>CM052443.1:37368924-37398799 GCA_028533085.1 Varecia variegata
GCTGACGCCACAGCACTCTAGTCTGGGCAACAGAGTGAGACTCTGTCTCAAAAAAAAAAAAAAAAAAAAATTACCTGAAATGATAATCTGAAATACCAACAAGTTAATGGTTCCTGCATATTTTTGAAGTTGTGAGAATTAAAAAGTTACTTTTCCTCTTTGCAAAATAACCAAGCAGGCAAAAACTGAAATATAAACCAATGTCATTTACATTTCTCCCTGTTTGCCACTAGGTAAACGGCAATAAAATAACTTGGCAATAGCGAGAAAAATCCAATGAACACACAATGGACATTTGACATGACACTACTTATAGAAAACAAGCCACTGTTATAAGTTTAAAAGTATTATTTTAAATAGTCAATTGGCGAACCAACTCCACAAATAAACTTTGATTATGTATGGACTTTAAGGTCATGAGAAATGAGGCTTTTTGTTCACCCCAAAGTTTGATAAACAGGCCATAAAGAAGACAAGGTTTTTTCAAATGATGATATTACCCTGTCCACCTTCTTAAAGAAGAACAGAGAGAAATTATTTATATCATTTGGCGACAATACAGTTTGTCTCTTCCGAAGAACTCAAAGTTTTTGTACAAATATTAACTGATAGCCTTGTGGAGACAGAGGAGAATAAGGGACGAAGGAAAAAAGGAGGAAGAGGAGAAAAAGGGACAGGGGAGGAGAAGGAGGCAAGTGCAGGGCCAGATGATATGTTCTTTTACCAGTCCCCAAGATGTTCACAGCCAGGTCAGCTCACCAAATAAACCAGAGGCAAAAATATTAATATTCTGCTCTCTACCTAATATTTGATGTATAAAGGACAGAATCCTGCTCTATAAAGTTGTCTTTACATACTGCTGTTCCCATCTGTTGGAAAAATTATAAATATTTGCACAAGTTGATCTGTTATCTCAAAGTATCCAGGATTTTGGCAAGTATGTTATAATTCAGTTTAGTGAATATTTATTGAGCATCTTCTATATTGTAGGCATTCTAGGAATTTGGTGGTGGATATGGTCACACAGTGCTTCTCAGAGTGTGATCCTAGGGCTAGTAACATCTGTATTATAACCACAGAGCCAGACCAATCTGGTTCAACTATGTGTAATATTCATAAAATGGTGAGTTGTTTTGTAGTTGCCATGGACCCCACAGGTTGCAAATTACATAACCTGAGCATGCCCAGATGAACCAAGCATGCAACCACAGGTCGAACCTAAGTGCTCAGCCCAAGGAATGGGGACCAAATTAAGAAGTGGACACCACATGGCAGGATCCATGATCCAATCAGATTGAGCCCTGGCATCACCCCACAGCATGATCCACTCAGATCTCGCCTCCCGGCATTATCTCACTGCAAGATCCAATCAGATCACGCTTGCTTACCCTCTGCCTGCAAAACCTGCCCCAGCCCCCAGCTCAGGGAGACAGATTTGAGCCCAACTCCTGTCTCCTTGCTCGGCAGCCTTACAATAAACTTTTCTCTCTACAAAAACCTGGTTTTTGGAACACTTTGCTTCAGTGTTTAGCTTTTCATTGTGCATGGGCAATCGAACCCAGTTTGGTTTGGTAATGGTATCACCTGGGAACTTTTAAGAAATGCAAATTCCAGGGCCCCACTCCATAGCCACAGAATGGGAAAATTATTAATAGGAAGGCTAGTCCACCAAGCTGTGTTTTAGCAAGCTGTCCAGGTGACTCTGATGCACTGAAGTTTGAGAACCACTGTGTTTATAGATGACTTTCAATGCAATGCCTCACACACAACAGCTCAAAAAGTATCAGGTGAATGGATGAATGACAAAATGAAAATTCGAGCTGTTGGTAGAGTTCAGGACAGGCTAAAATAATGGCATATTTATTATATAAGAATGGGAGAAAACAACTTTAGGTCTTCCAGCCTTTCTCTGTTGGCCACGACACAGCCCTGGGCTCCCCAGATGGTTCGTTGGTTTCTTTTTTGTGTTCATTAGTTGATCAATCATTGCTGACTGCAAGTTGTGGCAAGAATGAAATAAATGCCAAAACAAACAACACTGACCACAACAGACAGAACCAGAAGCAGCAGGAGCACTTGGGAATTGTAACAGTGGCACTAATTTGGTTTCCACTGATAAATTGGGGTAAGAGTGAGTCCAGTTTGGTTTGCTATGTGCAAAACAGAATTTGTTGTTAACTCACTCTGCCCTGGAGTTGAGAGAAAGGAGCCACCACTCTTCTTCTTTCTAGAAGAAGACTGAATTGGTTGGCAGAGCTCAGCTCAGCTTTTTTAGTGAAGTTAGAACTTGCTTGGGGACACAGGACTTCCCCCACAAAAGGTTTTTTTTTAATGAAGAAAACACTGAGGTCGCTTCTGTGCTCCAGTTGGCCCCCGACTGGCTCTAAATGGCCCCTTCCTTTCCCTGGTCTGACTTCAGCTCGGCAGGCAGGGGCTTTCTTTGTCATTCAAAACCATGAAACATTTCGCCCTGCCTCAGAGTAAAATCAAACAGCAGCGAGAACTTCTTGAAGTGAGTTTCCACAGACTCTCAGATGGAAGCCGGAGCGGCATGCTGCCCCTGAGGAGACTTGAGCTTCCTGAGAGATGAGTACACTTTGGTTTCATAATGTGGCTTTTGTCACAGTGGCGCACACTTCTGACTCTCACTTCCTGTTTTAATTCTGTTTGGAAATAAGAAAATCTGCTGAGATTTAGTTTCTAAAGAGCTTCTTGAAGAGGCTTGCTCTGCCAAGTAGAAAGGAGAATGAGGACACGCTTGCAGCCAGTGTGCACGGACAGCCAGCAGCCGCTGCTCAGTGTGGGGACTGTGCGTGGTTGAGGCGGGCACACGTCCTACTGGAGGGGGCTAGCAGTGTGGCTACAGGAGGGGGGCCAAGGTTGTCCTGGTGGAGAGACTGGGGAAAAGGCAGAGGGAGCCGCATACGGAACAGCAAGGGCAGGACCTGGAGGGCTAGGGATGCCGGGGTGTGGGGTAGTGGGACCCCAAATGCTTCCCTGGGAGTCAGGCTGTCAGGGGCCTAGTGTAGGGTTGTAGCTATGTGGCCTCCATTCCACAGGCCAGAGGGACTTGGAAGGTAAACCAGAGAGGATGGGCTGAGCCTATTTGGTATCAAAAAGTCACTCTGCACGAGAGAAGGAAGCTCTTTGGGTGGCTGCCGGGCTGACCTAGGGAGCAATGCTCAGTGCAGGAGCTGAGATGGGGTCCTTAGTGACAGCAGGAGGGGCTAGGGACCCAGGGGTGTGGAACCTAGACCTCAGCCGGCATTGCTCCCTCTGCCTCCTGGTCCAGTGCTCTCTCCCCTACCCCAGAGCACCACCAACTCTTCCCCTAGAGCCCTCCTTGGCAGAGAGTACACAGCCCCTGCGGAACTGGAGGCACATCTGAAAATGGAATATGGCATGCCAGAAAGTTCTTTGAAGTATTACATTTTGTCTGAAAGAATTCATGCAAGCGTTTGCATTCTGCTTCGTAGAACTGCTGCTCCAGGAAGCTGGGCCGTATTTTTTTTCCTGTGGCCTCTGGTGCCCCCTGCATCGCCCAGGGCCGCACACACGCCAGGCTGGGAAGGGGCCGTGTGCTGTGTGCAGCCTGTCAGTGGACGTCCCTCCCTACGCCGTACGAACATGGATGCCAGGCTCACTTTGTGGGGTAGCAGCACATTTGCACAATCATACCTTTCTGCATCCCAGAGCCAATGGCTTCACTTGTCTTGAGAGAAAGGATTTACTGAATTGGATTTATGATATTTAGATGGGTTTTATTGTCATTTCCTCTAATATCTTTTCCTCTCCTAACTTGAACTGACAAATAATCAGTGACTAGTCTTTACAGATCAACAGAGAGCTAATTGGCAGGTACAAAGTGCCAGAGTCATCAACGAGAGGTCTAGGTTTAACGCCATTACAGAGTATTTTGTACTTTATATTTGACTTTCCTAAGATTAATAGTAATAGTTAACACTAACTGGGCACTTGCTAGGGGCCAGACCTACCTACGTTAGGGTACATTATTTCATTTCCTCTTTGCAGCAAGCCTGAGGTAGATGTTATTATTGCCATTTTATAGAGGAGGAAACTGGGATTTGGAGATAGTTTAAGCTTATCAGAGTCGTATAGCCAGGAAATGGTATAGCCAAGATACGATCTCAAGCAGTCAAATGCCAACACGTGAGTTTTTAGCCTCTACACTGTAGGAAAGAACTAGAAACTTTGGTGGACAGCTAGATCAGTAACATTTAAGATCCTCTGTGACCCTGATATTTGATGATTTTCTGAAATCTTAAGAAACCGGATCAATTCTGATGAAACTTGATAACGTATTGTGAAATATCACTCTGAAATTCTACTTTTTCTCCAGGCTATCATCTTGAGACCAAAGGGTCCCTATTAAGACTTGCAATTAGAATTGTGTTTTTCTAATTTTCATTGGTATGTGGGTAGAAGTTGCAGAGGTTAATATATTTCGAAGAAAACTTGATTTTGTTTTTCGTTTTTGTGAAACAAAAGTGAAGACATTGTTCTAACATTATACAAGCCTGGAGCTCTCCCCACTCTGGGGCTGGAACTGGGTGACTGCCCCCTGCCCGCCGCAGTGCACAGCACTTGTAGTGGAGCTGGCTTGTCCAGGCTGCAAATGTCACCTGCCTCACCAGCCTCCATTTTGCCTGCAATGCTCAGACAACCTGGATGTATTTTTGTTACTGCGTTATGTTTGCAAAGCTGTCTCTCTTCCCTTAGTTTAAAGCTACACTAGCCAGCTGTGTGGTGACACACACCTTAGTCCCAGCTAGCTACTCAGGAGGCTAAGGCGGAAGGATCGCTTGAGCCCAGGAGTTGCAGGCTGCAGTGAGCTATAATGGTGCCACTGCACTCTAGCCAGGGCAACAGAGAAAGACTCTATTTATTAAAAAACAAACAAACAAAAAGCCCACACAATAGCCACTTGAAATTCCATACGGAATTGTACTGTTCTTGTGCATTTTGGTAAAAATCACTGCTGTACATGTTAGAGTGATAAAACTCCACTTCATACACACACACACACACACACACACACACACACGAGTATTAATACATACCTATATATTACAGAATAGCAATCATATTTCTAGAGCACTTTATAGTTTTCAAATTAATCTCATTTACATAATATCCTCATTTGATCCCTGGTGATCAAGATGAATATTATTAGTAGTCTCCCCATTTTACAGATGAGGAAATAAAAACTCAGAGGAGTTAATTGGCTCATACAGGAGAGCCTGGAAATCCTTCCATCTGCAAGTCTCTCCTTCCTACAATGTCTCACTTATCTCCTACACTACCCCGTGTAAACTTACACCCCAATTTCTTCAGTGACACCTATTGACTCACAAAAGCATTCTTTGTTGGAATTAGGTTCTGGATTGTGGTGACCTTGTATCAGTTCAAGAGCAAAGTTCTGGAAGATTCCGTGGAGAGCTTGTTTTAACTGCTCCTCCATGTGACAGCTGCTTCCGGGTGTCCTGAGCTTCAGGGTCACTCTGCAGCTGAGACAGCACTGCCGAGCTCAGGGAGCACTCCTGGTCTTGTTTCAACTGTACGTCAATGTCATCTCTGCACTGGGCTGTGGTGGTTTGGATGCAGAGCCTCACAGATGACATATCCGACCGTATATACGCCACCCCATCCCATCACAACACCGGTTCGAGGAAAACATCAAAAACTAATTGAAACTAAGACAACGGCACAAATATTTATGGAGGTAGAAATCCAAACAATGCTAGCAAAAACAAAGAACACATTTCACATTGGTATTAATTAAAAGAAACACTATGGTATCTAATGTAAATATGGTTTTATCATCAGATCTAATACCTTCAAATGCTTATTATGACTAGGAGGATAAAATAATATAAATTATTTACTCAAAATAGTGATTAATTTTAGCCATTTGCCTTGAGTGTTGCATGGTGTCATAGGAAAGGCATGGCAGTGGCAGTCAGAATAAATGCCGTGAGTAGCTGTGTCACTTCGAGCATGTCACCTAACATTGTCCAATGTGACCTTCAGTTTCTTCAATTGAGAAGAAAGTAAGAGATGAGAGGATAAGAGAAAAGAAAAGAGTTGGGGGAGACAGATCACTTTGCAGACGTGGTATCACCCACAAGGGCTGAACTATGTGGTCACTAACATATTGGTTCAGAGTGGGAACTTGAGCTTGGGAGCCCAGGTTCAAATGCCAACTCCATCGTCTACTAGCTGTGTGACCTTGACATATTGCTTAGCTTCTCTGTGCCTCCTTTTCCTTATTTTTAAAACCCAACCTCATTGGATTATGAGCATTATATATAGTACTTCAAATAGTGCCTGGCACATGGGAAGTAGCTGGTGTTAGGTCTCAGTATTATTATTAGACAATCTTTATTGTGAGGACAAAATAATACACACTGGAGGAAAGAAAAAATGAAGGGGATTTTTCTAAGGATTCTGCGCTTTTGCCTGGACAATTAACAGCAGAAAGGAAGGAAACTAATATTTATCAAGTACTTATTATATTTGAAGCTACTATATTCCATTGACTAAATTAGGGATGGCACAAATGAGTGCTCAATAAATATTTGCTCTAGGAAGGAATAATCCTACGAAATAACTATTTTATTTCTCTTTTGCAGGAGAGGAGTCTGAAGATTGGAAAGGTAAGTAACTTGCGTGAGATCACATAGCTAGCAATGGCTGAGCTGGGATTTGAACACAGGTCTCCATGACTTTGAAGCCCATGCCCCTTCCATTATGCCATGATACTTCCCAGAAGGTGTTGGCCAAGAAAGTGACACTCATGTGTCCTGCCCAGAGTGAGATGGGGCTCTGGCTTGGTGATGGTTGCACAGCAGAGCGGAGCCAGGGCGCAGTGATGTCCCCAAGTGCTGCCCAGGTGCCTGCTTCATCCTGGCTGCTGCCCTCCTCTGCCCCCCTCCCCACCCCTCAGCTACCACGGCCAGTGTCAGGTTGGGATGGGTTTGATATGAGGTTATGTTTCTTATGCAAAATAGTGAACACACAGCTGACCCCCAGCTGGTGCACAGTAAGTATTCAGTATGTTTGCTTTTGCTTCTCCACCAAGAAGGCACACCCTTGCCCCTCCCTCTGTGACCCTGTCCCGTCTCTTCTGCTCCCTTAATCTCTATGACAGTGATGCCTGCTTTAGGCCAAAATCCTCAGCTGACGTGGACAGTCATGTTAAAGGCAGTTCTTTTGCCTGTCGCCGTGTCAACTGTTAAGGATACAGAGGTGAATAAAGTGCGGCCCCTGCCCTTGAGGAATCACGTGTAACTGGGGAGAAGTGTGTAAAATGGTTAAGACACGTTGCAATAGCGCCACGATGCAGGTGCATGCAGAATGCTGGGGATGGTGGTATGAGGAGGCGATGGCTGGGGAAAGCTCTCTGGAGAAAGTGATTTTTCAGCTGGAGAGGAGTTCAAAGGGCGAGAGGAAGGGCAAGACAGAGACAACTGCAGATGCAAAGGCCCAGAGCCACGCACGACCACAGGACGTGCAGGACGTGGTGGGAAAGCATGTGTGCACGCAGAGGAAGGTGCCTGGGAGAGGACCCGGGGCTGACCGCGAGGGGTCTCGTGTGCAGCTCTGGAGCCTGCCACGTGCCCAGGGACAGGGAGACAGAGACAGGAAGGGGGCTGGACTGGTTTGTAAGAAGCGCACCTGGCAGCACGCACGTTTCCGGAATGCTGTGGTGTGGGGATAGATTTAGGGAGGAAAAGCGGTGAGGAGGCTGTCTCCCCAGTTCATCTGTGGGCCCAGGGTCCCCCATGGCAGGTGATGGAAGGGAGAATGGAAAAGACATTGTCGAGGTGGCCTTGTCAGCATTTGGTGACCGGTGGGATGTGAAAGTACAGGGAGAGGAGGCATCAGGCATCACACCCACGTTTGTCCTCAGGAGACCAAGCAGTGGGGACCACAGAATGGAGGCAGGAAAACAGGAGGGGCATTCTGTCTGAGTCCAATCAGCAAAAAACCAAAACCAAACAAAAAAACAGAAGAAGGACAGGGACATAACAAAAGCAGGTTTTAATATGTTAAGTTTGCGGTGCTATGTGACAGTGATATGGAAACACCCAGTGGGTGGCAGGAAATTCGGGGCTGGAGGCTGGGAGGGAAGGTGGGTCATTTGTGTGTGACAGTTCAAGAAATAGGCATTGATGAGCTCACGAAGGAGAAGATACAGTACCTCAGCAAATATGGTCGCTTAAGGAGCAGGTAGAATTGTAGGAGTCAGTGAAAGACTTAGAGAAAAGATAGTCCAAGCGGAGAAGCCAGGCGTGGGGACTCACGCTATAATCCCAGCATTTTGGGAGGCTGAGGAAGGAGGATCACTTGCACCCGGGAGTTCGAGGCTGCAGTGAGCTGTGATGATGCCACTGCACTCCAGCCTGGGCAAGAGAGAAACACCCTGTCTCAAACAAACAAACAAATAGAGGAGGGAAGAAAAGCCATAGAATGCAGTGTCCCAGGGGACAGACAGGCAAGTTCCAAGAGGCAGAGTGAGACCAGCAGAGCCAAATGCTCCGGAGAGGTCAGCTAGGGTGACAACTAAACTACGTCGTCATTGTTGGCAACCCACACATGTCTGATTACATCAGCAGAACAGTCCATAGAGTTGTGGGAACGAAATTCAGATTCCAAAGTTGGAAGAATAAACTGAGTTGAGGAGATGGAGACAGAGGAGGTCTATAACTCCGCAGAAGCTTCCTGATGTTGGAATTGGAGTGTTGTACCTGACAGTTGGTGTTAAAAGAGGCTTCCAGGAATGGCTTTGCTTTGTTATTTTGGGTCAGAAGGAAAGGAGCCCCAGGAGAGGACTAAAACTAAGGACAGAGAGGTGAGAGGACGGAGCAGATCCCCAAGGAGCAGGAGGGTCCAGATTCCAGGTAGAAGGGCCAGGAGAGGACACAGTCAGGGGTGGCAGAAGACGGCGTGCACACCTCTACTGTGAGAGGCCAGACACGAGGGAGGTCACAGCCTGCTGGGCCGTTCATAGGGAGAACACAGCTATGCTATGGGGGAGGGGCAGGCCGAGGGCAGGACTAGGAGGGGAGCAAAGGGGAGCAGTTGCCCTCGGGGACCTGCCGCCTGCCAGCTGCTGACACTCAGGTTCTGCCTCTTAGTGGCTGGGCAACTTTAGGAAGGAGTGACAGGATTTGGGGCACAGCACGTGCCCGGCCGAGGTGGGCAATAATCAGTATTGACATGAGGCTTTTCCCAGCAAGGCCTGGCATGCCAGGAGGGGGCAGGCGGTTCGGAAGCACAAGGCAAAGGGGAAGGGGTGTGATTACTGAGCTCGCTGCTGGGGGCCCACAGCACAGGCCTTTCAGGGTAGGGCTTGTGACACCAGTCACCTCCACACACTCCCCAACTCTGCTCCCCAATGCACAGCCTGGATCATACCCCAATGGTATAGTGGGGACAATACTGTCTTCCAAAGAGCACTGATGGGGGAAGTCCCCTAGAGGAGCCGCAGCAGATGGGGTGCAGAGCCCCCAGCTGGTGAATGCTCAGTGGGGGAGGTGGCCCCTATATAAAGGAAGGAACTCCTCAGGTGCTGAGTGACTGCAGCAGATGCTCAGCTGAGGGCTCTAGAGGAAGGCACCTCATTCATTCATTCATTCATTCATTGAATGTCAGCTGGCATGGAGCTAAATGTGAGGGGAACAGGTAAAAGAGCCAGTGCCATGCTCCAGAGACTCACAGGCTAGCTATGAAGGAAGACTTGCCAATACAAAAACATGCTGCAGTATGATAAATGCTTTGGTAATAATAAGACAGGAAAAGGATGGGGTCAGGGAAGCCTTCCTGGAGGAGGTGGTACCTGACTGGGGTCTTGAGAAACTTATAGAAGTTGGCCAGAGAATAGGCCCCAAGGCTTCCAGCAGAGGAAATAGCCTGTTTAAGAGTGTGTGGAGGAAACGAGGTGGGACCAGCAGGAGTCCCACCTGGACAGGGTACAGGGAATAGGGAGCAGGTGACCCTGAATTTTAAAAATGAACTTTGAGCAATTTCAAGACAACAGGTTGAGAATGTGCCACAAGTAATAAGAGCCCTTGTGTCAAGTGGCCGTCACCCCGGCTCTGAGACAGCAGGAGATAGGACGCGGGCAGAGCCTGCTGCTGAGTGAGCTTAGGGAAGCGGGGGCGGACCAGGCAGAGGCAGGGCACTGGCCGAGGCTGGCTGAGAACCCCGCAGTGCCCGGTGTGGAGGAATGAACACCCTCCAGAGCCCTCCAGAGTGTGTGGTTCACTCACCAATTGTGCTTCAGCCAGTGGCTGAGTGTGATATTGTGAAATATATATATTTGGTCTTCGTCCAGTTTCCCTGCATACAACTCCTAAAATCCTCGGAATCTCCAAAGGGATAAGTGTCCTTTTGTACACTAATGAGTCCACCTTTGGCTGGGGACTCCTGAATGGAGTGGACCCCTGGGTGCCAGGGGGAGCCAAACCTGGGACTAGAACTTTCATCCCCATCCCCCACCTCCAGGGAAGGGAGAGGGGCTGAAGGTTAAGTCAACTACAAACGGCCAGTGATGTAACCAATCGTGCCTACATAACAAAGTCTGCATAAAAACCCAAAACCCAAAAGGACAAGGTTCTGGGGGCTTCCCAGTAGCTGAACACATTGGGGTGCCTGGAGGGCGTGGAAGCTCCCCCGCTTCTATACGTCGCCCTGTGCATCCCTTCCATCTGGCTGTTCATCTTTATCCCCTGTAATATCCTTTGTAATAAGTAAGTAAACATAAAGTCAGTGTTTCCCTGAGTTCTGTGAGCCACTGTAACAAATTAAACCCAAGGAAGGGGTCATGGGAACTCCAGTTATAGCCTGTTGGTCAGAAATATGAACTCAAAATAAAATTCTAAGCCCTCTGCTAACTGAATGCACCCCTCTAGGCCAAGAGGACCCCAGAAACATCTTAAAACTGAGTTCCCAGCCATGACAGGATGGGTAAGATAAAGGCCAATTACAAATGCACTTGATTTCTCTTTCATAAATATTCATGACTCCTATGACTTGTTGAATATGTGTATTTGACCGCCCTGCTCAGTATAAAATCCTGTTCCTTTTGTCTCTTCCTTTGAAAAGCCTCCTGCCAACTGAACGGACTGTCTCTCGGCCACATGGGACCCCAGAGAAACCTTAACACTGAGTTCCCAGCCATGACTGAAGGGGAGGTCAGATGTGGCCTTGTTATACCGCCTCCCTCATTAACCTCGGTTAGGTTTTCTTCCTTACGGTTGGAAGCCTTTGGAAAGACCTGCTCCACCCCTGATTTCAATCACCTGCCCGATGCTGCTCTTCCCTCTGTGGTCTTGGCACCACACTGACTAGCATTCCTTCCTGATAAGGGGCCACCAACCGTGGAGTGCTTCTGACCAGTCTACAGAGGATGCGCAGCAAGAGGTTTCGTGTCCTCTACTTCACCTTTTGACATCAGAGGGCCAAAAACTCCACCCTCGGATCCTGCCAACACTGCCATTTTCTGTACCCGGATCCGGTGAAGTAGCATGAAGCTTAATTGCACATACGCACGTTTCTCCTTTCAAAAATATTCATGACTCCTCCTGTAGCTTATTAAATACGTATATCAGCCACCCAGCTCAGCATAAATTCCTGTTCCCTTCCCCTTTGCCTGAAGTACATGCTCTTGGCTCCTGCCTCAGGCTATTGCTTCCCAGCCTGCAAGAGGGCCAGCCTGCAGGCTACAGCCTTTTATGAGAAATAAAGCTCTCCTTTCCAAATTTATGAACCTTGTCATTCTTCAGTCGACATACCTACAGACCAGATGGTCCCTCCTGAACACTGCAGGCATTATTTACTCTGGTGTCAGAACGGGCAAACCAGCAGCACACCACACCCCCTTACTTCCTGGCTGGTTTAGACATTTCACCCAAGGAGTGACAACTGCTCATGCTGGTTGAAATACTTAGGCTCTCCTGAGCAGACACTGCCCGGGAACCCCTTTTCCCTGGACTGGAGTCAGGACACCTGGGCCCCATCTGTATTCTGCAACCAATTCATCTGGCAAATAGCGGCAAGGCACTTAACCTGTGTTTCCTCATTTTGAAAATGAGAGGCTGGTTTGCAATATTCCCTGAGGTCTTGTCCATATGCAACATTTGGCAGAGATATCAGATCAAGGTCTCTTATAATTATCCTGTTCATCCTCACAACCCTAATGGAGGGAATGGGTTGTTGATAAAAGTTGTTCAACTTCAGCAGTTCCTTTTGTGAGGTACTATTAAATAATCTACTCCTTCTTGCTCCTTCCCTTTCTCTTCATTTTTTTCCTTGCTCTTCCTCCCCAGGTGTGTGTTTAAGAAACCATCAATGATGCCAGTTGGTTTTAACAGGATTCCTTTTTCCTCTCTAAAAGAGCCAGGAATTTCCACTTGATAATTTGTTCATACCTTCCTAGGACAGTCCCACCAAATCACTGCAACTTGGTGCAGTGAAAGGACAACACGAGCTGGGGACTGGCTGCTGTTCCCTGCTTGTGTGATGAATAAACCAAACAGGGATTATGGAGGAGACCATTCATTTAAGACAGAAGAAAGCTGGACGAGTTACAGACTGCATAAGAAAGTGTGCACTTAAAATTATCCATTTTGGAAATATCATTGTCTTATACATAATTACAGCCAAAAGAGAAACTGGAAATCAACTAGTCCTACCCTCTCATTTTATAGATATGAAAATTTAAGACTAAAAATAAGCTAACTCACTAAAAGTCACAATGTTATTTGGTCTTATATTTGGGCTATGAAGTAAAGTGACAAGAAAAAAGAAGGGCTAATCTAAAACATAGTCCAGCAAACTTTTTCTTAAAGGGCCAGAAAGTAAATATTTTAGGTGTATGGGCCATATAGTCTCTGCCATTGGAGCAAAAATAGCCAAAGACCTGTGAATGAATGGGCATGGCTATTTTCCAATAAAACCTTAGTTACAAAAACAGGCAATGACACTAGGATGGCTACAACAAGTTTTTTTTAAGAGACAGGGGTCTTGCTATGTTGCCCAGGCTGTAGTGCATTGGCTATTCACCACTACTGATCAGCCCAGGAGTTTTGACTTGTTCCATTTCCAACCTGGGCTGGTTCACCCCTCCTTAGGCAAACTGGTGGTCTCTGGCTCCCAGGAGGTCACCATATTGATGCCAAACTTGGGGCAGACATGGGATTAGCATAGGGCACTATAGCCCAGAACTTCTGGGCTCAAGTGATCCTCCCACCTCAGCCTCCTGATTAGCTGGGACTACAGGCACATAGCACTGCACCTGGCAGCTACAACAATTTTTTAAAAAGAGGAAAATAACAAGTGTTGGCAAGGATGTGGAGGAACTGGAAGCCTTGTACATTGTTGGTGGTAATGTACGATGGTGCAGCATCTGTGGAAGACAGTTTGGCACATCCTCAAAATTTAAACATAAAACTATCATGCAACCTATCAATTCCACTACTACATATATACCGCAAAGAGCTGAAAACAGAGACTCAAGCAAGTATGTGTACATGCATGTTCATAGTAGCACTGTTTACAGCAGCTAAAAGGTGGAAATATGGCAAATGTCAATAATGGATGAATGGGTAAAGGTTGAGTATCCCTTATCCAAAATGCTTGAGACCAGAAGTGTTTCAGATTTCAGACTTTTTCACAGTTTGGAATATTTGCATATGTATAATGAGATATCTTAGGAATGGGACCCAAATCCAAACAAGAAATTCATTTATGTTTCATATACACCTTATACACATAGCCTAAAGGTAATTTTATACAACATTTTAAAAAATTTTCATATGAGACATCTTAGTTAGCATTTTTATATAATATTTTTAATAATTTTGTGCATGAAACAAAGTTTTGACTGCATTTTGACTGTGACCTGTCACATGAAGTCAGATGTGGTATTTGCCACTTGGCACTCAAAGAGTTTTAGAATTTGGAGCATTTTGAATTTCAAACGTTTGGATTAGGGATGCTCAACCTATATATTACATACAATAGAATATTATTAGCCATAAAAGGTAATGAAGTATTGGCACACACTACATTGTGGGTGAACATTATGCTAAGTGCAAGAAGCCAGACACAAAAGGCCACATATTATATTTCATTTGTATGAAATATCCAGAATAGATTACTTTATAGAGACAGAAAACAGATTGGTTATTGTCAGGGACTAGGAGTGCGTAAGGAGATGAGAACAAACTGCTTAATGGGCAGAGGGTTTTACTTTCAAGTGATGGAAATGTTTTAGAACTAGCTAGAAGTGGTGATTACACAATAATCATTTATCCCATTGAGGGAAAGAAAAAAGGCAATTTTCCAAGTGTACTATTAGCTGAGCCAATATTATTAATGAATGTGAAGGTGTCTCCAAACCTAACCAGGTGAGTTTTGGATAAATTTCAGATTCAATTTAAAGGCATTGAATCTTTTTGTAAAGACCAAATTCAATGTTTGAAAGGCCTTTACTATTTTTAGAATCCATTGGAAATTTCCCATCCCAATTTTGGGAACTAAAATAAATGTTTGGGCTTTTTTGTGAACTTCCTGTTTCTAAGGAAGAAGAACCTAGAAAAATCTCATGTAAAATGTTCCAGAAGCTTTTGGGACATCAAAGAATTCCAAAGAAACTAGGGAATTATTAGTTCATTGCAAAGGAATCTGAAAGACACTAGATAATTTTATTTAATAAACACACAGAACATCTCTTTCTCAAAGACAATTCAAGGGATTTAATCAATCTGGGGTTCAATGACCCCAGAGCCACGTCTAGGTCAAACATGAAAACAAACCGTGAGAAGACTGTTTGCTTATGGAAAGATGAGAAATTCTCACATGAAACTGCACAGCTTGGTCCGATAGGCTCACTGCTATTTTTAATTAATTTTAACAGTTGGGAAACATGAGAAAAAGAGGCTATATTCAAAGGAGAAGAAGAAGGTAGACAGGAAACGATGTCTGTGATTTGACTTTTGTAGTCCAGGCCAGTTTTCCTAGGTGAGAGTTGCCTTAGTGTCATTTCACTGGACACCAAGTGTCCCTCAAGGGCCTTTTGTTCAAAGAATTGCCACGTTAAAGTTAGGGTAAGGCCTACTTAGGCTTCAAAAGAGTCACTAACCAGAGAGCTGCCTGACATTAGAATGGCTCATTCCTGAGCCATTTGCCTGGAGTTCCGTGGTGTCCTCCCTTCTTGTAGAAGCTGGTTCTCTTGGGAAACACCAGACATTCATTCTTTACATTTTAGTGTGAATGAGTTTAAGGCTTTGGACATTTACATTTAGCCAACTTTAACTATGAAATAACGAGTGTTGTTTCTTGAGTTCTGGTCCTGGGAAGCAGATTGGAAGAGTATTTCTGGCCAGAAGCCTCTTTGAGGACCTTGAGTACTAACTTTATAGAAGCTACCAATTCTGCCCAAGACAAAGGCTGGGCTAGGAAGTGTAAACGCTGCTGGCTTTGGAACCGTGGGTGAACTTTTGGAATAAAGGTCAGACACCAGAACACTTTAGGATATTTGATGATTGTGGAAGATTCATTTAGTTCCACCTCTTAGGTTGAAAAAGTCATTCATACCCGGGGTGGGAGGAAGGTTACTGGTGATTTGTTTTTTTTCATTATGTTTTGCTGTATGTTCTGCAATGAGCTGTATTTCTCTGATAATCAGTAAAAAGAATGTTTAAAAAATGCACATTTTCTGCCTACAAATTATTTTCACTGGTGCATCCAAATTTCCACTCAAGTTGTCATCACCACTCTTAGGAAACTGCTTCTTAAAATAATTGCAATAGGAAAATTACAAGAATTACTCTGGCTGTAGCTTTTGGTAGACTGATCAATGTTCTTCATCCACACAGCCATGGGGAGCTCAAAGGATTAGATGTTCCAATCACGCTGGGGCGAGGACAGATTGCTGTGCTTGGTTTGATTGAAAGAGACAGTTGGAATTGTTCTTGGAACTGTTTTGTCCCTGTGTACAGACACAGTCTTACAAACTTTTGTACCACTCCCCACGTCCTCAAACCAAAACACCACAAATCCTGTGCTCATTGTTTCCATTCTTATCTCTCCTATTTAACTGTGGAGGGATAGGCAAAAGAGGAGATTATGGTAGTTCTTCTATCATAATGCTACTGGCGAATGGATGAATGGATGGGGACCCTGGACGCTGCATCAACACAGTCTTCAATGAGGCATGGATAGGAAAGAAAAGGACTGTATAAAATATGTTTTTAGGCACGTATTAAATAAATATATGTGTTCAAAAATATGTCTAAATATTCTTTTTCCTTCTCCCATCGAAGTACTAACCAGGTCCACCCCTGCTTAGCTTCTGAGATCAGACAAGATTGCGTGTGTTCAGGGCGGTATGGCTGCAGCCTCCTTTGCCTTCTTATCCCTGCCTTGTTGAAGTCCTTGTTGCTGCGGCATGCTGGGGGCCCCACTCATTCACCCATTTCTATATATTTGGAGGCTGTCGCACTGTCTTTCAGATCATAGGTATGAACTGTCTTGCAAGTTTTCTCTGATCTTCAATATCCATATTTTATTCTCTTGTTACTATAAATATATACCACTTAGATCTGTATCGGTGTCTCGAATAGGGTAGGAATATTTTACTATCAAAGAAAGTTGGTGGGCCTGGCTTTACTTTTGAGAGCTGTGATAAAGGGTCTAGTTACCAAACCAGACCCACCTAGCCCACACTTTCATCTCGGCGCAGTAACAGCACGCCAGGCCCTCCTTGTCCCTGCTGTTTTGGATTATGTGAGAGCAGAGGATGGGTGTTCCACAAGTCACAGAGCAATCAGTTATCTCGAAGTCATGAGCTCAGACTGAGATTAGGCTGAAAGCTGTACAATGTCAGAATAATTATAATTCTCTCCTTTTGTGTATTTACACTTTGTGGTAAAGTTATTATGTTAATGGCTCAAGTTTCAAGTCTTCCATCCAAATGCCTTCCTTTGGAAGTGGGGGTTCCTGTCCTTTCCTGGGCAGCTAGAATTCTTGCTAGTGCATTCCCCTACTAAATGCCTGCTTTGCCCCCCTGCAAGCGATCTGAGATGTGTCACCTGTCTTTAGTGGAATACATTCTTGTTTCTGTTTACAAATCCTTGAAAGCAATGCTTATAAGATAGAAGCTGTTGGAGTTTGCACAGAGACTGGCCCATTTGAACTCCATGTCATGTCTCTGTTCAGATCTGGGTGCTGCATATTTGGAATCTCACATCTTGCAATGAAAACATGACTTTGATAAACTGCCTGGGTCACCCAAGGGCTGGAACAGATGATCTCCTGTAATCAAGACGGTTTAGGAGAGTCCAGCCATCTGTTTCAGCCTGGCACCCTCAGGATGGTTCTATATTGGCGGGGTCACCATGTTCCAAACCCTTAGCTCTGCAAGGTCAGACACTCAGTATCATCAGCTTCCCCAGAATGAATCAGGCTTTGGGGGGCTGATTCCCAGTAATCAAACTTACAAAAAGCTGATAGATAAACCTACCTCATAATGTGCTTGTGGGGTTTAAATGACAGACTGGACATAAAGTTTATTATCTCTGGCCTGGAACATAGAGTAAGTGTCTTGTAAATGTTGGCTTTTATCTTGTCCAGTGACCTGTCAAACAGTATTTGCAGCATAGGATAAACACCAACAAATATTTCCTCTTGGCAGCTCCCTCTCCTAGATTCTAGACTCCATACAGAGCACCATCCTTCTACCGGTTAGTCATGACGTGATAAAATAGGTCACTTTAAAAAAGTGTGGCAGTCCTAAGGAAGCAAATGGCCCACAGTCTAGAGGCTCTCTGGTCTCTTGATCAGCTGGAGAGCCGGTCTCTTGATCAGCTGGAGAGGCGTGCTCTTGTCTCCTGATTGTATTTGGCGGAGCTGCTGGTCCATGTCTACAACTATATCTGAAGTGCTTGGCGTCTGCGGATGGCTGATCCTAGCCATTTCACGTTGACTCTTGTTAACTTCAATTGTGATTGATATTGACTGCAGATGCAAGTTTCTCCCATGAGCTACATCAGCCAGCTGTCGTGGCAGAAGCACAATGCCTGCCAATGAACACTCATCGCCTGGGCTGCAGGAATAGTCACGGTGCTGGGTTTATCATGTGGGTCCAGAGAATTCGGTGGAATTTGCTCTAGTGCTAATACTTAACACAAAGTTATACTTGTGGTCCGAAGGAATGCTCTACCCTCAATTTATGTTGTGCATTGAATTGCAATACCCCCTCTCACCCCTGCCTATTGAGGTAACTTAACCAAACCCCTGGGAAACAGAGAACAGAGCTCTAATAAACTGAGACATGCAACTGGTCATGCTTCACAGGACGAGGAGTGAGGGAAAGGTCTGGAGCACAAAGCTCTGCCTGGGGAGAGGAGACCTGGGGTGCTGGTCAGAGTACCAGGGGCCAGCGGGAAAGCTCTTGCACCCCCAGGTGGAATGAGAGGAAACAGAACATTTGAAAGGAGGTAGAAAGTGGAGTGGGAGTGGGAAACTGTCCTTTACTATGGGGCCCCAGGGTGGGTCCTGTCCATGGAAGGGGCTTAACAGTGCTGTCTTGGAGCTATTGCAGATGTACAACGCATTCGGAAAGGATGCCAGCTAAGAAGTTAGTATGACTTCAACTCCATCTAGCCTTGCCTTCCTAATGGAGTCAGAGCTGGTGTCTGCAAATGGTTAGCCTTCATGGGGGAGGGAATTTATCCTCCACCCCCGAGCCACACAGCAATCTGTCATCGAGCTGTCATCTAGCAGTAACATGATAGATGGATGGGTCATTACTCTTCAACATCATCTCAAGAGACATGCAAGAAATAACAGTTTCATTTAGATTCTGACTCAAAAAGGAAAACACAAACAAATCTTTTCAGGCTGGAGCCAGGAATTTAATCAGCCATGCTAACAGGGAAGTCTTCGCATAGCTTCAGTGCAACCAGGGTATCTCCAGGGAAGGGGCTGGGAGAGGCCTAAGGAATCACAGAAGGTGCTCCATCTCTCCTTGCCATGAAATCCGCGGAGGCCAGCTGGGTGTCTGCCCCAGGGAGCCAGGCCACATCATCATCCAGCGTGGGCCGGGAGCAGCTTTGACTCGCTGGGGGCATCTGTGGCCACTCTCATTTTTCCTAGCCCAAGGGGACATTCTCTGTAACTCCTCTCCAGTGTCCCAAGTGTGTTGCCTGAGCCAAAGCCAGTGGGCTCTTCTGATTACTCCTACACTGGCTGGTGCAGTGATGGGAGTCCCTGCTGGCGGCAGCAACAAGAGCGTCCCCGCGGCAAGAGCAACGCAGCAGGGCGAGGCTGCATTCGGGGTGGACCTAGCATCGTCCCCCAGGGCTCCAAGCGCCCAAGACTGTGACACACGTTGCCACTCCCCTATTTCTCCTGATCACCCTAAGCTAACGTAAAAAGGGAGGAAGCCATTCAAAGCGCAGCCCTTGGCATCTTCACCCATAGGCAAAAGTGCCCCCTGCGTTTATTAAATAGTGAGGTAGCAGTTCTTAAGCCGTGGTCTCTCAGCTCAAGCCCCCTTCTCCACTCCGCCCTGGTGAGGACATGAGTCTGCACCGCGTCCCTCCCTCGCCCCGGCCCGGCCCGGGCCGGGCTGGCTCCACCTGCGGGGGTCGCTGGAGGGAGACTGGCGGCTGCAGGGGGGACTGTGCGCTGCTCTCTCCCAGGTTGCTTGCTCTTGCTGTCATTGTCACCACGGCAACAATAATTTACCTTGGCAGCAACCAGACGTTGATTCTAGTAGCCACAAGTTCCAATTTCCAGTTTCTCCCACACTGGCCGACCTCAGAGACACAAGCTCCTGCCCGGCCCCTCCTCTGGGTCCAGGTCCTAATACCCCAGCCTCCTCCTGTCCCCCGGCCTCCTGCTGTCCCCCAGCCTCCTGCTGTCCCCCGGCCTCCTGCTGTCCCCCAGCCCCGGGGGTAGTAGCTGCTTCCTGCACTTATTCTCCTTTCTGTTGCCTCTTATTCTCTCCTCACCTTTTCAGTGCTCCGAGACCTGTTTAACTGATTCCTATTGTAAATGATCTCTGTTAAAATAACGCAAAATAGTATGATTTCTCTTTTCTTGACAGGCCTCTGGTGACACCAGCAGCTCTTTCCAGAATGCAATACGGAGGGCAGCCTGCCTCTGTGGCAGACGCCGTGATTACGAGATGAAATGTGGTCTCTGCCTTTGAGGAAATGCATGTGGAGCAACAACAGCAAATATCTGTATAGAACTCTAGTTTGCAAATCACTCTTCACATAAAGTTTCACTTAATCTTTACAATTGACATTGTAATGTATTATTTCCACGTAGAGTTGAGAGAATTGCAGCTAAGAGATGCTAAGTAACTTCTGCAAAGTCACACAAAGTACATAGGGAAGTCCCTGGCCTTGACTCCACACTTTCCTGAACTCCAAAAGCAATCAGTGGTTAGGTTAATTGGATCTGATGTCTTTGTAGTTTTTCACTTTGAATTATTCTTCGCTGTTTAAAGTGAAAGACGCTTTGAGGTACCTCAAACATTCCACTGTCTGTCAGAGTAAGAGAGAAGGGGAAAGGACACAATTTGCAAGCATGATCTGAGAGACCAAAACAGACGCCCCTTTATCAACTAAAGCAGACCCTAAGTTAAGGAAACAAAAGTTACCCCACGGATGGAGGGTTCGGGGCCAGCTGCCATGGCAAATTTCTAAATTCCTACGACTACAAGAAAAACCACACTCTTGCTAAACTCCCTATCAATAGGAGCTATCAGGCAAATTATCAGACCCCTCCCAACTCTGATTTACAACCCAGACCACTACAACTCTGACTGCACAGAGGATTGGCCTTACAAACTTTCTTTTTCTGATAAGCAACTGCAGACCTCAGGCCAGTTGCAGCCAGCTGATAGAGCTGTCTTTGTGTCCTACACTTGCCTTTTGATGTAAAGAGCAAAATTCCACCACATTTTAGTGCTAAAACCCCACCCCAAAGTGCACATGGGATGTATGTTACGTGTATGCTTACCCATTGTGCATGCGCTTGGCTCCCCTCATAAATATGCATAGCTTTCCCCCCAAACCTGTTGAATATGTATGACTATACAGGGCCTTTTCCTCTTTGAAGTGAGCACCCTCAGTCCATGCCAAAGACTGCCTTCCCAGTTTGCAAACTAATATCACCAATAAAGCTCTCCTTTGTACTAGTTAGCCATCCTGGTGGTCTTTTGGATGACACAAGTGATCAAAGATAGTCGTGATAGTTAAGATTCTCTTACTTTTCCTTTTTCAGTTTGGAGTCTTAGACACCTCAGGTCCAGGGGTCAAAGGACCAGAGCATCAGCACCCCACTCTCACTGCCTGGGTCTTTCACTAGACTGCAGCAAGGGGTGGTGGGTGGATACAAAACTCTGTCCTTGTAGTCTCAGGAGAGACAGGAAGGAGAGGATAGCTGGGGACAAGGAGTGAGCATTGATTAGACACCTTCCCTTCTCTCCCCCATCCCCTGGTGGCCAGTGGCTGCAGAGCCCAGGTTGAGGGGCCAGGAGGGCCTCCTCTTCTTCAAGACCCGGGATTTAGTCTTATGACATCTCCAAATGAGGTTAGACATATAGTGGTATTTAGTAAGTGCATGTGCTGAAACCACTGATTTGTTAAATGTGAACAAAATAAATACATCACACTTCTGGTAACTCTGCTTTAGGAATTCTCTTCCTCCTGCCCCTGCTCTAGCACCCTCTCATTCTCTCTCACTCTCTCTCTATGTATATATCTCTCCACCCCCATCACTGACCCTAGTAGCTGACCCTTCCTTTAATTTCATAACAAGTTCATATCAGTCTGATGGAGGTTTCTTAGTGGAGCCTCCACTGGCAATACAATTGCTATTTCAAATCATTCAAAAAAAGTTTTAAGTGAGTGGTGTATCATATTTTGAGATATTAACTGAGGTTCCTTTTTCTCCAGTCTTTCTTGTACCCCGTTAACCTTCTCCCAGCACTAGAGACACAGGGATAGGTTCTAAATGCACTACCCTGAGAAGAGAGTGACAGACAAATTCTTGGCTCCGAGTTCTATTAGGATCTTTCGATGCGCAGCAAGTAGAAAAGTCTTGGAAGCCAAGGCTTTCCACGGTAAGAGCTGGGCGTCTGAGGGAGAGAGGAAGGATTCCGAACTGTAGAACATTTGGCTTTGGCTATCAGTGATCCGTGGCTCCGATATCCACGTACCTGCAGTGTGCCAGAGCTGGCTTGTACCAGGTCATGAGCGCCGATGGTGGACACTTCTTCCAAACTGCATGTCCGCGACATCATGTTGGTAGCTCGAAATCAGCCATGGTGGAAGGGTTTACATCATAAACATGGCAAACACGAAAAAACCAGGGCTTTGCTTCCTGGAGAGTCAGTTGTTGAACATTTACCAATACATCACTGCTTTATTTTGAGAAACAATTGATTCAAATGAATGAATGATGATGTAAGAGACCCCCCCGCCCCTGGACTGAGGAAGGAGGAGAGTTTAGGAGAAGAGAGTAAGGATGAGCTGCTTCCTGGGCTGAGCCCCAAGGGACAGGGGGTGGGCAGTAAAACCCCCAGATTAGGCTGGCGATACAAGGTGGCCAGGGAGCCTACAGCAACTTCCTGTGTGCCTCCAGGATTGTCAGAGACTGGCAGAGACAGGAGTGCACAGCCCAGTGGGAGCAGGGCCATCAAAGACCGTGTGTAGCAGAAGCCAACACGGAGGGAGCCAATGAGTGTGGACCAGGATGCCCCTCCTGCAAAGCACGGGCCCCCTGTAACTTAGTCACCTTCCAGAAGAGTGAATTAGAGATTCACGAGTTCACTGTTTTCCCCAGGACACATTGGGTTTACCTTGAATTGTTAAGATGACATTTCCCATTGCTGGACAGAAATGGCAGCTCAAGAGATAAAATCAATGAAACGAAAATAAAGTTAAAAAAATTTTCCCAGCCAACTTTTAAGACTATAAAATTAAATACCAAATATGTTTATGAACTATCTGGTGAATATTCTTTCCTTGGTTTTTCTTTTGTTTGTTTATTTTTTTATTTATTTATTTTTTTTGAGACAGAGTCTCGCTCTGTTGCCCGGGCTAGAGTGAGTGCTGTGGTGTCAGCATAGCTCACAGCAACCTCAAACTTCTGAGCTCAAGCAATCCTACTGCCTCAGCCTCCCAAGTAGCTGGGACTACAGGCATGCGCCACCATGGTCGGCTAATTTTTCTATATATATTTTTAGCTGTCCAGATCATTTCTTTCTATTTTTAGTAGAGATGGGGTCTCACTCTTGCTCAGGCTGGTCTCGAACTCCTGAGCTCAAACAATCCGCCCGCCTCGGCCTCCCAGAATGCTAGGATTACAGGCGTAAGCCACCTCGTCCGGCCTTGTTTGTTTATTAATAGTGACAAATATGGACCAATATAAGAGAGAAGAAATACTTCCTTATTTCACTCCCTAATGTTTATGTGGCAGGGAAGAGTTGGTGGGGGTTGGGGAGAACAGTGATGCCATAATTTGCCATCTACTGCCACCAACAAACAAAGACAAGATTTATTCATTTATTGATTAATCAATTAATTTTTTCAACAATCCAACTATTTAACCCAACAGTGGCAACCTGCTTTCAAGAACATCATTCATCACATTAAATTAATGTTGTTCATTAAAATGTTATTGGTTTTGTGGCTTTGCTTATATTTTAGTACATTTGTTTTTATAATTACATGAACATATAGGCTTTATGACTAGTTTATGTTTGTACTTCTTAAATAACATAATAAAAATAATTTAAGGCACTGCTAAGGATCCATGAGAATGATTGTTCCTTTAAAAAGGGTCTATAACAATTTTTTTCTCTTTAAAAAGGTCTGCCAATATTTGATGACTAGATATTGAGGTTTTTAAAAATATATTTTCTTAATCAGCCCTCTAGAAATTTGCACTGTTTTTATTGCCTCATTTTGTCATAAGGCTTATTAACTTTTTTCACCACTTCCTCTGGTGCTATGGTTTTCTCATTAATGAAAATCCATTTATTGGGCAGCCACCCCGAGGATCCAACTTAAGATAGATCTTGTAGAGTTTTTCCTTCTCTTCTGATTGTTGAGTTCATTAAAATACAACACTAAGGCATCAGAAAACTAGAAAGGCTGAGCCTGCTGTGAATTTCCTCTTGGTTTTCTGGTAGACATAGATTCCTGTAGCCCCATTTTATTTTATTTTATTCATTTATATTTTTTTTGAGACAGAGTCTCATTCTGTCCCCTGGGCTAGAGTGCAGTGGTGTCATCATGGCTCACAGGAACCTCAGCAAACTCCTGGGCTCAAGCGATCCTCCTGCCTCAGCCTCCCTCAGCTTTCCAAGTAGCAGGGACTACAGGTACACACCTCCACACCTGGCTAATTTTTCTATTTTTTATAGAGACAGGGTCTGGCTATGTTGCTCAGGCTGATCTTGAATTCCTGGCCTAAAGTGATCCTTCTGCCTCAGACTCCCAGAGTGTTGGGATTACATATGTGAGCCACGGCGCCCGGCCTGTAGCCCCATTTTAAGCCTCTCCTATGCCAGAAACAGAAGAGAGGGAGGATTGGAGAAAACCATGGAAAATGGCGGCCCAAAGGTTGTGTACTGGTTGCTGGAACAATGACAGGGAGAGCCAAGACTGCAATGGGAATAAAAGAAGCAGGGAAATAGAAACACAAGAGTGACCACAATACCAAAGAGAGCCATAGAGGAAATGCTGAGAACAAAGTGGAATATGTGAGAAACGTTGTAGGGACAATGCTGCACCAGAAAACATCAAGACCCGTAGAAGCATGAAGAACATAGAGAAGGAGGGAGAGTCTAGAGCGATGTCATGAGACCAACGTGACAGGAACCCCCCAATGTCTACGCTTCCTGGGATGGCTTTGGAGGTAGGGGCTGCTCCACAATTCCCATGGGCAAACAGGCTGTTTCATGGTTTGCCAAAACTGGTGTGTACTGGCTTGAGAGACAATTATGAAATTTTCAGGAATTTTGTGAGCTATTTGTTAAATATGGTTATTTAAAAAATTATATAAACTTATAATTAAATAAATGGCACTAAAACACATAATATAAAAAACTCATCACTTCCTAATTATTTTAGTATATTTTACTGTCTGTGCATCTATGTTCTGAAGGTGACTTAGGCCTCTTGTTCGGAAACACTGTACACGGTGTATTATTGCATGTCCCTTCCTAAGTCCGCCTTCAAGTGAGTTCTCATTGGTAGGTTGAAATCAACCATGGTGGGAGTATTTACACTATGCAAATTAGCAAACACTATAAATCGGGGCTTCAAATATTGTTTTATTGATTGTCTAAATGTAACAACACGGTGGAGAAAAGATTAATAGTGCAGATTAAACTTAAATGTTGAGTCTATAGCTGTTACATTGTGAATAACACAAGACATGGGGGAAATATTCTTCCAGTATTCAAAAGCTATTATCCAATTCATAAAAAAATTTGCTTATAATCATTGAAGAATGAGTGACATTCTGACATATAACCTTGTTGTTACACTTTTGTCTTACTCATTAAGCAAAAATATCAACCATCATTCATGTCAGAACTACATTTGGCTGGTCAAGGTGGCTCATGCCTGTAATCCTAGCACTCTGGGAGGGCGAGGTGGGAGGATCGCTCGAGGTCAGGAGTTCGAGACCAGCCTGAGCAAGAGCAAGACCCCGTCTCTACTAAAAATAGAAAAAATTAGCCAGGAGTCATGGCACATGCCTGTAGTACCAGCTACTTGGGAGGCTGAGGCAGGAGAATCACTTGAGCCCAGGAGTTTGAGGTTGCAGTGAGCTATTATGACACCACTGCACTCTACCCAGGGCTGGGGACTCCATCTCCAAAAAAAAAAAAAAAAAACTATGTTTGTTCATCAGTCGCAACCATTATTGGCTACAAATATAAGAGTGTGGCAAAAGCCAATTAAATCGTTCACTGATAATCATTTAGCTATGTGGAATTTAAAATAGTGTTGTATATTTTAGTAGTACTTATAAATTATGACTCATATCTTTTCTATCAGTAAAATTTATATTAAACTTATGCACAAATACATGAACACACTTATTTTTTGTTCTCATTGGAGAGTCAATTGTTAAACATTTGCCAGCACATCACTGGGCAGTTTGGTCACTAACAATTGCCTCACTTAGCAGCAATGACACCCACCTAGAAGTCTTTCTTTAGAAAAGGACCTGGGGTCAGTGAAAAGCACAAACATATTTTCTTTCCTTTTTAGAAAATTGTGGTAAAATATATTTAACATAAAATTTACCATTTTGACCATTTTAAGTGTGCAGTTCAGTGGCGTTACATACATTCACATCTGTGTGCAACCATCACCACCATCCTTCCCCAGAACATTTTTTTTACCATCCCAAACTGAAGTTCTGCACCCATTAAACAATAACTGCCCATTCCCCCTCCCCTCAGCCCCTGGTAACCTCTATTCTATGTGAATTTGCCTATTCTAGGTGTCTCATATAAGTGGAATCATACAGTATTTGTCCTTTTGCATCTGGGTTATTTCACTTAGCATGATGTCTTCAAAGTTTATCCGTGTTGTGACATGGGTCAGAATGTTCTTCCTTTTTAAAACTGAATAATATTTCATTGTATGCATATACCCACATTTTGTTATCCATTCATCTGTCCATGGACATTTGGGTTGTTTCTACCTCTTGGCTACTGTGAACAATGCTGCTGTGAACAATTCTGCTATGAACATAGGTATGCAAATACCTGTTCTTCCTTCCTTTTTATGAATGCCTTTCATTCTGGAGCTCCTTTGGGGCAGATAAGAGCTTGGATGGATCAAAATGGGGCCCCAGGGCCATCCCCCCCTTGCTATCTCTAAATGTGTGATGTCTGTTTCCACTTCTTCTCAAAAAGAGGCTGTGTGCTGTGGCAAGAGCACCCGGAGTTGCCAAGTTCAGCTGCTGACACATGACACCATGTGATGCTTTTGCCAAGGGCTGGGGTGAAGTACAGTGTGAACCACAATAGCCCCCAGACATTGGGTGACAGGAACCGCAGGGGGTGTCTGGTGAGGGAAATGTCTTTGATATGGTGAGTGCCGTGGCCTCAAGGGATGAGGGAAGCAGCCAAGGGCTTAGCACCTCTTCAGGGTCAGGAAAGCCACTGACACTGAGCTGCCAGTGTGATGTGGCTGTAAATAAACTTTTTTTTTTTAATTCTGGAAATAATCCGTTCTGATTTATGCCTAGTTGCTGAAAACGCAATCAGTCTTTCCCAGATGGAACGAATTATTTGCTATTAAAAATTCATTTAAAAATAACATGCCAATCATCATGTTTCATTGTCAGCTTATCTTCTCCCCAAAAGAGCTGAAAATGAAACGAAACATGGGGAAATTTTGCTTTTTTTCTCTGAAGGAGAAAACAGACATTTTTGGCTCCTCTGAGCAAACAGTAGAGCCGTGTTCCTCAGGATAAGGTCAGCGTGACGAATGTTTTTACGTGACATCAAAAGATGTGCAGTAAGCGAATCAAAGCGTGGAGTGGAGAGCACCTCAGACATATTTTTGAAATCTTTTATCAGACTTAGAAAAGCTTTCTAAGTTGTGAGTGCCAGCCTCTGCTGATAGGGTAAGAGCCTTGATAAGGTAGGGGTGGAGGGTTGGAATGTTAGAATTGATGACTAATTGAATAATACTTATATAGAAGCTACCCCCACACTGCCCTCCACAGTGCCTGCCTACCAACACCCTGCCTAAAGGCATTTGCAATTCTGCTCCTTAATTCTCGCCCACACCTTCTGGTCAAGTGACCTCTTTGGAAGATCCCAAATCTGAGTATGTTCTGGGCACAGTCACTACTGAGTGACCTTCTCAGTTGTGCACAGGGGATTTCCAAGACCGGCACTGGGGAACAGGGACAGATGCTCTGGACTGAAACAAGCTAATTCTGTCCATGTCTTCACCCAAGGCAGCTCCTACCCCTTGCTTGACACCCTTACTCAACGACAGGAGCATGAATCCGCAGAGCTGAGGTGAACACTGGCCCCAGCAGGAAGGGAAACGGAAAACTGACTCTCTATTCACATTTCTGACACCAAATGTGTGCGTTTTCCACACCAAGCAATTTTCCAGTTCTCCACAGATAGCAACAGGGTGTCCTACAATTTAATTCAATTCTTACATTCACTACCCTGAGTTAGAGCAGACCACACATGTTAAGGGCTCAGTCCCACAAGACTGCTTCACACTTCAGATGCTAGTTGCAAGTATTGGGTGCCAGGATACCCAGACATCCCCCACCTTGGCTAAAAATCAAGGGTTCCCACAACCACTTCCTCAGATTTGATAATTTGCTATAACAGTTCATAGAATTTGGGGAAACACTTTACTTACTATTACTAGTTTTTTTAATAAAGGATATTATAAAGGACACAAATGAACAGTTAATAAAGATGTACATAGGGTGAAGTCCAGAAGGGTCCCTAGTGCAAGAGCACCTGTCCCCAGGGAGTATGGGTGCTTGGATGCGTTCACCAATCTGGAAGCCCTCTGAAATCTGTTGTTTAGGGTTTTTATGGAGGCTCCATTATGTAGGTATGATTGATTAAATCTTTAGCTGTTGGTGATTAACTCAATCTCCAGCCTCTCTGCCCAAATCAGAGGTGGGACTTTCAGTTCCAACCCTTTAATCATGCTTTGGTCTTTCTGGCAACCAGCCCACATGCTGAAGGGACCCAGCTACCAATCATCTTATAAGCACGCAAAAAGATGCTCTTATCACTCCAGAGATTCCAAGGGTCTCAGAAGCTCTACTGTCAGGCACTGGGGACTAAGACCAAATATTATGACAAAAGGTGCTCCAATCACCCCTATTATTTGGGAAATTGCAAGGGTTTTAGGAGCTCTGTGCCATTGCAAGGGTTTTAGGAACTGGAGGTGAAGACCAAATATATATCACAGTATTACAGGGGGAAATTCTAAGGATCTAAGGAATCCACTTGCTTTATTTTATTTTTTTCTGACCCTGTCTTAAAAACTGGCACTTACCACATGTCCATAAACAACCCTTAGCTCCTCTGAAATTGCTATGGGGTAAAGCTGACTTCCACTTAAAATAAATTTTGCAAGAATACAGATGGGCTTCCTAATGACAAAAGTGAGCAGATTTGTCTTAAATACAAACCATTTACAACAGTTTAGAAACCCCAAACAATCCATTTAGAAAATGGGCAAAAGACAAGGAGAGATATTTCACTAACGAGGATATACAGATGGAAAATAAACACATAAGGTTTTCAACATCATTAGCCATTAGGAAAATGCAAATTAAAACCACAATAAGCTATTACTACACACCTATCAGAATGGCTAAAATAAAAAACAGTGACAACACAAAATGCTGGCAAGAATGTGGAGAAATTGATCACTCATACATTGCTGGTGGGAATGTAAAATGGTACAGCCACTCTGGAAATGAGTCTGGCAGTTTCTTATAAAACTAAACATGCTATTACCATGTTCCCTGACAATTATATTCTTGAGCAATTATCCCAGACAGAGTATAATTTGTGTTCACACAAATACTTGTGCATTAATGTTCATAGCAACTTCATTTGAAGCAGCCTCCACCAATGGGAAACAGACCAGATGTACTTTAATAGGTGAATGGTTAAACAAACTTTGGCACATCTACACAATAGAATACTACTTAGCAATAAAAAGGAATAAAGTGTTGAAATAAGCAACAATTTGGATGACTCTCCAGGGAATTATGCTGAGTGAAAAAAGCCAATCCCCAAAGG
>CM052443.1:37398899-37413333 GCA_028533085.1 Varecia variegata
AAAGTGTGCACCTAAACTATCCACACAGTTTTGCCATCTTAATGGTGGCTTGTTTGTGCCAGCAGCAAGGAAGCCTCGAGAGTGAGTGGCAATGAAATCACGAAAGACATTTTCCACAGCTTGTTGAGAACTGAATATTTTTCCTTGCAAGACGGGGTCCAAAGCCTGGAAGAAGTGGAAGTCAGTTGGTGCAAAGTCTGGTGAATACAGTGGATGATAGAGAGTTTCCAAGTCCAGCCTCTGTAGTTTGAGCAGGGTTGTTCCTGCGACATGTGGTAAAGTGTTGTCTTGCAAGAGGATTAGCCTGTCTCTATTGACCAATCTCGGCTGCTTCATCTCAAGCATCCTCATCATTTCACCAAACTGGTTGCAGGAGACATCTCCTGTAACTGACTGACCAGGTTTCATGAAGCTGTGGTGGATAATACCAGTGCTGGACCACCAAACAGACACCATTAGCCTTTTTTGGATGAGTATTCGGTTTTGGACTCTGTTTCAGCACTTCATCTTTATCCAACCATTGTGTGCCAAATGTTTGTGATTGTCAAAACGAATCCATTTTTCATCACATGGAACAATACAGTGTAGAAATGCTTAGCCTTTCTACAAAGGCAAGATTCGAGACGATTTCTCTTCTGATGCTCATTTAATTCATGTGGTACCCATCTATCCAGCTGTTTTACCTTGCCCATTTGTTTCAAATGGTCCAATATTGTTGGAATAGTAACGTCAAACCTTGCTGCTAATTCATATGTAGGTTGAGATGGATTGGCTTCCACTACAGCTTTCAGCTCATCATGATCCACCTTGGTCTCAAGTCACCCATGTAGCTCATTTTTAAGATTAAAATCACCAGAACGGAACTTCTCAAACCATCAATGTACTGCACGTTCATTAGCCACATCCTTCCTAAACACTCCATTGATATTTTGAGCTGTCTGTGCTGCATTGGTTCCACACCAGAACTCATATTCAAAAATAACACGAATTTTTGCCTTATTCATGGTTTCACAAAAATTGCTCTAAAAAAAATTAGAAAGATAATCACAAGCCAAAATGTGCGTTTGAAAGAATGAAGATGTACCTTCACAATAAAAATAAAACAAGAAGTGTCAAAGTGAAATGTCAGAGATATCAACTGTCAAACTTGGTACTTAAGGAAATCAGACATTTCATACTTAATAACCTAAACTAATACAGATTCTTATATTCTGGAAACATAAATATTTTTATATTGAAGAAACTAATTTTCCTTCCTTCCTTCCGTCTTTCCTTCTTTCCTTCCTTCCATCTTTCCTTCTTTCCTTCCTTCCTTTTCTTTTTTCTTTCTTTTCACCTCCTCCTCCTCTTTCTTCCTCCTCCTCCTCCTCCTCCTCCTCCTCCTCCCCCCCTTCTCCTCCTCCTCTTCCTCTTCTTCATTTCTACTACATCCCAAACACTGGACATGTTACTTTGCTTTGTTTCATGCTCGTAACAAGCCTAAGAAGGAAGTATTATTTTTGCTGTCTTACACATACAAAAATAAAACTCAGGTCCAGCCACTTGCCCATGGTCACACAGCTAATGAGTAACAGAGCCAGGAATGGAGTCTTGGTCAAATGTGCATTTTCTCAACACCATACCTATAGTTCTCAAAGTATTTTGGTGTTGGGATCCCTTGAAACTTAAAGATTATTGAAGACCCTAAAGAGCTTTGGTTAATGTGGATTACAGCAATTGTTATTTGTCACATTAGCAATTAAAAGTGAGAAATTTCAGAATATTTATTAATTTGTCTAAAAATAAACCCATTACATTTTAACATAAAAATAAAGTTTTATTAAAAATACGTATATATCCAAAAAATTTGTGAGAAAACATGTTTGAATCTCTTTAAAGTCTGGTTTAACAGTAGGCAGTTGAAGTGTGCATTTAATCTGTTGTGATATGTTGTTTTTGTTGAAATATATGAAGACAGGCCCCTTTACCATCTTTTAATAAATTTTTCAGATAATTTTGGATATTAGTCTTTGATGCAATATCAGTACTCAACAAGTGGTAGTTTGTTAAAGGTAGTTGCAGTATAGAATCTGAAACAATGTCATGAATCCTTTGTGTACCCTGTTACGTCTATCTTGCAGTTTGGATCTTTTACCCATGCATGACTTGCAACATCCTATATTGGTCATTTGGAAACTATTGGTTCAGTGAGGTATGTGGATCTTCTAGATACTGACAAATTTCATTATAAAATAAAAAATCACATTTATTGACACCATCACCAATCTCATCAGAAAAAAAAAATCTCCTCTGTAAGTATTGGGAATCTGTCAAGCTCACAGTAGCTGATACAAATTTTCCTAAATTCTAATTTTCACTTAAAAGCTCAAATTTTATCCCTGGCAACAAATACTGTCAGTTGTTTTCTTTGAAGTGACAGGCTTATTTCACACATTTTTGAGAAATGTTTGTCAAATAATGAAGTCTAAATAATCATAACATGTTTATTAGTCCTTTCAAAATGGCATTCCATGCACAGAGTGGCTAGTTCAGCTTGCAACTCAACTGTACTAGTGCTTTTCCTCAAGACAACCATCCCTACACAGAATATTCAAAAGATGCTGAAATTTAATAGAATCAATAATTTTTTTTTTTACTGCTTTGGCAAGTACATTATTTTTAAAAACTTTAAAATTTATAATCATTTTATATTTACAGAAAAGTTGCAGAAATAATAAAGAGAATCCCTATCTGGCTGGCCTCAGCTTCTTCTAATATTAACATTTTATAAACTGTAAAGCTTTTATCAAAACCAGGATTTTAGCATTGTAAAATACTATTAGTAAAACTACAAACCTTATTCAAATTTCACTAGTTTTTCACTCTTTTTTCCTGATCCAGGATCCATCTGGGAGCCCACATTGATTTAATTTCCATGTTTCCTTAGCTTCCTCTAATCTGTGACAATTTTGGCAAGGACATTCTTAAGTAAGAATGGCTTTTTCCCCCCTTGTCAGTGCATGGTAGTGAAGAATACAATGATGACTGCATTGATTTGTGTTAAGGCACAAATTTTACCTACCATTGCTTTTGTGTTACCGGTGAAAATGTCAACACAGTGGTAAAGACCAATAATGTCGTAGCATTACTATGAAGATGACCTCAGGGACCTTCTGAAAGAGCAGGGACTCCCACGGGCTGTGGATCATACCACACAAACTCCTGGTGTAGGCTGATGAGCTCAGTTTGTTTTACAGCATCCAGTCTGCTAGGCTCAGTGCAGCATCTCTGACATCTGGAGCGCATTCTAGTCTGTCTATTTGCAGCTCCCCGTGCATGAGCACCATTTCCACCCAGATGAAATACCACAACCAGGAACCTTCTCTCTAGTGCCTTCTTCCGTCTTCGCAGGTGCTCTGGGCTTCCTGCTACCCAAGGCCACACAAGAGAGACCTCTGTGGTGCAGAGCAGCTCTCCAGAGCAGGCGTGGAAGAGCAAGCCTGTCACCACAATTTCTGTGCCCACGACAGGTATGACTACAGGAACCCAAAGAATAAACTCTGGGGTGCCCTACGGACTCCACTCTGTGGCCTCTCCCGGGCAGTGCCTGGTCTGTCTGCTCCATGGGGAACACTTTGCATCTCAGACTTTTCTGTCTTTTCTTCAACATTTCACTTTCCAGAAAACCCTTCCCTGAGACCCTGTTCTACTTTTTCAACATGGCAGCAGGTTACCTGAGAAATGAGTCACTGCCAGGTGAGAATGACCGTGAAAATGCTCAGTGTGTTAGGTGGAGGCGTTGTGTTTTCACAGGAGACTTCTGGAGGCAGAGTGCCTCAACAGAAAGAAAGAATTCTGCAAGGGGAGCGTGTCAGGTGAGGGTCAGAGGCAGATGGGGCGATTCTGGAGCCCCTGGAGTTACATCAAGGGCCTGCTTGGCTGAAACAAAGTCAGAAGAGTTGAAGGATTAAATGATTGAAGAGGGGAGACAAAATCCATGAAAGCAGTGGTTTATCGCCTTGTGAGGAAGCTATGTTAGGTTGTTTTCTGTTTCTAATGAATGAAAAATATGCAATGTTTACATTGTCAAAGGACAAATAGAACCATGACACAAGTCTCAGTTTACACAGCTAATTTCATGGATGACCGTATTTCTGACATTTCCGTGCTATTCCCCCTTACAGCTGTTTGGACTTTACTTAAGTAGGTTAGGTTTCAATATTTTGGGGGCTGTCTCTTCCCCATGCCTCCCCACTGCACTGCTTTCCTGTTAAGGAGGCTGTCACCTGCTTTCTATGCAGAGAGACGGGGAGGAAGGTGGGAACATCTTTGGGTAATCCAGCAGCTGCGTCAGGGTAACCTGGCTACCCCTGTCTGTAACAAAGCAGGTGCACAGAAAGGTAAATTGGGGGGATAGGTAGTGCTGCTGAGTAGACACCATGCACCTGAAATGCACACCTGCAAGCTGAGCTACCAGCATTCTGGGTGCTGCGTCTGCGGAAGGTCAAATTGGCTTTTCTTTCAAGCCCTGAATTATGAAACAAGCTTTACACGTTTTGGAAAATCCATCTGTAGGTGTTCTAAAAGTACTAATTTGGTCCTTTGGTTTTCATCTGGTCCTGGGAAGACTCTTTAACATTTACCTCTGGTCACTGCTCACTTCATTATGAGCAAATAAGAAGTGGTCAGTTAATATTTATGGAATAAAATTCAGTCTTCAAAAATGACAGCATTTTAAATGACTTTGTAGCCTAGGAGTGACACCTGCTCTGCCCAGAGTTTGAACATTCAGAAAGTGGGGAGGATCTGGGGGCTTGGAAAGGGTGCTGGCATTATGGAGCCCCCCTTTGTGCACCTTTCCTTAGCGATTCTGACTTACCCATCCATGTGCGCTGTAAGGGGTCGCGACTTCCCTACTGGACTCTCCCACCAAGGCTGACCGTCTTCTCCTTGCAGCCCCCACCACAGCCTGCAACACCCCTCCCATTCTGTTGCCCCCAGGCCTTTGCTCATATGACCCCTTTCCCTTTATGAAATCCCCCTCCCCCACCTTGCTCCCCCAGCCTCTCTAAATCTTACGTAGTCTTCGAGGCCCAGCTCAGATTCTGACTTCTCTAAGAAGCTTTTTTCCTAATTTGTCACCATTCTCTCTGCAATACTGACAATAATGATGATAACTGTCAATCACTGAACGGTTACTACGTACCAGGCACTGCAGTAAACTCCTATATCATCTCATTTAATTCTCATAATAAGCTTGTTACTCTTAGGTGTGGAGAGCCCAGAGAATTTGAGTGCACTGGCTATGTCATACTCTAAGTGATAGAGCTGGAACTCCAGCCCTGGTTTTCCTGGCACTGAAGACAATGCTTTTAACTGCTCTTTAGTCTGCCCTCCTGGAAGGTGCTAATTATCTAATCGTGAGAAGCTAATGAAGCTAGACGGGACCTCAGAGGCATACAGTCCTATCCTCTCATTTTACAGATAAGGAACCTAAAGCTCGAAAAGGTAAAGAAACTTGAGCAAGGTAACGTGGTAAAGTGTTGAAAGAGCTAGATCAGTTTTCCTGGTTCTCAGACCCATTCGTCATTCATTCATTCAACAAAAGTGGAATAAACCCTACTATGTTGAAGGCACTGTGTTGGGCGGCTGCACCTTCTCTGGGTGCTTCTTTTGCAAGTTTAATGAATCCACACACAAAGTTGCCTTAAGATAGGGGATTGAGTAAAGCCCTGCCCCCTCCTAGGGTAGCTCTGTGCAGATGCACTAGGTACCACTGATGGCACCAACATGAGACCCTTGTCATTGGTGTCAGGCAGCATGGCCCGACTCACGCTCAGGGCAGTTGCAGTTCCACAGGGGAGAGTGTGTTGGAGACCGCGGGGAGGGGGTTGATTACAGCTATTTATTCCTTTACAGGGTGGTGTGGCAAGTCCAGAAGGGCCCTGGTTATAAGGATGATTCAATGCTGCTCAAGTCACTCTTTCAGGAAAACAGGAAGCATGAATCTTAGTTTTACCAACTAAATCTAATCCAATTCCAAAAGATTTTGTCCCTCTTTTGCTGTAGTGTATATATGCATATGGAAGTCATTAAGCTTGTCCTCTTAGGTGTCTCCCACCCTGGCACCACTACCTGGTTTTATTATTATTATTTATTTTGCAGGCAGGTTTTGTCTGAGGATCCTTGGAGCTGCCCAGCGAACCCTGGCAAGTGAGCTGACAGGTTGCTGGGGCAACAGTGAGGTCCTGTTTGAGAACTTGGAAGGAAAGGAAATGCAATTGGTCCTTGGGAGTTAAGCGGTAATATCAACACATACGCGATCAGAGTAAAGACAGGCTTGCATCCCCCTGCAAAGGGGAAAGAACGGCTACCAGAGCAGTAGTATTGGACTGTAGCTTACCTTGTCACACATCACCCAGACAGGGATGACTGACCAGACAGCACACAAACAGGGCTTTTAAAATGGTGTGTCGAGTGGAGACTCACGGGCACAGAAACAATAGGTGGGGTGGAGGTCGCCTGGTGTCCATTACATTCTCACAGAGCCCACGGCCATCTAGAAAGGCCAAACAACGGCCTGTAGGAGAGGGACCCTGGCCCTTGGGCTGAGAGACTTTTACGCTTCATGATTGGGAAGCACCAGCCCCTCTCCTGGAGCATTAGGAGCTGGGATGCATCAGCAGATGTGATAGAACCTTGGCCACCAAGCCTTGTTATTGCAGCCATAGGACATGCAGGACCAGAAGACTAAACTGTCACCTTAGCGTTCTGCTGGGACTGGCTGACCTGGGTTGCCATGGATCCCTTCAGGAGCCAACTCCTTCAAGGAACATATTAGCGTCTGAGAAGGGAGGGGATAGGTTTTTGTTGATGGAAGTTACACTTTAGAGAATTCTTGAAGCTCTCTGGACTTTCAGTATGACCACGTCTTTGGGAAATGCAAAGGCTCTAAGGTTCCTTGTGAAAGACGGGTTTGGTGTCTGCCCCGAAGATGTTTCTTGCCAGGAGCCACACAACAGAGCAGGACACACGGGGGCCTAAACCCCTCCCTGCCTTGGCTTCCCTCAGACCAACCTACAGGTCGTATTTTCCATGGCCATTTGCCCGCGACTGTTTACCTAGGTGCTTCCGATGCGGTATCTTTGCAAGATGCCAGCTGGAGCATCTCTGCCCTCAGCTCCATGAGACTGGAAAAGTTACGTGTTTCTCAAACCACCCCATGCCCCTGGGTGGGGACTCTCAGGACAGTGGCTGGTAAAATTTGGTTGTGAGCACAGGAAGGTGAAATGGGCATCATGTTCCTGGTTGGGGACAGCTGAGGTGCAAGAGTGTCCGGCGTACAGGCCTTTGGGAAGTCGGATGTGTGTGGCAAGGTGGAAAGGGGCAAGGATTGCTCCTGTACCACTGACTGTCCCTCCGCCATGACACCACCTGGAACCACAAGACTCCTGTTGAGACCACCTCTCCCCTGGCCTCAACAGTACCCATAGCAGGGCCAAAGGGCCCTCAAAGCTCAGTGTGGTCCAGGTCGACACAACTCCAATTCTCAACATTCCCCACCTTATACAAACTTCCTGAGAGGTAAGTCCAAGAACGAGGACACAATTATAACTGATGAGCCACCCATCCTATGGGACTGTCCGGATTCCTGCTAACGTGCCCTACAACGCTACACTTGTGTCCTACAACGCTACAGTTGTGTCACAGGAGAAGCCCAAATGACGCTTCTAAGTGCACGGTTTTATACGTCTTTAATCTAACTCAAGCTTTCCAGACCTCTTCCCTTTTCTACTTACAATCAAACCTTGGTGCTCTCATGCAGATCCCCTGCTTTCAGCAGCACCTAGATGTTAATGATTCTAAAAGTTCTGCCTCCTGCTGTGGCCTTTGCCTTGAACTTCGAAGTCACATATTTAGTTGTTTACCTCACGTCTCTGCTTGGATGTCTGCTAGGACCCCGATCTTAATCCATCCCATACAAACTAATTCCTGTCGCTCTACTCCAAATCTGCTGCTTCTCCATTTACCTAACTGCTCAAAAACTCTGGAGTCCTCCTTAATTCTTTGTTTTTTCTGACACCCTGTTAAGTCGTCCAGCAAATCCTACTGATGCCCTCCCTTCCAGTAACCTCCTGGACTGCTACCATCTTAGACTGTCACCTTCCACAGCACAAGTTCAATCATCTCAGACTCTCTGCTCCCACCTTTGCACTCCAAGTATCTCACCCTCTCATCACCTTGAATAATCCTTCCAAACAGATCAGGTTGAATTACATCCCCTCCTCTAACAGTTCCTCATGTCACTCAGACTTAAATCCAGTCCTTTCCGGGGCACAAGGCACTACGTAATCTTGTCCTGGCCTTTCTTTATGACCGCATCTCCCACCAGATCCCCCCTTCACTCTACACGCTAAGCAGATTCTAGCACAAGGACTTCGTGTTTCCCTGCTCTTCTCCTGATATTCCTATGGCTCAGTTCCTCACTTCATTTGGATTCTTCCTCAGTGAGACCTTCACTGATACCACTGCCCCACCCCCAATCAAAAACAGTCCCTGAACCCCGGGCCACCGTGCATAATGCAATTCTACGGGAGCAGAGACTTGTCCTCTGTTGTTCTCTGCTTAACCTTCTTATTACTCTTCTTCAGTATCCTGGAATAGTTTAAGAGAAGACTGTCTTGTGATACAAGATAGATGTTAAAAACCTTTTCCACCTGGCAAAAAACTTACCAGTGTAAATCAAGATAACCTTGATGCTGAGCAATCAAAATACAGAAATAACTTTACTTCTAAAGTTGGCATAACACTGCAGCTGTCATTTATAACTCCAAGTTTCAAATTTACCTGTTCATCTGTGAAAAAGAAAGACAACTAAACCTGCACTCCCAACCAATTTATTTATAATAGGAGGTTGGAGCAGATTATTTCTAGCATTAACTTTTTACTCTTTGATCCTTTGAAATTGCCCGTCAAATGCATGCTCAGCAGGACAGTTTTGCACAGCTTGTTATCTGTGATTTTCTTGCGCTGATGCTAACTTCCTATAAAAGCACTGGAGCTGGGCATCGTGGTGTGAGCCCGCAGTCCCAGCTACTCAGGAGGCTGAGGCGGTAGGATTGCTTGAGCCTAGGAGTTCAAGTCCAGCATGGGCAACATAGCAAGACCCCCATTTGAAAAGAAAAAATCCAATCAGTAAGATATCTGACAATACGTACATATTAGGCATATACTATTTACCAGTGCTCTTTGTTTTTTCCTGTAATTCCATGTTTTGTTTGGAATAATTTTCCTTTAACCTCAGGATAGTATTTTAGTGCAAGTCTGCTGGTGATGAATTTGCTAAGCTTTTCTTTGAAAATGTCTTTATTTTTCTTTCACTTTTAGATACTTTGAGCATACAATTATAGGCTGCCAGTTATTTTCTTTTAGCAATTTAAAGACATCATTCCATTGTCACCTGGATTCTAGTTTGTTAAAAAATTGACTTTTTAAAATTTGAAAGTAATGTATTTTTTCATCTTTGGCTGCTTTTAAGATTTTCTCTTTATGATTTTCAGCATCTTACTACTATGTATCTAGATGTGGTTTGCTTTGCATTTCTGTTTCGGGTTTGAAGAGCTTCTGGAATTTGTGGTTCAGTACTTAAGTTCAGACATTGTACGTTTCATTTCTAGAATCTCCTTTTGATTTTAAAAATAGATTTCAATTCTTTAGTGAAATTCTCCATATTTTTATCTATTTTCTCATATTTTCCTCTATTTTCTTGACCATATTAATCAGTTATAGTCCTTGTCTACTAACTTCAATATCTAGGTCATCTGTCAGTCTGCTTCCCCCTACCCCTTATTTTTGGTTATACAGTTCTGTCTTTTGGCTTGTCTAGCAATTTTTTATTGCTTGCTGAATGCTGTGATGCTCCAGATGAGGCTATATTCCTCCAGAGGGGACTCATACTTTGTCCTCTGCCAGGCAGGGCGGGAGCTGATCACCATAATCCAGTCGTGACTGAGCTGCAGTCTGGGTTGTGTGTTGGTTGGGCACAGCCTGCCTGCTTAGCTCCTGTTCCTACATCATAGCCCTCCCGGTCTTTCAACTAGGAGTGTGATACGTTCTCCAGCACACCTACCCATGGTAGGTCCTGAACTTCATTGTTGGTCTCCCTCAGCACAGTCTGTTGAAAACTTTCTTTTTTAAGAGACAGCGTCTCGCTCTGTTGCCCAGCTGGTCTTGAACTTCTGGCCTCAAGCGATCCTCCCGCGTCAGCCTCCCAAGTAGCTGGGATTACAGCTGAAAATTGTTTATGTTTTTTTTTTACTGTGGTAAAACATGGCATTAAAATTTACCATTTTAATCATTTTTTTAAAAAGGGGTTTTATCATAGCTTCTTAGCTTCCCATCCTCTGTAACTTCAAAATCTGACAAACATCTTGAGAGGAAATGAATGAAGCTCCTTATGTATCCAGGTTTGTCCTGTAGCTCTGAGATTTTCAGGAGTTCTGTTGAGTTCTCTTGCCTCCTAGTAGCAACACTCTGGTTGGAGAAGCCTGGATTTCTCAGCCCCGCCCCCAGAGAAAAACAGAGGACTTCAGCTCACTTCTTGGAGGTTTCTCCCTTCTCCACAATCTGAGTATCTCTAGCCACTGTTGCTTCAGTAACTGTCTACTGTATTGAAAGAGATGATTTTTATAATTTACCTGGCTTCTCTAGTTGTTCCCAATGGAAGAATTCATCAGTAACAACCTAATACATCCTACCTGAAAACCTGAGTATCCTTCTCTCATTTAGAGATTTCCCCTAGTTTGCTTACATCTTTATTTCCCCAAGAATTATTGGCTTAAGGTTGTTAAGATATTGCTTGAATCACTGGAAATATTTATCTTCAAATTTTGAGTCTACTTTTACTTTTTTTCCTCAAATTATCTTAACAAAATAGATAGATTGATGGTCTAAGTTGTTCTGAGTATCATCTTTTATTTGTCCTGCCAACCTTTGGTGGAAATGTTAATAAACAATGAAAGGGCCCAGAGTCAGTAAGAATGAATGAATGAATGATTATCTTACTGAATAAATGGTTAGAAGGATAGAGGAAAAAAAAAGCAAATCTTCTCTGGACAAATCTGCAAGGGGATGATGGACACCCTTGAATTTGAGTGGAGAATAATGTGTTGGGCAAATATCCACTGTGTAATTGTTCCTGAATTCTTTAATATGTACAAAGAAAGTTCACTTTAGAATTATGGATGAATTCATTCCTGTTATAAGTGACATGTAGACATAGGTCCTGCTAGGGATCAAATCTGCTGGTGGCAGATACAGGCCAGGAGGGTGGCTCCTAGGGGTGGAGAAGCTGGGGACCAATCAGAGGAAGGGACTGCAGGAAAACACAGAACACCTGAAAATTGTGTCTGTCAATCATCTTGTAACATCCCACACCTCCCCTAACTGCCCCTGCACCAGGCCAATAAAAGGAAACCATCTGGAGTCCTTAACAATCTTTCTTCACTTGTGGAGACTGACCTTTCTGGAATGTATTTTCACTTTGTGTAGCTTCCTCCTTTTCTACAGTTGTGGAGCTTTCTTCTTTTTCCCTTCTTTTCTCCTTCTTTTCTACAATAAAAGCTGTTTGTGTGGAACTGCTTCCTGTTTGTCATACTGGCCCTGCTTGTGATTCTTCCAAGCAAGGAGTCAAAGAACCAGGGCAACATTTCTCTTTCAAAAATCCAACCCTGACAGCCTCCCCACTCCCCATTTCTGGTGGGAGACCTAGTGTAATGATTCTAACTTTGTAATGTCCCTTGTGACCACCGTATTGGTTATAGGCTCACTGACGAGAAATTGTGTCATAACTCTTCTTTGTATCCTCAGCTGCCAGTTCTGGTACGTAACAATCACTTCAACTGGTTGCTTAAGTTTCTTCTTTCCCAGTCCAGTGCCACCATCTTAGTACTTGGAATAATAGATTGCTCAAAATATTTTCCATCAGCTTGAAGTTTAACATTTTGCTAGTTTTCCCTGTTGTCATAGCAATATTTCTTAGTTTGCCTTATACTAACGATTTGTGAACTTGTTAAAAATATAAATGCCCAGACAACAGCAGAATCAAAATTCCCACAGGAAGAGACTGAGACTCTCTACTTACTAGGCACCTGGCTGATCTTTATGATTAGGTACTTGTGGTCCTTGTACTAGCAGCATTAGTATCACCTGGGAACATGTGAGAACTGTAAAGGTTTGGACCCCACCCCAGACCCACTAAATCAGAAACTCTGGGGTGGGGCATGGAAATCTTTGTTTTAACAAGCCTTCCAGGTGATTCTGATGTATGCTAAAGTTTGAATACCACTACATTACCCTGTAACAAGGACTTAGGGTAGTCTTCTCAAACTTGGCTGCACATTAGAATCACCTAGAGAGCTATAAAAAAAATACTGATGCCTAAACCTTACCCTCAGATATTTTAATGGGTTAATTGATCTGGAATGCAGCCAGCATTTAACTAGGATATCAAGAATGCTGAAGCTGATATAAGACATCACCTGCCGTCTGTAAATCATTTCACAATTTTGTATTTATAAGGTGATGAACTTGAATGGTTGAAATAAATTTAAGCCATTAAAGTATCATTGTTTGTTTATTGAGGTTCTGTAAAGAGTTAATTTGAAGATCTGCTACTAATGTTCTGAAAACCACAGGCCTTACAAACTCGAGTCTCAACTCTTAGTTTTGCATTCAAAATGATGTTTACTGCCTCTCTTACTGATACCTACTCTCCAGTTCTATTGCATACACCTAGGAAGTAACACCAAACTGAGCTCTCAGATGCCCTACATTCTAGTTCCAGCCCTTTGGGACCTTGGCAATCACTCAATTTTGGGGCTTCTGTTTCTTCATTATAAAGTGAAAGGCAGGAACCAAATTGTCTCTAAGGCCCCTTCTGACTCTTTATATTTTAGCATTTCCACATTCAAGTTAATTTCCCAACTTCGATGGCATTGTTTCCTCCTTTTTGCTTGTCTAGGTTAGCTCATCCTAAGGCACAGTTTGGGTCCTAATTGCCCTTAAGATTTCTTCGGCATTCAGCCTAAGCTGCTTGGACCCCTTAGGCATTTTTTCTGTCTGGTCTCCCTCTGGGTAACAGGGTTCCACACATTTCTTTGTATCCTTAAATGCCCAGCATATGGTAGGTATACACAATGTTTGACATTTTTTTCCTCTCAAGACCATGAATTCTTGCCTTTGCTATTTGTTTTATCCAACAATAGCTATGCTGAAAGCTCTTTTTGGCTCAATGAGCTTTCATTACTGTATCAAACGCTTAATTCATATCTTATTTATCCTAGAAATTATGTTTTGATTGTTCAGCCCCTAGTTTCCAACTGATTTCATTTCTCCAAAAATAGCTCTCTTCTGGCCTCTGCTGGTGTGACAGCAGACAACTATTTCATTAATTCTTTGCTTACACGGCTAGGTACGTGGAGAATAGAGAGCTGGATGGTAAAATTTAAATTTCTGAAGTGGCATTTTTCAAAATTAAATTCATGCTTCTTAGTTTCTTGGAAGCTGCCTGGTGGGTCATGTTCGCATGCCAGAGTCTCGTTTGTTATTGGAGTTAACCAGGCAAAACTCCACCAAGAATGGCCATGCATCACCACCCATGGAATCCAGAAAGAGCTATCAATCTGTCAGTCCAGTGTCTGGAAATTCATGCTTCTTATGTTAAGATGACAGAGATAACAAAGTAAGATTCTCAGGTATGTGTTTCTTTAAAAGCTTGCTCCTTTGGAAAAAACTTCTCATTTTGCCTAATTCTGACACCATAGTTAGTATTGTGCCTGGTAAAATAAAGCACTTAGAAATTTTTGTTAAATAAGGGAATTAGTATTATGTGGTTTATGTAACATGACTCTTTTTTTGTACATGAATTAAGACAACCTTGGGAGGAATCTCTGCAATCTTTCAAAGTTATTTCTTTTCAATAGTCTAAGAATGTCCGATATGTGTTTTAAAATAATGTGCTGGATGCAGTTTAAACTGTTACTAATACATTGATCCTATCAGCAGCGGCCTTCCCAGTTTGACTTAGAAAAGTTTTCACTGTATGAAAGGTTTTAGGGAATATTATTCTGCTTCATTTGGCTTTTCTGTAGAAAAATGTATGTTTTCTACATACATTTGGGTACCCAGGATTAACTCATTCAAACTGTTGCACTGAAAATCTTAGGTTTCAAATGGTTTAATCAGAATACTTGGGCTGGGCGCGGTGGCTCACGCCTGTAATCCTAGCACTTGGGAGGCCGAGGCGGGCGGATTGTTTGAGCTCAGGAGTTCGAGACCAGCCTGAGCAAGAGCGAGACCCCGTCTCTACTAAAAAATAGCAAGAAATTATCTGGCCAGCTAAAAATATATATAGAAAAAATTAGCCGGGCATGGTGGCGCATGCCTGTAGTCCCAG
>CM052443.1:37413433-37456467 GCA_028533085.1 Varecia variegata
TAGGAGTTTGAGGTTGCTGTGAGCTAGGCTGACGCCACGGCACTCACTCTAGCCCGGGCAACAAAGTGAGACTCTGTCTCCAAAAAAAAAAAAAAAAAAAAAAAAAAAGAGAATACTTGTTAATCAAAGGCAGGAAATGTGTTACTCAAATGTTAAGTGCTGACATACAGGGTTCTGCATGTTTCCAAAGTTTAAATCAGAAGTCTTCAATTTAAGAAGCTTGCAGGCAACCTGAAATTACATATAACTATATATAACCAGTGAATGACATATATTTGTATGAAAATATTATATAACATGTGTATTATACAAATGCTTTACAAATGTATAAAGCCCTTTGATATACATTATCCTTTTAAAGAAGTTTGAGGGCACTGTGTTATGAACAGCCGCTTTGCATTTAAATGCATCCTTGTAGCACAAGTGTTTTTAAACCAGTACCTATTTCATCACTCCATTTAAAGGTAGAGCTGGTCCACAGCAGATAAAAAGGAGAGACCTCAGTTCACCTAACCTCACAGGGTGATTGAAAAGAAAATGAAAAATGCTAGTTACAAATGGCTTGGATAGCTATCAAGCTACCATCAGGCAGACAAACTCTTTTTTTTCTCTGCTTAGGCTGTCTTTTAAAAAGCAAAATCTACTGGAGGTATATAGCTTTAAGCAAACATCCTGTGGTGCCCTGTTCAAATTCAGGTGTCTCTCAAACTCCTGGCCTTTAGAAGTACTATATTATAGTGGATATGAGCTCTGATTCTGGAATGGCAATCATGGTTCTAATTTCATCCCTAAATATTAGAGGTAGCCATGTGACAATTCTGGCCACTAAGAAGTAGGGACAGTTATTGGAGAGGGCTTTCTGGAAAACTTTTTAAAAGGGGAGAAAAACAAATGGCATGTGCGTTTTTTCTTTTCCTTTCTTCTTGTGCAGGATGTGGACATGATGTTAGAGACGGCACAGCTATTTTATAGACACAAGGATGAACACCAAATACAAAGTATGGAACAGAGCAGTAAACTAGGAGAAATCTGGGTCCCTGAGGGCATATGGAGCCACACTAGCAGCCTTGGACTGCTGACCTCTAGACTTTTTAAGGTGAGGAAAACAACCCCAGTCATTTAGTGCTTAATCTGCTGTTTTTTGGATCCATTTTTTTGTAGCTTAACATTATTAAGTCATATATAAATTCACAGGATTACTTGAAGATTGGAAAGGAAACATCTATGTGAAGAGTTCCTGACATATAGCAAGGGACTAAAAAATGGTTGCTATTATTTTTGGGTGATTAGTTGACTGCCAGCAGAGAATAAAAATCAAACACAAACAATTTTGGAAGGGAAGAAAAGTGCTAAATAGAAGCTGATAGCGTTATAAAAAATCAGAATCATATTCAGAGCCAAACAATGTACATAAGTGATCTGACATATAGTAGATAATCATATATGTAATCATACATGTAATTTCTTTTCCTATCCTATCTGTGAGAACACAAACTGATGCCATTTATTCACACGAGAACCTTGATCAACAAGGAACACTAGAATAAACAAGAAGATTTTAGGAACTCTGAGAAGTAAAGATTATATTTATAAGGTTATTTAGGTTTTAGTGAGGCATTCTATTCAGTGTCTCTTGTAATCCTGTTTATGTAATACTGTTGAGATGTGGATTAAAGGAACACATAAAAAAGACACTAATAAATGCCACTAGAAAAGGTGACACAGATGTGGTCAATCATCTTAATGACTCATACACTGGTCATAAAGGAACAGAAAGTTGCTAAATAGAGAAATCTATTTTGAAGCCAAATTGGAAGTTCATAACATTTGTCAATCCAGAGAAATAATGTAACTGAACTTGAACACATGGGCAGAAAACGCAACAAATTCAACTTGAAAACTGCAACAGAGAAAAAAAGTGCGATAAAAAGAAAACATGTGAAGGGCTAGAAAATTATGATCAGATGAGATCATGTCAATTTATAGTATATGGGAAAGGAAAACAGGCTGATATTTATGGTGATCTTGAAGGGAATTTACAACAGTGTAGTACCTCATTTCAAGTCAACAAATTAAGAAGCTGAAGAATTAAAAGAACTATTAAGATTTAGTCTCTTTTTTAAAAGACTTCAATGCTAGACACTGCTATGACCTGTAGAAGAGCAACTGATTAAGAGAATAAAAATCTGTAATGATTAACGAGAAGTCACTGCTGAATGTAAATACCAAGGGAAGATGAAGTAAAAAGAAAAGATCTGAAAGGCAATAAATCAGACAACAACTATCATATTTTCAAAACTGTATTAGGTATCACCAAATAAAGTAAATACACAACTCTTAAGTTAGAGTGCAAAATGAAAGCACCTTATTGTTTTAAAGGTGCAAAAGCAAGAAAATACAACACACATCCATAGTTTAAATAGTTGTGTGGTGAGTAAGTACCATTTAGAAACATTTTCAATAGAAAACTGATTTATAGATCAATTTACAGAATATCAAGAAATCAGTGTTTAATACCAACTTTAACTATAAATAACTAAAAAGGAAAAAAAACTGTTCTCTCTCCTTCTGCTTTTGCTTCAACATTTATGTCTTCTGCTCCTTGCCTTTTGGAGAAAACATTGCGTTGTAAGGCTGCCGTCTTTTTGGACGAGGACAAGGATCAAGATCTTCCTTAATGTAACCTTAAAAACAAATAATAAATTTAGAAGACTATATTTGCAACACATATATTTCCTTTAGCATATATTCAGTAAACTTATCTTATTTAATGACTTATAAGTTTACATGATTCTTCTAATTAGCTATGTGATGCTGATGAATGATTTCATTTAGCATGAGCTTCTGCATTTATACTAACAATAGTAGCAAACATTTATCAAATGCTTTGTATACATTATCCCAGATAACTCCCACATTCCTTGGAAGTAGCTTCCACCATATCTATTTCACAAATGAGGTGAATAGAGACCCAGGGAAGTTAAATAACTCACTCAACGTTCATAAAGCTAGAAACAGAAGAGCTAAGACCGTTCCCAAGCTCCTATTCCAGAACCAGAGCTCTTTGGCACTTTCTTACTGTGCCTCCCACAGGTAGCTGCAAATAGGACAAACTGCTAAACACAAAGTCTGCTATTATGATAAATTTCAGTTGCTTATCAAAAAGGCTTTTTACATTTGCTATACTCTTCAGACTACTATATCTCCTGAGGTGTTTCCAATCACGTAATTTTCAGGGGAAGACTGTACTCTATCATACTCCTAGGGCATATTAGGGGTGCAAACACAGGCTCTATGCAGACTGTCTGATTCTATTTGATGACCAGAGATGATATGTCAAAGGGGACTTAATCTGTCTTTATCAATGGAGAAAATGGAAATATGGTAAGAGCTGTCAGAGACTTTGCATCTTTTGGAAAAACTATCTTACAGTTAAATATCTGGAGTGTCTTTAAAAGTGAGGAAGTTCCCTCCTCCCCATTGTCAGTCATACAGCTAGACCATCAGAACTTTTACCTGAGAATAAGCCCTAGAAGATGGTAAGGCTGAACTGAAATTCTAGGTCATAATTTTGTCATTTGATATTTATTCAATGCTAGTATATCTTCTTGTGGGTAAAAATTATAGGTGTTTACCTATAACTTACAAATACAGGCCTAAGACTTGAAAGCTACTATTAATAATTAATTCACTCGGTCATGAACCTAAAAGCTGAATTATAAATATTCTGAACACTACTGTATTTTCTAGTCACGTCTCAGAAGACACATCACATTTTCATAAAACTCAGTATTTTAAACCACAAGTTAAGACTTAGCTTATAACTGGGTGGTCTTTAGACCATGGGAAAAACAGAAAACAATACTAAAGAGTTCTCGTAAGTGCCTGTGTTTAGCTAATATACTTTCTCTCTTATGGCTTTTTTTCTAAACAGCTTCATTGATGTATACTTGGTATATAATAAACTGTATATATTCAACGTGAATATTATGTCTATGTTTTATATTGCTGGTGAGTAATAATGCTGATAAGATAGTGAAAACAAAAATCACTACTCATGCCCTTTTATTAACAGCTTTAAAGCTGCATACCTTTTCATATTATATTAAATATAAGTGCCATATCTGAAGGAGCTAGTTGCATGTTAACAGTTTAACAAATATCCTTTTTATTCAGATAGCATTTATAAACATCCAATATTCTGGGTAAGGTTTCAAAATACAAAATTCACAGATTCAAAAAGATGCTCTCTTTTTATAATCTCTGATCCCAATTAAATTACTAAAGAGTTGAAGGTAAGCCTTTTATCTTTAGGATTGTTTTTATGTCACAAAACTAGCACCCAACTTGCAGGAGAAGGTAAAGAGAAACACGGAGAAAAACTTTAATGTTCAGACTTGGGTACCTATAGCCTTAAAAAAAAAATTCTAAAACGTTACAATCTATACTCTCACCTCTTTCCATACAAGTCTGAGTGGAAGGAAAACCAACTTCCCAAAAATTCTCTGGTGTGTTGGGTGGAATGTAGCGGAATCGGTGTCTCGAACAGGAAGCCAACTTCTTTTCTCTTTCTTCCGCTGGCATATCTGCATAATACTAATAATAAAAACTGGTTAGTTCTTACACTTAAGGAATAATAATTGGAGCGTTATGCTTATTGAGTATATATACACTAGAAGTGAAAAAAGCCATTTACTAAAATATTCAGCATTCTAAGGAAACTTAAAACTCACTGATAATAGTAATTATTAATAATACTCATAGACAGTATTAATTTCTTACTAACAGTAATCAGTGCTGAGATGCTGGTCTGTGAAATGTTTACTTTACTGATGAGAAAAGGAGCTGTATCACAGTATAAATCAATATACTGCTTCCTTCATCAATAAAGTCTTGCTAAGAAAAAAAGAAGCCACCTGAGCTTTACAGCATGCTGAGTAATATAGGTGACTGCATGGTTACTGCTACAAACTAACTCATCTTTGCTAGATCAGTAACAAAAATTCAGAGGTCTACATGTTTCTCAATTGTTGTCTGAATATAACATGTATATTTCAAAGTAATTTTTCCTATCTTGGTTTTTTAAAATAACAATTTAGATTTGAAAGTTGTAGCCTTCATGAATTTCCCCATTAGGCCACACTCTTCACTTAGGATCAAAGGCATACCATTTTTTGCAACTGTGATCATAAAGAACTTGGACTTTATGCAAACAAAGATAAAACTTATGTGTAATAACTATACAGGTCTTCAAGCTCTAGACCTAAAGAAAACAAAGCAGCAGTTTAAAGTTTAATAGAACATAGATGACAGGATCACATAATCCAGCCAATTCCTTCATTTTACACTTGGAAAGTCAAAGTGATAATTTGCCAAAGATATCACCCATTGAAAGTAACAGACTTAGGACTAGAATTTAAGTTCGAAGAAAAGGATTTTAATACATTTTTATTTCACAAAGATTAAAGGCTTTAGAGGATCTCTGAAACAACTTTTTTTAGGTATCTTTGTCATTATTTTTATTGCCCTAAGTATAAGCCTTTGTTACCTTAGTCTGGGCTTTGGGATGGGATGACCTTAGAGAATCATGGTTTACTGAGAAAAAAACAAAAAAACAAAAACAAAAAAACCCATTGCCACCAAATTAAAATATACCTGAGAAATAAGAGTAGGTAGTGCAGCTGTAACACAGCAAGCAAGTGGAGAGTGGCAGAATATGAAGTCAGAGACGAAGTGGGGTGCGAGAGCTTGTCCTTAACAAGGACTTTGGATTCTGTTTCTTGGTGAGACGGAAAGACACTAAAGGGTTTTGGGCAGAGGAGTGACATGATTTAACTTTTATTCTAAAAAGATAATTAGAAAAATAAAAAGACCATTCATTGCTGTGTTGAAAGTACATTGTGAAGAGACAAGAATGAAAAAAAAAAAGGAGAACGGGGATGGGATATATGTGAACTCTCTGTACTTTCTGCTCAATTTTGCTGTGAACCTACAACTGCTCTAAAAAATAAAGTTTATATGTATTTTAAAAAAGACAAAGAGAGCACTCAGAAGTTACTACAATAGTCCAGACAAGATAAAATGGTATCTTGGTCCAGGACATTAGTGGTGGTGATAATAAGTGGATGGAAATGGGATGCATTTTGAAGGTAGAATCAGTTGGATTTGTTGATAGATCAGTTTTTGAGATGTGAAAGAAAAAAGTAGCAGATAACTACAAGATCTCTGGATATATAATAGACTCAGCAGTGAGATCCTGGAATTGAAGGCAGAAATTGTATGTCTGCTTCCGGACATGTCAAATTTGAGATCACCATCACACACCCATATGTGTCTTATACATTCCACACGTGGAACAGGCAGTGGGATGAATTTAGGAACTGCAAGCATATAGATTGTAGTTAAGTACATAGAACTGGCACTTTCACTTCTGGTCATGATGGAGTAACAGGGAACAGATTCACACTCCTACCTTAAACAACTAGAAAATCAAAAATGTATAAAACAATGGTTTTCAGAGATTGGAAAACAGCACTGGAAGTGATTACGGAGAAGAAAAGCAACTTTAACAGTGTTTCTAGCACCAAAGCTTTTTTCTAACCAGCAGGATTAGTTCTAGATCGCAGAGTTATGGTTATAACTAAAAACTAGAGATTTACTTAGCGTAAACCATATTCTTTAGATAAGAAATCATGATATATTTAATTTGTTTTATGAAAATTCATGAGATGGGCAGTTTTGCTTATATTGCCAAAGTGCTTTTCGAAATAGTGATCCTAGTTTACATTCCCACTGTTACTGTATAAGAGCACATTTTCACCAAATGCTTACCTATATTGCACTCTATCTATATTTTCCCATGTATATTCTATGTGCTTGGTTATCAAATTTTCTAGCCCATAGTTGTTTAAAAAAAAATTTAAAAGGGGAAGTAAATTGCTGAAGGCAGGCATCTGACAGCTAATGGATAGCAAGGAAAAAAGTAAAAACAGCATGTTTCAAGAAAACACAGAACCTGCCTGGGACTATTTAGTAATAGGACGATTAGTACAGTGGTACTCTGTATTTGTGGTTTCCACATCCATGGATTCAATCAACTGTGTATCTAAAATATTCAGGAAAAAAACTGCAACTGTACTAAATATATGCAGACTTTTTTCTTATCATTATTCCCTGAACAATATAGTTTATTTATATAGCATTTGCACTGCATTAGGTATTATAAGTAATCTAGAGATAATTTAAAATTATACGAAGAGTGTGCATAGGTATATGCAAATACCATGCCATTTTATATTAGGGACTCAAGTGTCCTCAGATTTTGGTAATCTCCAGTAGGTAGGAAGAAAATTATGTGGGGGGAAAAAAAGAGCTTATGGTGGTACCAATTACTTAAAAAGCAATTAAGAGTATACTTAATTTCCTGAGAGTGCTAGTGAAAAGAATAAATGTTATAGTAAAGTTTCCTATTGAAATGTCAAAGTTTTCCCCAAATAGCATATGTACAAGAACCTTTGCTATAATATAAGGGAGAAAATTAATGCAAATAAATATAGAAAATAAAAATAGCACAAATGTCTTAAACTGGTCATAAGAACTAGGGTTTATGTTCCACATTCACTTAATCTAAGAGCAACTGATGGCTTTCATTTTCATCTATTTATTTCTCTTAGGACATAGCAAGTATACTCTTTATTTCTTCTGTTATTCCTGGCTCAAACAAGATTTCTAAAATAAATATGGTTTGTATCTGTGATTTTTAACACACTGACTGCCACACAAGAAAGAAAAAATTTTTCCTTGGGGCCATGGTATTTTATTATGAAAATAGAATAAAAACTTCAAAACCAAATGGATCATTTCTAATTTAAAGAAAAATGTTATTTTTTTATTGTTGTTTTCTGTGCGTGAGTTATATGCAACTTGAAAAATAGTTCACATGGCTCCCAAGGTGCAGAGAGGTGTGAGTTACATATGCTTCACGAGGCCCTGGGCTTAAAACTAGTGTGAGTTAAATACAACTTGCATGGCAGTTAATGCGTTAAATCATGCATTTACGATCTATAAAGCCATACTTAAAAAAAAAACCCAATTGGACAGTATCTACATTAGTACTTACAATTTCACATTCCTTACATGTGTGCCCAAGCAATTTTCTTCTCTCTTCTTTTTTACGAACCACCTCAGTATGAGGAAAATTTTGTAAGCTAGTCTCTCTGGGGAAAAAAATGAATTAAATTTAAAATTAACCTATTTGTCTATTTGTTACTATAAAGATCTTTGGTTTAGAGTTTAAATTAACAAAGGTTGGAGTTTAGAGGAGAAATAAGCCCAAAACATTCATTTATTTTATTTGAGATGCTTATTTAGTATGTTAGAAAAACAAGCATTTCTTCAAATACTTATTAAATGCTTAATATATGCCAAGTATTTTTATGGGTATTTTTTTCTAACTGAAAAAGATAACTACTTAGCACCCAAAGTAATCTATAGAGGATCCTAGAGTCAATGTGATCCTTATCAAAATACCAATGACATTCTTTACAGAAACAGAAAAACAATCCTAAAATTCACATGGACTACAAAACACCCCAAGTAACAAAAGCAATCCTAAGCAAAAAAAAAACAAAGCTGAAGGTATCACACTATCAGACTTCAAAATATACTACAAAGCTATAGTAACCAAAATAGCACGGTACTGGCATAAAAACAGATGCACAGACCAATGGAACAGAATAGAGAACTCAGAAATTAATCCATGCTTCTACAGCCAAATGAGTTTTGACAATGAAGCCAAGTACATTCACTGAGGAAAGCCAGTCTCGTTAATGAATGGTGCTGGGAAAACTGGATATCCATATGCAGAAGAATGAAACCAGACTCCCATCTCTCACCCTACATAAAAATCAACTCAAAATGTATCAAAGACCTAAACGTAAGGCCTAAAACTATAAAACTCCGATAAGGAAACATAGGGGAAATGTTTCAAGACATTGGTCTAGGAAAAGATTTTATGAATAAGACCTGGAAAGCATAGGCAACAAAAGCACAAACAAACAAATGAGATTATATCAAAAGATAACTATTACTTCCTGTTTCTTCCTCTGACTGGCTGAAAATAATAACTGGGTAATGAGGTTAAGTGTAATACCTACTGAAAAATGAACAGTCTACTATTAAACTCGGGAATTGGTATTGTATAACATAGCCAAGAAAAAGAATACTGCCTCTGTTTTCCAGTACTAAGAACCCAGATTTCAGGGCTAACCTACTTGCCCAAAGAACAGATTTATCTGTTTGTATCCATTTGCCATTTTGTCTAAAAGAAACATTACCCTTTGCTGCTTCTACCCACCATGAGTTCTTCAAAACATTAGGCATAATTATCATTTGCACTTGTCTTTAAATGAATCAGATTCTATTGTGAACCACTAGAAATCTAGGAAAGGTGAAAGCATAACTTTTCCTTTGCATTCACAACTTGGCTGTTTGATACAAGAGGTCTAGCTTTTGGCCTATCCTGGCTTTCAACATGCTTTACTCATTAAGCTTAATCATTTCTAGATTTGATTTAAAGTAAGAGATGTGTGACTCTTCCTTTCAATACTTAGAGGCCACTGTAGGGTTCTCAATTGGCCCAATTTCAATACTGCTATGTCTCAGGAAATAGACAGGCCCGAGGACAGGGAGAGAGATGGTAGAATGGTAAGTTGGTGGAATAGCCAGAACACACAAAGCAGTGATTAAGTTCGCTGTCCTATGTGAGCAGGGTTTATGGTGCCCCCAAACAATTACAGTAGTAACATCAAAGATCACCCATCACAAAACACAATAACAGATATAATAATGACAAAGTTTTAAATATTGTGAGAATTACCAAAAAGAGATATAGAAACACAAAGTGAGCACATGCTGTTGAAAAAATGGTGCTGACAGACTTGCTACACGTAAGGCTGCCACAAACCTTCAACTTGTAAAAAACACAGTAATCTGCAAAGTGCAATAAAGCAAAGTGCAATGGAACAAAGTATGCCTGTATTTGGATCACATGCCCCTCTAGCTGCCAAGCACTTTCCTTCAAAAGATGAGTTTTAATTGCTCTAAGTATATGAAGTTACAGGCCCATTTGTTGTTCCAACCCAAGATCCCTCAATTCTGATGCAATCTATGAATTTAAAAAGGGAGACCAAGAAAGGAAACAAAAAATATTGCCATGACTGTATTTCCTTTCAGTTTATGGAATCCTAAGCTTATGCAGATCACATTTTGGCCATATCCTTTCCTCTGAATATTATCTATCCATTTCTGTAGTGTACTACAATGAAGCAGGGAATCTACTAGTAGACTGGCATCTGTAGTAGACCTCGAAGCATCACCTAAATAAGGTTACTAAGCTTCTTGTCCCCAACATAACACGATCCATCTTACCAGGGTCTGCAAGTATGCTCAGTGGGGAAAGCAACTACATTAATTCTGTGACCTTTCTCATCCTTATACCTTTATCCATATCCTGTTTCTACAGCTATCTAATGGTTTCAGAATAAACTACTCATATTTTAAAAAAATTTAGTGAACCTCTAATATAGAACATTTAAAATGAGAGTTCTTATTCTGTAATTCTACTTTTAGGAATCTATCCCAAAGCTGCACAGGCAAAAATATGAAAAAAGAACGTACAAGGCTATTCATTGCAGCATTGTGCGTGCTAGGTAGGCATAACTGTAAACAACCCACATGTCCACTGCCAGGGAATAAACTACAGTACAGTCACATAATGTAATACTATGGAGCTAAAAAGAAATGAGGAATATTACTATGTATTTCCAGGATATATAAATGAAAAAGGCAAAGTAGAAAAAGGTATATACCACATTCTACCATTTGTCTAAAGGGGGAGAGTATGACTATTTACATATATGTATTCACTTTTATTTTTTAAGATAAAAAATCATAAACTTTAAAACAAATATTTACCTATTGGGATAAGATTTATCTGAATATATCTTGTTTGTAGCTTCTGGCCCAATGGACATATTTTATATAATTTTAAAAAGAATTAAATATGAAAAGAAAAAATTCCTAAAAAATTTAAAGCAAAATAAAACAAACCTGGGGGTACTGAGCTGGTGGTGTAGCTACACAGAAAATAATTATCCCAAATGCCTTTAAGCACAGTTATTTGTGTATTTCTAGTAGGATGTATGCTAAGCACAAAAAGAACACACACAAAGTCTCATTAAGCTATTTTTATTAATCATATTTTTATTAATCAGATATTATTGTATTATTCTGAGACTACATTATGTGTGCATTATGGAATGAAGTAAATTGAGGAATTACATTGGTGGCATTGAGAAGTGGGATTTTTAGTGGATGGGAAAGCAGATACAGATGTAAGATAGAAAAGATTGTGTCAATATCCTGTAGTCCTGAATTTGAGTTGGAGGTATCAGTATGCATGAGTACAGTTTATCTTAACAAACCAAAATGAAACAAAAAACCTTATTCCTCACTCTGTCCACCTAAAAGTTCTAGAAACAATGACTAACCATAGCAATGAGCAAACCCTAGTGGCGAGATTGTGGCCTAAACACCATTTCTCACTAAAAGGAGTGAGGGATCTTGGAGAACGGGCGGATTCCAGGCCTACGGCAGAAAGTGTACGAGAGAGCCTAGAACATCTCATCACTCCAGGAGCAAGGAAGCTATGAAAGATGACTATGGGGTGTCCATTCAAAGAGGCTTCCTTTAGGCAAAGATGGGACAATCTGAGTATCTCTAAGGATAATAACTGCAATGGATTAAAACACATCAAATATATTTGTAATATATTTATAATAACACTTAAAAAGGGTGGTAGTGGTAAAAATTTCCATATTTGTAAAATTTGTCATTCTTATGCTTGAGTCCCTTTTTTATTATGACCATAAAGTTAGTAATTCTATTTTACCCAAAGTAGCAATTTAATAGCTTGGCGTACTCTGAGAAAGATAGCTCTGTGTACTTCCAATCACACTGCTGGTATTAATCAAGACCAACTTACCTTTCATCATCTTTAAAATATGGCTCCACAAATGCTTTCTGCTTAACTTTGTCTTGTTTATCACCATGAGCTGTAAACAAAACAAGCACATCATAAACTGAATGTAGAACTTAATGAGAAACAATTAGCTAGTTTGGACCAAGACTTTCATTTTTATTGGGTTTCATACTCTAGGCCCCTGGGCAACTCATTTAAATTTTATGTAACTACTTTTTTCCTTTGTTTTTCATCTGCACAATGAGGAGGGTGCCGATTGTCTTACCTCAAAATTACTAGACAGCTAAAAATCTTATCTCTGAAAGAATTTTAGAGTTTAAAAGAACTACTCAGATGCTCATTATTATCATCTGGCAAGAAACAATAACAAAAGACAGCTTTTAATATGTTTCACTTATTAATCCTATTGATTAAAACATTTTTGCTTTTATTATTTTTAATTTCTGCATAATTATTCATCTTCATGGGGTAGAGTATGATATTTTAATACATATACATAATGTACAATGATCAAATCAGGCTAATTAGTATATCCCTCACCTCAAATATTTATCATCTGTGTTGGGAACATTCAAAACCCACTCTTACAGCTATTTGAAAACGTACAATAAATTGTTAATCCAGTCACCTTGTAGTGCTACAGAACACAAGAACTTATTCCTATCTAGCTATACTTTTGTACCCATTAACTAACCTGTGGCTATCTTCTCCTTCCTTTCTCCCCTTCCTCAGCTCTGGTAACCACTATTCTACTCTCTACATCTATGAGATCAACTTTTTTAGATTCCACATGAGTGAGAACATTCAATATTTACCTTTCCATGTCTGATTTATTACATTAATGTAATGTTCTCCAAGCTCATCTATGTTGCCGCTAATGACAGAATTTCATTCTTTTTTATGGCTAAAAAGTATTCCATTGTACACAAATACCACATATCTTTATCCATTCATTTGTGAATAATGCTAAAATAAATACAAGTTCGGATGTCTTTTTTCTCTTTTTTCAATATTTAAGTCTACAGCAAAATTTTTTAAAAACAATATTTAAGATATCTCTTTGACATACTGATCTCTTTTGGATATACACCCAGTAGGATTGCTGGACCATATGGTAGTTCCATTTTTAGTTTTTTCAGGAATTTCCATATTATTGTCCATAATGGCTGCACTAATTTACATTCCCACTAATCCTGTTGATTTTTATAATGTATCTTTAAGGTAGGTTATTAACTAGGAAATAAAAGGATTAAAGGATTTTATCAGAAAATTGGCAACAAAATTTAAGAACCAGAGCTCAGAACTTGGGACCTGAATCCCAAGATGTCTAGACTCAAATAGCCAGCTACTATCATCTATTCAAAAAATCAAAATTTACTGAGCATTGTGCTAAGTTTTAGACATATAAGGTAGAACAAGAGAGACCAGGTCTCTTGTCCTCAGGGAGTTTACAGTACAGTAAGGAAGACAAACATTAAGCAAGCAGACAATTAAGGCTTATCTGAGAAAGAACAGGTGAGGGAAAAACTGAAGAATGAAAAGAGTCAGCTACGAAAAGAAGTCGGGGTAGGTAATGTGGGTAAAACTCCTGACGTGAAAAGGCCAGGGTGGCTGAGATTTAGCGAAGGAAGGGAAGTCTTGGGGGAGATGAGGTTGGACAGGTAGGTACGTGCCAGATCATGATTTGCCTTGAAGGCCAAGAGGAGTTTGAATTTTATTTTAAGTGCAATGGGAAGCCACTAAAGACTTTTATTTAAAAAAACAACTTTATCAAGGTATAATTTATAGACAAAATACACTGATTTTAAGTGTACTATGATGAATTTTGATAAATGTATACTCCAGTGTAATCACTACCCACATCAAGACAGGGAATGTTTCCATCACCCCTGAAAGTTTCCTTATATTCCTTTCTCACACACAAGAATGTTCTCTGATGTCTCTCTTATGCTCTCTCCCCTCCCCCACAATCATAGATTTGACTTCTATCACCATAGCTTTATTATACCTATTTTAGGACTTCATATTGATGGTATTATATAATATGCTTTTTCATCATTTGTATTTTTCTAGCTCAACAAGTTCTGGAGATCCATCCATGATGGGTCTGGTAGTTCTCTCCTTTGTGTTGATGAGTAATATTCCATTACATGAATATATCACAACTTATTTATGCAACCTGTTGATGGACATTTAGCTTGTTTCCAGTTTTGAGCTATTACAAATAGTAATACATAAAATACATATGCTACGAACATTCTTAAACAAGTCTTTTTGTTAATATGTTTTCATTTTTCTTAGGTATATACCTAGGAGTCAAATTGCTGATTAAGGGAACAGGTATATGCTTAACTTCATTCAAAAATGACAAACTTCTATAAAGCTATTTAAAAAAAAAACCCTGCCAAATTGTTTTCCAGAGTCACAGTAACAAGTTTATACTCCCATTAGCAATGATAGGAGATCCAGCTGCTCTTCACTCTTGCTAATATTAGATTTTATCAGTCTTTTTAACCATTTCAGTGAGTATGAAGTAGTAACTCATTCCCTGATGTCCAATAGTGTTGAAATCTTTTCATATGCTTATTGGTCATTAAATATCTTCTTTGCATTGAAGAGTTTTTAAGCAAAAAAATAATACAATCCAGTTTATTAATACATTTAAAATAAATCCTCTTGACACTCTGTAGTAAGCAGATTGGAGAGGAGAAATAACTGATATAAAAAGACCAGTTAGGAGGTCTGCAATAGAATAGGTAAGATAATAGTGGTTTAGATTAGGGTGGTGGCTAAAAAGATGGAGAGAAGTAGTTATATGAAATATATTTTAGAGACAGTACTGCCAGGTTATTAGGCTGGGCATGAAGGTGACATGGAAAAAGAAGTCAAATATGACTCCCACAGTTCTATCTTTAGCAACTGAGTGTAGTTACTGAGATTTAATGAGACCCAGAGAGGCAGGGGAAGGTCCCATTTGGGTAGAAAAATAAAGATTTCTAAACTGACTAAAGTTCAAGATGCCTGCGAAATGTCAAATAGGTAGCTGGATCGAAGTTTGGGGTTCAGAAGAGAGATGACTAAGCTGAGAGTAATGAATATACAGAAAACATCTTCATTTGGCTTCTAGAATAGCACATAGTCTTGTTTCCATCCTAATTCACAGGCTGCAGCTCCTTCTCAATTTCCTTTGCTGGTTCTTCTTTGTTTCTCTGACCTCTTAAAGTTGCCATGCCACAGAGGTCAGAGCTTGAAATGCTTATCTTTTTTCATTTATATTCAATACCTTGGTGAGCTCACTCAGTTTCATGGCTTTAAGCACCATCTACTGGCTATTGACCTTTTTCCCCCTAAATTATTTCTGCTTTTTTTTTTTTCAAATTATTTCTTTATTCCGGATTTTTTTGTCCAAACTCTGGACACAGGCCAAATGCCGATTAAGCATTTACAATTGAATGACTACTAAATACTAACAGGTCAGAGTTAAGCTTTTGATATTCTCCCCAAAATCTGCTCTTTCCTATGAGCGAAGACTGGCTAGGACTTGTGATATGGGGGTTGAGAAAATAAAATAAATGCATAATAAATCCTAAATTATATGTCTAGGTGACTGGAAAAAATAAAAAAGTCTGACGGGTCACTTGGGTAGGAAATAAATGGAAATTGGCTTAGACATGTTAAGCTTATGCTGAAGAGACACAAAAGTATCTAGCAAATACCTAGAAATGCGGGACCAAGATTCAACAGAGAAGTCAAACCTGGAGATGCATATTTGAAGTAATTTTCAAAGGTGGTTAATAAAAGCAGTGAGAGTGCTTGCTTTGGCAGCACATATACCCAAACTGGAACAATACAGAGAAGATTAGCATGGCCCCTGCCCAAGGATAACATGTAAATGTGTAAGCATTCCCTATTTTTCAGTTAGTTAGAAGAAATAAGTTCTAATGTTTGATAGCAGACTAGGGTGACTATAGTTAGCAACAATATATCATATATTTCAAAGTAGCTAGAAGGCTTGAAATGTTACTGAAACATAGAAATGATATTATAAATACTCAAGATGATGGATACCCCCAACACCATGACTTGATCATTATACATTCTATGCATGTAAAAGCACATGTACCTCATGAATATATAAAATATTATGTATGAATAAAAGAATTTAAAAAAAAAATAAAAGCTGTGAGAGAAAACATTATGTGAGGGAGAAAGAGTCTTGGGGATAATCTAAGAAACAGAAGTTGCCAGAGATTAAAAAAAAGGACAGAAATTATTAAGCATACTTTTGTAAAAGAATATTCTTTTTCTCTGATGTGAAACAAAAGGTTCTTCTTGGGAGAAAAAAAAGTATATTGAACAGCTGTAAATTTTTGTTGTAAGATTTACTTGATGGAGTTTTTGCCATGGACTAAGCAAGCAAACAAAGCCTACTGTTCTATATCTTTGGTCAGGGTTTGATTCACTTTGAGCTAAGGGCTATTGTTTTAGAAACCTGATGGAAGCATAAGCAAAACATACCAAGACAAACTGTGCCACAGAAGAAGGTATGTTCATTTAAACCACTATAAAACAACTTTTGCACTAGATTAAAAATTCTGACTTTAGTCACAGTAAGAAAATGAGATATGAATTTTAATTAACTTCCAATCCAGATTGTCTACTTACAGTTTCAATGAAGTAGAATGTTCTTCTGACTGCTACCCTACATTATAAAATTACTGCTTCTAATGAATCAGATCTTAAGACTGATACATATAGTTACATTAGGTATTTTGTCTGGTAAGATAAAACATTTCATAGCAGAAAATGGATTTGAATTTTCTGTGAAACTTCTCTATTACAATTATTAACTTATTAATGAACAGAAGTTTCTCAAAACTTTTATAAATTTTATGTATATACTATAAAGAAATGTATAGTATCAAACCAAGATTAACTTCTTAATCCTAATAAAAATTTTATGGTTACGTAAGATATTAACATAAAGGGAAATGAAAGGTATAGGAACTATTTTTGGAATTCTTTTATTAGTAAGAAATTATCTTAAAATTTAAAAAAAAAGGAAAAAGAAATTTATATAAGAAACACGAAACTTTGTTGATATACCTCATCAAGCCTAAGTTGATTATCTTGATGACCTAACTTGTAACTGAGAAGCCACAATTAAAGAGAAAATAGCCTTACTGTTTGGTTTCTTTGTGGCAGCAGGTAATTCTTCCTCTTCATCTGCTACCTGGGGGAAACTGGCTGCCAAACAGGATTCATATTCTTCATGTGTCGTCCGATCAAACATATCTTCCAAGCTATCATTCATTTTTCTTTCTTCATCTGTGTAAAAGAGCATTGGCTTAGGGCAACAAGACAGCTTTTTGCTTTCTTTGTAGACCAACATGAAACTGTGGTAACTGCCACAAAATAACGTAATGAAGTCCTGAAAGACATTTCTCTAAAATATGGTTCTTAAAACGTGGACTACAGGCCTTACTTTGAAGAGCGTTCTTTCAGTGAACAGATGTAATGTAGGCAGTGAAGTGCTTGTAGACATGTGTAAAGGGTGATTGATCCTAAGAATGTTAGCCATAAGTTGTCTTGTTAAAAGTGTTAATTCAGTGAACATAAGTAACAAACTGTAACATACATAATGAAATGTTTAAAGACACTTCTTTAAAACATGATTATTACAACAAGGGTTTCAGGTCTAGTTTTGAAGGGTGTTCTTTCAGCGAATAGATGTAACGTATATAGTAAAGTGTTTATGGACAACACACTAAAAAGATGATTCTAAGGATGTTAGTTGTAAGTTACAATGTTAAGAGTGTTAATTCAGTGACTTTAAGTGGGTAGTAAGCTGTAATATATGTAATGAAGTGTTTAAAGACACTTTTAAAATTATGAGTCTTACAATATGGTTTAATTCTTATAATTTGTGCATGAGGCAAGAATAAACTCCCAAGTCTGGGTAGTTTCTGTGCATTTATGAAGGCTTTATGTTATGGCTTTAACTGTCCTTTATACTCACATTAAGAGAATGCTAGTTTTAGTTATTGTCATAAAATCAAACCCCTTACAAACATTAAATTTTTTTCCTCCCTACTAGCTCATGCATAATTCATACTAAACCAAAAGAAGTCTTATCACAGAAACTGTGAATAGAAAATGTCATAATACATGATGAAAAATACTAAGTTTAAAAAAAAAAGTGTATAAATTGCAGACAAAATCTCTACAGAATTTTGCTTGCCTGCTTATTTTTCTAATGAAGTAGCAAAAAAAAGTATTTTCTTGAATCATCATTAGCACTTGGTAGTTTAATATTAATAGAAATAATGAATTCAATGCCATATTTTATATGCAAAAATGATAAATTCATCTTCAAAGATCTAACTACATTTCCCATTATATAATCACATTTTTAAAAACACCAGAATTTAAGAAAAAAACAGAAATAGATTCAGTTGGCTAACAAATATGACAGAACAGAGGCCTGCCGAGATTACTCTATATAACACAACTAGCACCTCTCCCAATCTGCAGTGCTCTGTCACGCTTACCCTGCTTGTCTTTCTCCTGCTCTTATCTGTCATATCATATATCTGCTTATTTCTCGTTAGAATGTAAGTTCCACAGGGTAGGTGCTTCTGTTCTGTTTACTTATCTCTAGTTCCTAGAATACTTCCAGGTAGAGAATTTTCACCTGATATTTATTGAATGGTCAAACATTTATTTATCAAGCTGAAGGTCAAATTTTTGAATAAAATATAACTTCTATGTATGAGGCACTGTGCTAGGCATTCCCAAAGCATTTTGTATATGCTGTTAGTAAATCACGATGTTAAGTTGCTGATTTTTTTTTGGTTGGTTTGATTTTTGATTGTGAAATACCTGAAGAAGAAAGATCCCTATTGATCTATCACAGCACCTAGTAAGTCTAACACAGAGTAGGGACATACAGAACATTTTTTGAATTAAAATATTAGCAGTAATTGGGAGTTCTTTATTGGCATATTTCATTTTTAAGCAATTCTAAGTGTTAAAAAGTTTTATCCTTATGGGGCAAGATTGTTTTTTTCAAATATGGCCTCAACAGCGTTCTATTCCACATGCTGTTCTTACAATGTGATGTTGACACTCCTCCCATTGAGTGTCACTGAGCCAACACTGAGGGCCATGTTCACTCGCTCTGAACCCATGCATATCTTTGTAACACTATGTAACTTCTGAGATCATAGAAATGCCAGGCATTTCTGGTTTGTTCTGTTGGGGCACTGACTCTGGGAACTTAGCCTCCATGTGAAGAGGAAGCTCAAACTAGCCCATACGAAGAGATCACATGAAGAAGCCTTGGGAGCCAATGAGAAGAGAGATGCCAAGCCACCCTCTAGCTGCCCAGTCCTATGCTGTTCCAGTTCCAGCCACCATCTGCCTACAGCTGCATGAGAGACTCTGAAACAGAACTGCTCAGCTAAGCCCTTTCTGAATTCCTGAGCCACAGAAACTATGAAGATAAGAAAATGTTGCCGTTTTAATCCTGTAAGTTATTGGGGTGATTTATTACATAGCAATAGTATCCACAACACTTTCTTTAGCCAAAATTATCTCTATAACCTCCACTCATTAGTCCAAGTTCTAATTTCACTTCCACATGATATTTGCTTCAAATAAACTTCAGAAATTATTGTTTTCTTTGAATCAACTAGATGGATTTAAAGCCAAAGTAATAATACTTTAGTTTTTCCTTTTCTACAAAAAAATAAGAAAAACATTATTAGGGGCTGGTACCAGGAATAAAGTATCTTAAAAGCCAGGTATCCTCTTAAGAAGTTATTGAAGTGTCATACAAACCATAAAAAGGCATTCAATTACTGTGAAGGTATTTCTTTTAATAGGTACTAGCTTCTCTTCCTAGGCAGCCATCTGCTTCATTATATGGTTTGTTATTCATTATTAAAGAACAAAGAATTAAGGCAAAGACTATTACAATTTCCTCTCACTTACTGCATTTAGGGCAGCAAGAGTTGAACTGATTCAAAAGAAACTGGGGCAAGACTGCTGTTTTTTTGGGCTCTGAGCAGGCAGAGTATAGAAAATTTAGCAGGAGATAGGGAATGCAGACAGCCTGAATGTCTTCTAACAGATGATCACTGGGAAATGCCTCTGCTCTTAGCAGGTTCACGTGGCAAGCTCGCAACCTTCAATACATAATGGTGGCAAATGATAACTGTTCCTACTCTAGGTTAGTCTCATGTCCTGCGCCTCTACAGACAGGAATGTTATGCTAAGGTAGTGCTAACCAAATATCCTGTTGTTCCCACTTTTGCAAAATCAAGGTTTCAGGTGAAGAATTAACAGTTTCTTGCCACCAAGGGCTGCAGACCCCTAATTTGGCTAAATCCCCTTATCTGTAGAGGCAGAATATGGCAGAATAACTCAGCATATACACTATCATTTGTAGTGCTAATCTGTAAATCTATACTAACACATCTCAGAATTCCCCTTTCTTTCCTTCTCAAATTGTTTAAGAAAAATCATAATTCTAACATAGGACTCTTATTCCCTGTTACATCGTTTATAAAAAATTGTCTAAGCCAGGGATCAATAAAGTTTTTCTTAAAGGGTCAGACAGTAAACATTTTAGGCTTGTGGGGCCCTGAGGTCTCTGCATCAGCTACTCCACTCTGTTGCTAGGTGGAGCAAGCAGCCAGAGGCATCACATAAACCAATGAGGCTGTGCCCCAGTAAGACTGTATTTGCCAAACTGGCAGCTGGCTATCCTTTGCTGACCCCTGGAAGCAATCTGAATTCTTTCTGGAATAAAATTATTTTGGCTAACATTTTTTTTCCTGAAATACTGAAACTGAGTTTTCCTAAGAAGAACACAGAATTAACAGAGCAGGAAAAAAACCTGGTTTATGGTGAAGAGGCTACTTGGGCTAATTAGTATAATGGTACAACTATGAACTTCACTCCACATTTTTATTAAAATAAGAAAACGAAAACAAATCTTACTTGGACTTTTTTCTCCCTTCTGCTCTTGCTTCTTCATTTTTAAAAGCACAGTTTCACTAACCAACGTACAGTCCATGTCCACTGTCTCTCCTCCTAATCTTGACTGACTGCCATCCTGAATAAATATTCAAAAAGATAAAAAATTTAGCAATTATTCTTTTATGGTCTTATATTTATACAAAATTTTTGGTGAAATATACATAATGTAAATTTTACAATTTTTATCTTTTTATCTTAGGAACAGATACAGATTTAGATTTCACTGCCTGTAAAACATTTTAGCTTCAATGTACAAGCATCCTCTCTCAAGCCTAGGAAAAGAAGGACTGATGCCAAAAAAAGGGAGGATTATTTACCACTGAACTCCCTTGAGCTTTCCCTGCCTTTCTTCTCCAAGCTGTCTCACAGTAACCAACACTAAGAGTAACAACTTCAAAAGCCTAATTTCTTGATGGGTATATATCACTCTAGTAACTATTAAATACTTTGTTATTAATATGCTACCGAGTGAAAGAGAACTCCTCAAACTATATACAACCTAAATATAAGGCAACAAAGTATTAATGAAAAAAATACAGTATTAAAATAATAGGCTGGAAATCCTAGCACTCTGGGAGGCTGAGGCGGGAGGATCGCCTGAGGTCAGGAGTTCGAGACCAGCCTGAACAAGAGTGAGACCCATCTCTACCAAAAATAGAAAAACTTAGCTGGGTGTGGTGGTGCATGCCTGCAGTCCCAACTAGTCGGGAGGCTGAGGCAGGACAATAGTTTGAACCCAGAAGTTTGAGGTTGCAGTGAGCTATTATCAAGCCATTGCATTCTACTTCTACTCGGGCAACAGAAGCAAGACTCTGTCTATATAAAAAAAAAAAGTTAACTGGGAAAATGAATTTTTTTTGATGGTATATTACTCTACAGCTAATCAAGACATGATGGATTATTTTAATAAAAATAAAATTATTTAAAATATGTAACTAGCATTTTGCATCATTTAACACATTGACTGGCACACTAGAAAAAAAATTTTTCCATGGGGCCATGGTGTTTTATTACAAAAACAGAATAAAAACTTTGTAAACAGAATGATCCTTTCTAATTTAATGAAAAATGAAATTTATTGATTCTATTGATTTAATCCACATTTGTAGAATTAATTTGTCAATACTAATTGTAACAATAAGAACATCAACAAGTAAGATTTTCGCGAACCAATTGCAGTGTTTTGTCCAGGTTTTGCTTTACGAGGCCCCAGGCTCAAAACTAGCGTGAGTTAAATACAACTCACATGGCAGTTAATGTGTTAAAAAAATTAATGTTTTTCAGCAAAGTCCTATAAAGTCAGAAAGTATTATTACGCTTTCAAAAATACCATAAAGTTGGAAGAATAAGTATCTTTATTTCCTAGTTTCTTGAATAAATAAATGCAGACTTTAAGAGATACCTGTTTATCTCAGGGTCATAAAGTGAGTCAGGTGAGGAGGCTGACTAACAACTCACTAGAATAAGAACCAAGTGGACTTTGGTTTTACTTTACTTACCTTTGTATCTATTACAGTAATATCCATTTTATACTGAGAAAGGTCTGCGCCTGGATCTATACTCCACGGGATATTTTCAAAGGATACATCTTAGATAAGGAAAAAAAATATGCAATTAAAAAACAGATTTCAAAAATTCACATCACTTTAAAACATTATGAGATCTACAGAACAGAACAGTTTTTGCAAATCGCATGTCTGGTAAAGGACTTGTACCTAGGTTATACAAAGAACTCTCACAACTGAACAATAAAAAGACAAATATCCCAATTAAAAATGAGCAAAGGATCTGACTATCCAAAGAAGATATACAAATGGCCAATAAACACATGAAAAGATGCTCAACATCATTAGCAATCAAGCAAATGCAAACCAAAACCACAATAAGATAATACTTCACACCCACTAGGATGGCTAGAACTAAAAAGATAGATAACAAGTGTTAGTAAGGATGTGGAAAAATTGGAACCCTCCTATACCGCTGATGGGAATGTGAAATGGTGTAGTTGCTTTGGAAAACAGGCAATCCTTCGAAAGGTAAAATATTGAGTTGGGATATGGTCTAGCAATTCTATTCCTAGGTATAACCCAAGGAAAAAGAAAACATACATTCACACAAAAACTTGTACACAAATGTTCATAGCAGCAGTATTCATAATAGCAAAAAGTGGAAACAACTTAAGTATCTGTCAATGGACAAATGGATAAATAAAATATAGTATACTTATGCAATGAAATGTTATTCAACAATAAAAAGGAATGTAATATTGATATATGCTACAACATAGATGAAAATTGAAAACACTATGACAAGTGAAAGAAGAAAGTCACAAAAGATCATATATTGAATGATTCCATTTATATGAAAACTCCAGAACAGGCAAATCTATGGAAACAGAAAAGTAGACTAGTGGTGCCTAGGAATGGGGAACAGTGAGGGGGAAGGAGAGTGATGAAAATGTTCCAAGCTTAGACTATAGGGATGGTTGTACAATTCTGAGTATACCAAAACCACTGAATTGGACACTTTAATGGGTGATTTTTTATAGTATGTGATTTATATTTCAAAAAAAATTTTTTTAATTTAAAATTATAGCATTGTTTGGAAGGATCTTCAGCGTATGTGGATATCGTACATGGTGGCTACATAAAGTGTGGTTATAGAACATAAAGTGGTACAATATTAACTCCAAGAAGACTGGGAAAGGTTAAGTAGATATATTGTAATTCCTAGAGTGACCATGAAAAAAATAAAAAGCTAAAAAAAAACCATAAGGAATGACAGTGAAAAAAAATTATTTTATATGAAGACTAAAACCCTCGCTGGAAGAACAACTGAAGAATGTGCTTCAGGAAAAAAGAAAAATAAATTCAAAATGAAGGAATAACTTTGCAATGAAGAATAAAAGAAAAAATACTGCATGTGACTACATAAATGTTCAGTGGCTGAAAAAACAAAAGGATTCCTTTTAAAAACAACAAAATTATGAAAAGATATATGAGAGCAAACAATGTTTTCAAACAAGAAGTTTAAAAATCCATATAAATGTATACACACATATTTTTACAGATACACATGTAAATGCAAACAAAAGGAACAGGGTTTCCACAGGGTAAAGACCAAGGTTTAGATAATGAAAGTTATAACTTTTATTTTTTAAAATTCTGTATAGTTTATATTTTAAAAAACTTTTGTAAAGAAAATAAGAAATAACTACAGAAAATAAATAAATCCACAAAATCATCTTTAAAAGTGGGTATCAAAAGATCACAATTCATTTTTTCCAAAAAGCACAAGAAGAGAAAAATCATAGGTAAAATGAAACCACTGAGAATCATCCTATAAATACAGATACATGCAGGAAGAAATAAGATTTTTTTCCAGAACAATTCAATGTATTCAAAGAATATAAATAATATAATACCCAACTTATTAAAAAAGAGAGGGAAGCCTATTCATAGTGTACATACCTTGGTTGTTTTGTAGAGGCTTTGTTTTAGCAATTCTACATGGATTTAACTGAAGAACTGATGCAAGTTCACATCCTCCGTGGACTGACCTGGTTTTCATTTTTGCTGGCTCATGAATACCCTAAAAGAGAAATAATCATTAGTATCTAGATAAAATCACAAACAACCATTTTAATCAAAATGCTCAAACATTTAATACAAACCTTCATGTCATCAAAAAGATTCTCTGTCTCCAAACTTTCACATGGACGTAGAGGGATTTTGAAGACAGGGTTTTCTTCTTTTATTTGTAATGGTGGTTTATTGTCTGGAGAGACTTTACTCAATGGCTGGGGGATGATGCACTCCTGCAAACGGGGCTCCTCTGGGGAATCTTTGGATAACATGCAGGTCCCACCCAAGGCCTTACGGCCGGAGGTAGAACCCTTGGGAATGAGCTTCAAAGTCTCATGAAGAGTCACTTGCCTGAATCTGTTTTTAGAGGTCTCACTAAAAGCTTGGCTTTTCTCTTGGCGCTGAATAGCTGAAAATCGATCAGACAGATCCAGAGGTTTATCCATCAGGCAGTCCCCATTCATGGAAAATTGATCATCCGTTGGAAAAGGAAAAGCATTTTCTTTATCAAAAGAGGCCTGGGGGCAGCTTAATTCATGTTCACTTTCCTCTTCAGTTTTCTTCCTTTTGGTTGTTCTGCCTCCCAGTGATTTCAGGGACTCCAAATGTTTACCGGTAATAGCATCTTTAATGTGATCAGTACCACCCTGTTCACCTAGGAGTTCACTTATATTTTTATTTATAAGTATCTGTTTATTAGAAGATGACTGGCTAATGATCTTGTTCACATCAGACCCAAGACTATGATGTGTGAAAAGGGTACTATCTTCAGATTTTGATCTAGCTTTCTCTGATTTAGAAATAGAAGTGTTGCTAAAAGGGGCTGTTTTCAGATGTTTTTTTCTCCCAATCTCTAAAAGAGAAGGGGACAAACTTGTATTGAAACCTAAACTATTTTTCACATTAGAGGTAGCTCCAAATACAGGAGATGATGCCCGAGTAGTCAATTCTTGAGGAGGAGGCTTTGAAGTAGAATCTGAAAATCTAAATAAATAAAGAATGATAAAAAATTTTTCTTATTAAAGGGACAAGCTAAAAATTAAAAAACAAGCATAATGGAAAAACCTTTGTTAATACAGAATTAATAGTAAGGTCTTATGTACCTATTAGAGGTAGATGATTAACCAAAATTTAAGATATGGTATAGCTGTTGGCTTTTCTTCATTTGAATGACAAAAAGCAGAGGAAAATTATACAGGAAACATGTCTCAATACCATAATATTCCTATCTATAAAAATTTTTCCCAAGTAATTTAGGTAACTTTATAAGAAAATCATATTTTAATAAATTCCATTGAGAACCCAAATTCTTTTGTTATGAGATCTTGTCATGAGTAACCCCAAGAAACAAAATTCCTATGCTACAGAATTGAACATAAGACCCAGGCTGTCTCTAGCAGAGGCGATAGCTGTTAAAAAGAACACTAGGTTTAAGTCTGAAGATGTGGGCTAGGTAAGATCTCTGGCTCTAGCAATTAATAGCTAATTGGCCTTAAATAAGACATTTAACCTCTCTGGAGCTGTATTATTTTTATATGTACTCCAAAGATGGGATTAATTGTAATACAATGAGGACATATTAAATGTAATATCTGTATCTAAAACCCAAAAGCTCTTTTACAATGCAAAAGGTTACATAAATATAGGTACAGCCACCCCTTCATATCTGTGGGTTCAGCATCTGTGTATTCAACCAACTGGAGATGGAAAATATCTGGGAAAAAAACCAAATTTCACAAAGTTCCAAAAAGCAAAACTTGAATTTTCCATGTGTCAAGTACTATGTTGAATCTATCTATGTGAATGAAGTCACATGTAGGCACTGTATTAAGTAGTATAAATAATCTACAAATGCCTTAAAGTATATGGAAGGATATGTGTAAATTATAAGCAAACACAATGGCCATTTTATATAAGGACTTGAGCATCCTCAGATTTTGGTATCTGAGGTGGGCGGTGTCCTAGAACCAATGCCCCACGGATACCAAGGGATGTCTGTATTATTAATGGATGTTCTGAAATTAGTAAAAACAAGCTGTAACACGATCTTGGAAGCTCAACCATGCTTATAGATGCATTCTGTACAACATCCAGTTTTTGGAAATAAAACCCAGAAGAGATGACTGGGTCTTTAAGGGGGCAGAGTAACAAGGCTGGGAGCTCTTAATTACTGCTTGATAAACATACAGAAAGTATCTAAAAATAATATCCACTTCTCTATTGTAATGCAAAAAAGCTCTCAATTGGTCAGAAACTGGGGAGACCTTTTTAAAAGTAAAAATTAATATAACTAGAATAAAACACTATATGCCGAGGGAGAGAAATGGTTTAATTACATGGAACTCATTGTAATGAGATCTCCCCAATAGCTTGTAAGTTTTCACCAAAGTGCCCCAAATTACCTTACACATTCTTCAACATTTCCTGTAGATTCCTCAAAAGGCTGTTTCTTGTGATCTCCTTCCAGACAGTGGTAGAGCTCCTCACCAAGAGGGCTCACAGGACCTTGAGATTCCTTCAATAGTTAAATATAAAGCACACGCATACAATGGAATATTAGCCATCCTTAAAAAGGAATGAAGTACTGACATATGCTATCATGTGGATGAACTTCGAAAATATGCTAAGTAAAAGGCCACATAATGTATGATTCCATTTATATGAAATATCCAGAATATGGAAATCCAGAGGGACAGAAAGCTGACTGGTGGTTACCAGGGGCCACAGGGAGCGGGGAATGGGAATGAATGTTTAGAGGGCATGGGGTTTTCTTTTGGGGTGATAAAAATGCTTTGGAACTAGATAGAAGTGGAAGTTGCATAATATTGTGAATACTAAATGTGACTGAATCGTACACTTCAAAATGATTAATTTTATGTTATGTGAATTTGGTCACACACGAAGCACATTTTAAGTTTAAAGAGAAAAGCATCAATATTTTAATTACATAAATATATTCTATCACCTGTATATAAAACTCCAAATCCAAAAAACAACATTATTAAGATGAGGGTAAAGGAACAGAGATAATTATTTATACTGATAGGAGACGAATTTAAAAGAATCCTTTAGAAAGCAGTGCTTCTCAAACTTTAACACGCATACAAGCCAACTGGGGATCTTAAAATTTAAGTTCAGCAGGTCTAAGATGCTACATTTCCAACAAACCTCAAAAGTGATATAGATGCTGTTGGCCTGTGGATCACACTTTGAGCAGCAAGTGTTTAGATTTCAGCTCCCTTAATATATCTGGTGTCCAAACTACTGACTTGCCAGGTTTATGGGTAGGAGGGAATTAGAACCCATTAAAACATGTTTAAAGTTCAAAGGTTAAAAACCCCGCTATCATTTGAGGATGGATTTAAAACTAAAAAGGACAAAAAATCCAAATGTAATGAAAAACCAATTCAATTTCTAGAAATTCAACAGCAAGACAACTTAAGAGCACGTATATAATTACTGATTAAAGCAAAGAAATATTACTTTAAAATTGTGTCAGAATAGAACTTTTCCCTAAGATTGAAGAATTCAGGTTTTCTATTTTGTGGGACTCAAGAAAAAAAAGTAAACTTGCCTGATGTAAGGAAGTACTAAAATAATGAAAAGAAAATCATGGGGTCAATTTCTGACCCAATTTCTAAGAATTAGATCTAACTGGACTGGCAGTTCTTGATAGTTCAAGGAATTCAGTCTGTTTTCCAAATCAAATCCCAGTTTAAAGAATGTGAAAAAGGTTCAGTAACTCTGAAATCAACCTCATGGTTTAGGTCTTCTCATAGATGGAATGGGGGCTGAGAGGGCGTAGGAGAGATGGGGAAGGGAAGAGAGTTGACAAAATCTCTAAGCCATCATTATTCCCCTAAATTTTGACTCAACCCATATTCCAAGAATTCTGAAGACTCTAGACTTATGGGACTGTCTGGGATAGATAATATAAATGGGCTTTTCTAACAATATTATTTTTGTTCTGACCTTTATCCAGTGATCTTTAGGTAAAATAATTTTTCTCTTGCTCAATTCTCTAAGAACTGACCTAAAAAGACATAACAATTCATTTTATCATCAAACTAAACAATTACTTACAGATTCTTCTTGAACACTAAGTCCAAGTGTTTCAGCAACAACTGCAGCTAAATTAAAAGATGACTTATCAGTGGGATAACTGCTTGTTCCATGTGTTTCTAAGCAAGAAAAAAAATAAACCAATTACACAACTGTAGAAACTAGATGTATAAAAATTACAAAAAAGGGGGCTGGACATGGTGGCTAACTCCTATAATTCCAGAACTTTGGGAGACTGAAGTGGGAGGACTGCTTGAGCCCAGGAGCTCAAGAACAGATAGGGCAACACAGCAAGACCCTGTCTCTACAATAAAAATTTTAAAAGCCAGCTGAATGTGGTGGCACACAACTATAGTTCTAGCTACTCGGGAAGCTGAGGCAGAAGAATCACTTGAGCCCAGGGGTTTGAGGTTATAGTGAACTATGATCCAGCCACTGCACTCTAGCCTGGGCAACAGAGAAAGACCCTATCTCTTAAAAAAAGAAAAGGCTCAGAGAATCACTTTATAAAATGGTGCTAGACAAATTTTTAAATTCCGTCCAAAAAATTCAAAGTATCTACTATAAATGGCAATAAGTTGCAGGTATTTACTGTCTACACTTGTTAAACTTTTCAGTTAAGTTTTCTACTTTTTCAAAATGAATTGAATGCAATACACAGATTATTTTTCTTATTGCCAATGGGGGGAAAAATCATAAAATGGGCTTATTGTAACCTAAGATACAGCATGAATATCAAACCACATTTATATCTTTCATGAAAACAGTTTGCAGGAGAGATTTTCAGCACTGCACATTTTTCAAATTTTAAGTTAACATATATTTGTCCAGGAATCACCAATGTTTAAGTATTTTATAAAGTTTTGTACATACAGTTTTGATAACTCAACAAGTATTTATGTAGCACTTACTAAGTTCTAGGCACTGTGTTAAGCACTAGATGAAAAGAAAAAGGTCTTGTCCTCAAGGAGCTTATGGGCTACAGTTGAAAGGTAAAAAGAGAATTGCAGTAGAATATGATAAACATTATAATGAAGGTACATACAAGGGATGATTTAAACATAAGGAAAGACTCCAAAATCTACCTTGGGAAAATCAAGGAAAGTTATACAAAGTGATGCCTAAGTTGAACCTTGAGAGAAAGAGGAATGTGGCAAGATAACTGGATTGGGGACAGAAAGTAGGATTCTAGGCATGTTTAAGGGTCTAGATAAATGAAACAAAATTGCTTGTTCAGGGAACTACATGTGGTTCAATTGCTAGAAATCACATTGCAGAAGATGGAAGTAGTAGGACATGGGCCCAGTTAGGTTGGTTGGGGTCAGATTATGCTAAGAGGTTTAGAATTTATCCTGTAGACAATGAAGAGATATCCAAGAGTTTTAAATGAAGGACTGATGCAATATTTGGGTCAAAAAGGTAACTCTGGCTGTGACAGGCTCATAGGGCAAGAAGCAGTCACTAATAGGCAAGAAGACAAATTAGATTACTACAACTATCTTGAGAGATGCTGATGGCCTACCTACACTAGTATTAGGTCATTAAATATGAAATGTCCAATTTTGAATCAAAATTTTCATTTATTATATTTCAAACAAGAAGCAGTGCAATTAATCAAATTATGTGCCTCAACTATTGACATAGTTTTGCCATATTAATGGTAGCTTGTTTATGCCAGCAGCAAAAAGGTCTAGAGAGTGAGTGGCGATGAAATCTCGAAAGACATTTTCAACAGCTTGTTGAGAATTGAATATTTTTCCTTGCAAGAAGTGGTCCAAAGCCTGGAATAAGTAGTAGTCAGTTGGTGCAAGGTCTGGGGAACGTGGTAGATGACAGAGCTTCCAAGTCCAGCTTCTGTAGTTTGAGCAGCATTGTTTTTTGCAACATGTGGTCTTGCAAAAGGATTGGCCTCTCTCTGGTGACCAATCTCCACTGCTTAATCACAAGCATCCTCATCATTTCATCCAATTCGTTGCAGCAGACATCCAAAGTATTCAGCTGACCAGGTTTCATGAAGCTATAGTGGTTAACACCACTGCTAGACCACCAAACAGACACCATTAGCACTTTTTGATGAGTATTCAGTTTCGGACTGTATTTCAGCACTTCATCTTTACCCAACCATTTGTGCCTATGCTTGTGATTGTCAAAAAGAATCCATTTTTCATCACATATAACAATATGGTATAGAAATGGTTCATCTTTATGTCATGACAGCAAAGGCAAGCTTCGAGACGACTTCTCTTCTGATGCTCGTTTAATTCACGTGGAACCCATCTATCCAGCTTCTTTACTTTGCCGATTTGTTTCAAATGATCTAATATTGTTGAAATAGCAACGTCAAACCTTGCTGCTAATTCACGCGTACGTTGAGATGGATTTGCTTCCACTACAGCTTTCAGCTCATCATTATCCACCTTGGTCTCAGGTCACCCACATGGCTCATTTTCTAGATTAAAATCACCAGAATGGATCTTCTCAAACCATCGGCATACTATGCCTTCATTAGCCACATCCTTCCCAACACTCTGTTGGTATTTTGAGCTGTCTGCACTGCACTGATTCCATAACAGAACTCATATTAAAAAATAACAGAAATTTTTGACTTATCAATGGTTTCACAAAAATTGCTCCAAAAAAAAAAAAATACTGTGAAAGATAATCACAAGCCAAAACGTGCATTTGAAAGAATGAGGATGCACCTTCACAATAAAAAAATAAACAAGAAATGTCAAAGTGACATGTCAGAGATATCAACTGTCAAACTTAGTACTTAAGGAAATCAGACATTCCATACTTGATAACCGAATACCAGGGGTGCAGAAGAATATGTAAAACAGGTGGAGGTGGGATCAATAAGATTTAGAGGCTATTTAGAAACAAAAGATGAAGAAGCAGGACTCTAGGATGACTCAACATTTTAATTTAGGTAACTCAAAGAGGTATGCACTGAGATCGTAAATACACAAATAAGGAGTAAGTTTGACAGGAAAGTGACAATTTTGGACATGCTGAAGTTGAAGGATAGCCAGGTAGAGATGTTCAACAGCAGGCAGATACACTGGTTTGGAATCCAGGAGAAAAGTCTTGGACAGGGATACAGATTTGGGATTTATTAACATATGAGTTGTGACAGAATACACACTCTAGGTGAGATTCCTCCAGTAAGAGATGGAAAGTGAGTTAAGAACAGGCTTTGGATCATACATATTGAGGAACAAGAAGCAGTTCTAGTGTAATGAGTAAACGAGAGAGTGTGTGATTGTTTTATTTCTCTATCCTCCCTGTCCCTCTCCTCCCCTTTCTTTCTCTCATGAGGGGCTGAGTAGGGGTTGGGGAGTAGAATCCATACTATAGTGGTTTGGGAGTGATGAGAATTAAGAAAGTAGAGATACTGAGTATAGACCACTTCTTCAACTTCGAAGGGAAGCTGTAGCCACAAGTGGAGACAATTCAAAGAGGTTGTTATTTTTAAAAGACAGAGGACCTAAACGTCTCTTAAACTCTACCTCACATCTACTAACCCATCCAAAATATTTACCTGAATGTCTATTCTGCATTTCAAATGAAATATTCTCAAAACCAACCTTCTGATTTCTAACCCTACCCATACCACCAACTGCAAACCTGCTGTTCCCTGTCTCTTCCATCTTAGTCGACAGCAACTCTATTCTTCCTCTTGCCCAAACCAATCTCCCTTCCTCTTATCCTGCTTCAGCCAGACTTCCTTAATGATCCTCAAACAAACCACATGGCATCATCACCGCAAGGCCTTTGTGCTTGCTGATGTCTCTCCCTGGGACGCCCTTCTCCCAGACATCCATGTGACTCACTTCTCCCCTCAGTCTCTGCTCAAGTGTCACTTTATAAGTGAGGGTTTCTAATATCCCTTCTTACCCTGCTTTACTTTTCTCCAGAGCACTTGCTCCTACCTGACATGTATTTATTTTCCTTCCCCCCCAACTAGGTATGTAAGCTCCATGAGGGCAAGGCTTTGTTCTGGTCAGTGCCTGGTATACGACAGACACTTAAATACTTGTTGAATGCATAAATCAGAGTAAAGTCTTCTTTACTTAAAATTATAAGCAATTCATATTACATGGATAGGAATATTAATATTAATTAATAATAGGATAACATTACTTTCCAATATGAAAAAGACTTCTAAACAATTAGTAATATAAACCATATTATATGGAAAATATCTTAAAAATATTGTCTAATTCAGACTGCTGGTCACTCTTGCCCAGCAATAACCACAAATTTTAAACTTATAAAGTAATCTCAATATCTTGCTTACTAGCCATTGGAGATTGACTTAGATCACAAGTGTCAGCTACTAGAATTTCATTTTCATTAGGATTATGTTGTGGATGAGATGAAGCCTTGGAAACTTTTCTCAATTCTAAGAGAAAAAAAGAAGAGAGATTACATAATAAACAATGATGAAAAATGTTATCAAAGTATTATTATTTATTATGTGTCTTTCAATGCATTACAAGCACTGTTTTACTGACATAATTTTCATACTCTGAGAAATAGGTTTCCTTAGTTTCACTAAGAAACAAAGCTGCAAGTTAGAACAATGGGATAGAGAGGACTAAAACAGACAAGTTTCTTCTGACTTAAGTTGCTTACAGTAGCAACATTTAAATGTTTCTTTTCCATGTGTATTTGTTATAAATCAGCAGGTTAATTTAAAATGTATACTGAATGATATATCTCTACAATCTTTTAGAGTTTTTATTTTGGGGAAGGAAACCCTGAAACATGTTTTATCAGAGATCATTCTAGTACTTAAGGATTTAATTCAAAGAAAATTAAAAGGACAAAGTAAAGGGAACTAGAGCTTTACTATTTATAACTTGAAAATAATATTGAAAAGCCACTATTTTATCGTAAACAAGCAAGGGTGCTTAGAGAACAGGGCATATTAGTCATTAAATCATTTAAAATTTTAAAATAATTTACATGGCTCAAAAGTTACATCTTTTTTTTTTTTATGGCTTCAATTTTTTTGTTTGTATTTGGTTGTCACACATTATACATAGCGTTGAATTCATGCTTGCAATGAACTGCAACCCCAATCCAATTTCATACATACAGTTGCTTGCCTTACCTTATATATGAAATGTATCAAATAAATTTATGTAAATTTTTATGACTAGTTTCTCCATATGTAGGAATATATTATCTACAAATTTGGAGCTAATTTCTTCTGAAAGCAATTTGTGTAAAATGATTGGTTCTGGTGGTCAGAACTTGATGTCATACAGATTCTCAAGGATGCTTTAAACCAGAGGTCCCCGACCTTTTTGGCACCAGGGACTGTTTTCATGGAAGACAATTTTTCCATGGACCAGGGATGGGGTGGATGGTTTCAGGATGATTCAAGCATATTACATTTATTGTGCAAAAAGTTATATCTTAAAACCAAATTTCAGATTCCAAGTATAATACGATCAGAACAAGATTAAAACAAATTAAGTTTCTAAATAGTTAAATGATGCTCTCACACAAAGAGGAGATAAGCCAGAACACTTTTATTGGACATAAAAGATGACTTTCCTTACACAGGAAATTGCTGATTTTCTGGATATTCCTATATATGGATTTAACATGATCTAAATTATGTAGATGATTATCTGTAATGATTCACATCCTATTTAACAGCAGACTAAATGGTCAATGAATATTCATTCTAGATCTATGATCTTATGTTTTAATTTAGCTCCTAATTACGTGTAAGATTTTTAACAGTTCTTTTGTTTTCCACTAGATGGTGATGCAAACTCATAAAAAATGAAGAAAAACTGCCAATGTTCCAATATCAAAGAATAGGATCTGCTTATTTTTTTACAGGTATACCTCCTGTCAACAATTTATTTGCACTGTACAAATATTTCTATACTTATGTATACCCGCTCCCCCAAACGCTTTCCTTGTTACACATAGTTTAGTTTAAATTAAAGTCTACCATTTACTTTAGATTAATATTAAAAGGAATAATCTCTGTTATCATGTCAATTTCAGGACTATATGAAAAGGCAGTTTCAAAGCATTTAGCAGAAATAGTAAACTGGGCTAGAATTAGAAACATGCCACTGATAAGCCAAAAAGTAGACATATTATAAAGCCATTTCTTGATTACCACCAACACCTACAAATTATAACAAATAAAAACAGCCAGGTAGACAGCTCCAATGGTAGGAGTATCTGTGGGCAAGCCCTGGAAAGTACAAAAGTTTATAGCCAGAAAGACCTATATATGAATTTTTACTTGTCTACCTATCTGACAGTTGACTGTAAGTTATTTAACCTTTCTAAACATATCTTTCCTCATCTATAAAACAAAGGAGCTGATAGCTACCTTACAAGCCTGTTATGAGAATTAAAATATAGCAATAATGTATGCAAATCACTTGGCATAATACCTGGTACACAGGAGGTGGAAAGTAATGAATGTTAAGTTCCTTTCCTCTTTCCTTCTATCCCACTGAGATATACTTGTATACATATAAGAATATTTTTAAAATAAAAAGAAACTATTTAGTATATTTATATAATACAGTGTTTACCTATTTACACAGTCATGTGAGCAACACATATCTATACATAGCACAGGCAGATAATGCATCCTCAGGCAATTTACTAATGGAAGTTAAACTCACAGTTGTACCATGGGTTACCTAAACAATGACTATTTTCTTTCTACTAGAATGAATAACCTAAAAACTAATAGATGAATACTGTTTTACAAAACCAGATATCTAAAATACAACTCCAACTCTTACCATTTGTACACACAGAATGCTCCAATTTATGTGTTTGTTCTATGTATCGGACATGGAGGTTCTCCTTTCTTCGTAGCCGGTTAATGCCAGAAAATGAGAAGGCTGTTATCGGTGAATCTGGAGTAACATTTTCCTCACATTCAAGCTCAGTTACTTGATGCTGTTGATCATTCCTAGAGGCAAATGGCAATTGAAAGAAAATCAGTTCAACAAATATTTATTAAAGTATCTAATATATGGTATAGAGCTGCAGCAGAACACAAGTATGAAGTTGTAAGAGACATAAAACCTTGCACCTAACGTTCCAAATCTAAAGATTAGAGAGGTATGAAAATGATTATAGTACCAAGTGGGGAATACTACTATGAAAAGTGAAGTAGAAAGTGCAGCTGGTGGCACTTGAGGTGAAATTAAAAGTATTTCAAACGGCAGAGAAGATAAGCAGAGGATCCACATAACTTGAGTAAAGGCATGTGCTTCTGTGCATTTGTGTTGGAGGACAAGCTGGAACTACATCAATGACAACCTTGAGTAAATATGCATGTAATTTAGAAATCAAGAGGAAAGGAATTAAGGTTTTAGAGCACAGATGTAATGAGAATCTAACAGCAGTGTGCAAGACTGACTAGGACAGAAGGAAAAGAGGCAAGGAAATCAACTGGACAGTGGCTATAATGGCCCAGGCAAGAGCTTCTGTGGTTCGAACTAGAATATTATTAAATGTAAGCACATATGGAAAGGAAAAGACCAGTGTTAAACATTGTGATAGTAGAATCAGCATGACTCGGCAAACAACAAATATAGGATGATAATTACCAACATCTGTTGTGTGTTTACATTGCCAGGCACTATTTAAAGTGCTCCATATATCACTTTAGTTACCACAACTCTCTGAGGTATTATTATGTTCATTTTCCTATCCAGGAAATGAAAATACAGAATCTTAGTCACTTACCAAAATAGTAAGTAACAAAATCAGGATTTTGGTCAGACTCCAGGGGCACTTATCATTAACCACTCAATGTGTTAACCTTAGTCTACAAGTAGGCTTTCAAAATCTGAGTTTCTGTCACCACTTCTATCTAGGCCCCTTTACAGTCTGCTCTCAACAGCAGTCACAACAATCCTATTAAGACTTATGGCCTATCAATTAAATCTGACTAAAATCCTGCCGTATCTGCCCATTTCACCAAAAATACAAGCCAAAGTCCTTTGAATGATCCACAAAGATCCTATGTGACCTGATCATCCCCCTCCCCCATTACTTCTCTTTTCCCATTATACTCTACTCCAGCCACTCTCTCTTCTTTGAGGTTAATCAAACACACCAAGCATACTCATACCTTAGGTTCTTTGCTCTAGTGGTTTCATCTGCTCAGAATGTTCATTTCCCCCCCCCCCCCACCAAATCTCCAGAGGACTAATTACATCATCTCCTTCAAGTCTTTGCTGGAATTTTATTGTTTAAAATTTTGCAACCCCCTTCCCACAATCTAGTACTCCTGTTCCCTGTTATTCTGCACTATTAACTTTATCCATAGCATTTACTGCTTTCTAACATAGTATGCAATTTATTTATGTCTATTGCTCACCTGTTGGAAGGTAAGCTCTAAGAGGATAGGATCTTTGGTTCACTGACGAATCACAAGTGCCTACAATAGTAGGCACATAGTAGATTTTGCGTAAGTATTTGTTGAATGAATATGAGACATTCCCAGATTCTATTAGAGAAATAAATTTGTGTGGATCTAGGCATATGTTCTTGCCCAACTCAATTCAGGACCAATGGCACCTAAAGATTGGGTTTGAATTGAATTGTGGTTATTAAGTAAAATAATGTTAATTGACTTTTCCATGTCAAGCCATTACTGACTGACCTCATTTGCCAACCAATTCTTACCAGTTTGTCAGGTGCTTAGGCTTTATATGACCAAACTAGTCTGTCTTATTATACTCATATCAATCTGCCATTACTATTTCCAAACAAAAACTTTATATAGTAAGAATTTTATAAACTATGATCAACAGAGATTTTTAAAAAACATTAATTAAAAGACAGAGGTTGATTTTTCCTAACAAAGACTTACACTTTAATTTCCTGGATAATATCAATATTACTTGTGGGCTATAATCCTATATTTTACATAAAGGAACAATCGTCAGAGCTAATATTTATTTTCAAGTTTTATTTTTAATTGAAAAATTGTATATATTTATGGAGATACATGATATTTGATACACGTGCACACTGGGATAATTAAATCAAGCTAATTAACATATCCATGACTTCACATACTTATCCTTTTTTGGTGGTAAGAACATTTAAAATCTACTTTTAGTAATTTTGAAAAATATAATGATTATTATTAGTCACTATTCTGTGCAATAGATCTAATATCTAACATTTAATCTCTTCCTGTAATTCTACTCTTATTCTGGAAAAATGGAGTAAGCTAAAGTCACATGAGTAAGCCTTATAAATTAATGGAGTGTGAAATCGGAGTTAGCTTTAACTAATCACGTCACAGCCTGCTTGCCTATTAGTAGTAAAAATTCAACCTAAAACGTGAATGAGTCATGAAAAGAAATTGATTTCCTGGAAGAGTCAATGTAGAAGTAGCTGGAATCACAAAAGGAAAAAAAAAACCAAACTAAAAAAACCCCACAAAACTAGCTTAGAGGTACCCAAACTAAGTAAAGGAGTGCAGGCTTTGTCTTCCTTTGTCATAACAGGGAAAACAAAACAAAACAACTTCCATATGTTAATCAAGTTTATTCTTTAAAACACTAGGTCTCACTCTGATTTTCTGAGAAAAGTTGAGTTCAGGGCACAGCTTTTGGTTAAATTAATTATGCACACTTGTTATCCTCCTTCACTTTTCCTTCTGAGGGCCTGAGAGTAAATTTTTTTAGTTATTTGTGCCTTCCCCGCTTAAATTCTTGTCAAAACTGTTTTAGTTGTCTCCCCCATTCCCCCTGCCAAAGACCTAGAAGAGTCCAGGGTTTCCCTTCATAAGGAGTCTGTAAAAAAAGTTTTTAATATCCAGCTTTTTCCTTCTCTAGTCTGAAGAACTTGTATTTGCAGTTAAAATATACTTTAAATTTAATGAAGCAATGTTATAACCATCAAGTTCATCTAAATGTTCTGATTTTCATAAAAGGGAAGAAGAAGATTCCCTAAAGTACAAACTAGTGAGTCTGGTACCCTGATCCCTTAGAACCAGTATAAGTTTATTAAAAGAATAATTCAAATAAGACTAATTTTTAAAAGTAGGGCTATTAGACCAGTTGTTCTGAGGAATGCTTTATAGTATATTTGCCTCTCAGAAAGGAACCTGACAATGGTTCTCTTGATATCTTGTCAGAAACAAAAAGAAGAAATACAAATTTGGTATCAATAAAGGCAGACTCCTGACATAAATTATTATTAATGAAGGAAATCTGTAGTGGTATGCCTCAGGGCTCTATCCTCAGGCAGATTTTGTTCAACATTTTATTAATGATCTTGATGCCAGGCACTGATGGAATATATATCAAATTTGTATAAGACATAAGCTGAGAATAAAAGCTAATCTAATACATAGCACGGTAAAAAAAAAAAAATCAGCATATAAAAATACCTCCCCTTTCTCGGGGCTAGAATAATGGGCAAATCTAATAAAATGAAACAGAACAGGAAGAAATAATAGGTATAAGCCTTAGTGAACTGAGTCAAATGAGAGAACCCCGGCTCTGCCATCTACAGAGTGACATCCATGTAGGTAACCTGAGGCTGTTTAGCACAAGACTATATAAAGAGTGTACAGACTCTGAAATGAGTTACGCCTGGATTCAGATCCTGGGTCTGACAATAACTAATCACATTATTTACCTTTCTGAGCTTCAGCTTCCTCATCTATAATTTGGTATTTGTACCATACTTACTTTTTGTAGGAAAGTTGTGGAAAAGAAAAAATAAATGCAAAGATGTAACCCAGTGCCCCCAAAATGAGTAAGTAGTCGTGCATTGCTTAACGATGGAGATACGTTCTGAGAAACATGTCAGTAGGCTATTGTGTCGTGTGAACAATACAGTATATTTACACAAACCTAGATGGTGCAGCCTACCACACAACCAAGCTATACGGTATAGCCTATTGCTCCCAGGATACAAACATGTACAGCATGTTACTGTGCTGAATACTGTAGGCAATTGTAACACAATGATAAGTATTTAATATTTGTGTATCTAAACATAACTAGACATAGAAAAGGTACAGTAAAAATATTGTATTATAATCTTATGGGACCCACCTTTGTATATGTGGTCCATTGTTGGCTGAAACATGGGATGCATGACTATATTTAATCAATAGTGCCATTACCTTAAAATGAAGGAGTAGGCTAAAAGATACAAGGTTTCTTCAACAATCTACTAGGAAGCCATGACTCTGAAGTCCTGTATTTATATTTAAAACAACAAATCTACAACTAGGTAGAAGACATTGACTTTAAGGTTCTAGTTAACTGAAAACCTCATAAGGAACCACTAGTAATATATGTATGTTTAGGCCATATTAACATAAATAAAAAGACATAGAAAAGGGGAGGTGGCAGAACTGCTCTGTTGGTCAGGCTATGCCTTTAATACTGAGTTCTTAATTAAGTATTGACAAACTGAAACACTAAAGAAAAATGGCCCTTTGAAGAATCCTCAAGTAATGCCACATGAGGAACAGTTAATGAGCAGAGGATATTCACTCCAGAGAAGACAAGACTTGAGAGGGCCATGTGAGCTGCCCCCATGTATCAAAAGTGTAGTCAAGGAGAGCAGGGGGTAGATGTGTTCCAGAAGGTGCCAGAAGGCAAAATCTCAATCAACAAATATAACTTGTAAGGGTGATTTTCATACAAACTTAGAACTTTGTAATAATTTCATTTCAAAAATTAAATAGGCTTGGAAAATAGTGAACTTGTACTAGAGGTGTTCAGACAATGGCTATTTGTTAAAGAAGTTGCACAAGGAATTCAATTTGGAGGAGAGGGCTGAATGAAATGAATCCTACAGTCTTTTGAAATCTGAAGTGTATGGACTCCCTTGACTTTCACTGACCCATCACATCTATTTCCCAAAACAAAGAAAGAGAATCAATACCTAGCTTATTTAATTATTTGCTTTCTGTGATTAGCAGAGCTGAGATATATATACACATATATACATAATATATATATACAAAAATAAATATTATATATAAATAGAATTTCACAATGGTAAATTTTTACTGAATAACTTCAGTGTCACTAATAACTGTCCTACCATATAAGCTATCTGTAATATCTAAACTAGCTCTGGAGAAATGAGAAACCACCATATTTAACAAGTAGTAATATAAGTCAAATAATATTTTTTCTAAAGTTTAGAGGAATTTCAGGCACTAATAGCATAGCATAACCTTAATGGTGATTTAGGTAGTCAGAGGAAGCTAGGTTGCCTTTATGAGATGTTACTTGCTATTTTTTTTTTTAAACTGCCAAGCAAAAGAAAATTTCTTTGAGGAGAGCAAGCTATAAAAGAAGTTGGTTCATGAGCATCAACTGTCTTAAATTTCAGAAGAGAACTGAAAGACACAATAGATTACCTCCTCACTGTTCTGACTAAGCATGTCCTAAATGAAACATACATGCCCTGAGCTTATTGAGATGATTTTTATTGTAATCTCAAACTTTTAGCCTTTACTTCTTTTCTAAAATATCAATGAGCTTTAATAGGAAAAGTGTGTGTATTTGAGAACATACAATAAATTTTAAACTAATTAGAATTCATATTTCTATCAAGCAAATAACATAATCTGGTTTCAACTAGGTTGATGTGTTCAAATGCCATAAGCTACATGTGCTAAACCACTTCACATAACAAATTAATGTAGGTCCATATCACTTATCTAAAATCCTTGGAATGAGATGGGATTCAGAATTCAGATTTTTTCTTAAATGAAAGGTAATACAGAGCATATATAGATAATTATGTAACACTTCCAGTGGTGTCTGAGACATCATCCTGTAATCAAACACACTGACATTTTCATAGCAAAGCATATGGATACTCACATGAAGTGGAATAAATAAAGACTATAAATAATTAGCATTCTGTCAGTTGTGGTAAGGTTAGGTTGTGAATAACATCTCAAATAAAACCTTTTGGGTTTTGAAATCATATATAAATGATTGTGGATCTGCGTCCTAGCCTCTCTTCATTATAGAGCATGAGTTAAATTAGAAAGTGTTGACATTTTCATGAACACGTTTTATAATCTCAGTCTGATCCCATAGCCTCCTTTCCTCATCTATTATCCCTCCTTAAAATTCCTTTTGACAATCAGTATTCAGTAGACTGATCAAATGGGAGGAATATCAGAATTCTACTGGACATCCATTATCCTTAAAGTAGACAGATAAACATGTTAATTTCATGTGTGATATGTGTTTACACATACACAACTATTCTAAGCCAAAATAATATGTTATGTCTACATAGTTTACCAAAGGTTTTGTAGATGTCTACTCAAATGCAACAGGATCTTTAAGAACGCTCTAACACTGTTAGGACTATCCTGAATCCTAGTTTTAAAAAATACGACGTAAGCTTTATATAAATGGGAACTAAGAGCCAGCCAAATCTCTGCTCTGCATTTGTCAGACCACGTCCAGAAAAATACCCCTTTTGCTAGACAGTGTTGCATAATGCAAAGAACAGAGGCTTTTAAATCAGAAGATATGAGTCTGAGTGATGGTCTTATTACTTACTAACTGTGAGACCACAGGCAAGTTATTTGACTTTGTGAGCTCTGGTTTCCCTATCTGTAAAGTAAGGATGATAAAACTACTTTGTAGACTCACAGTGAGATTAGAAATAATAATCATAAAACACACATAAGAGGAAATGGCACACAAAATATAAGTTACTATCTTTATTCTTTAAAATAATTGGGGGGAGAGGGGAGAGGAACAGAGGAAGGAAGAAGTTCACAGGCCTGAGTACTGTATAAGAGGAAATACTCAGTTTGCTTTTATGAAGCTTTTGGGGCGGGGCTGGAAGGAGTGTAACAAATCGCAAATATCTATTCAAAATATAAGTATTTAAATAATTTCTCTATTATTTATAATAAATCATAATAAAAATTAAAATGCCTTAAATACAATGTTGATACTTTATATACTAACCTAAGAGATGCATACATACTCCTTATATATACTCCCAAAACAGAAACAAAAATAGTGATTTTCTTTGTATTTTTTATTGAAGAAAACTTTGTAAACTTTAAAATGAAATGTATAATTCTTTTTTTTTTTTTTTTTTTTGAGACAGAGTCTCACTCTGTTGCCCGGGCTAGAGTGAGTGCCGTGGCGTCAGCCTAGCTCACAGCAACCTCAAACTCCTGGGCTTAAGCGATCCTACTGCCTCAGCCTCCCAAGTAGCTGGGACTACAGGCATGCGCCACCATGCCCGGCTAATTTTTTCTATATATATTT
>CM052443.1:37456567-37498016 GCA_028533085.1 Varecia variegata
GTATAATTCTTAAGATGGCTTCACATTTTGTATAGCTAAGTAAAATAAAGAAAGAAAAGGTGGGGGAAAATATTCTCCTTTCTGTTGCAATTTAGAAACAAATACTTACTCAATTTTCTGCAGTTGTTCAGAAAGCTTTTTATTTTCTTCCTGTAGAGTATTTTTTTCATTCACTGAAAGACAACGTGAAAAAGGCACTTCATATAGTTATATCAACATGTATGTCAGGCTTTTCAAATAAGGCACATTAATCAACATTTACAAAGAAATTAGGATTTCTAATTCTAAGTCATAATGTTATTCAGGTTAATGCTCCTGAGCAAAACTAATTTGTTACTAGGTAGTGATTACCACATCTCATATTGTGCCAGTTCCATGTAACTGATTAATGGATAATTTTATGTAATGCTTGTGGGCAAAAATGAGAGAGTAACTCAGGGAGTATAGTATAACTATTCATACTGACAACAAGAAAGCATCCTATCTAATTAATAGCACTCAGTTCTACTAACTTCAAATACCATTTTAGCAAGAGTGATTTATCTTGAAATAAATTTGATCATAAAAATAAAGTAACACTAAATATCAGTATAATTTTATAACATAAGCACATTTATTAAGTCAAATTTTCTTCTAGTCATACTCAATGTTTCATGATTATGGTATCAGTAACTTAAACATACCCACCGAAGTAGTATCTGTTTGAATCTATGTTCATCAACATTTCCTGTCTACACTTGTTTAATTTATAAAGCAGAAACCCAATTTTGGGATATAACTTCCACTAGAACCAGCACAAAACTCTCAGCAATGCTTAGTGTGATGGCATTGGTTAAGCATGTGTTTTACTAGGAGGAGAAAATCCAAGAAATCAAGTCACAGTAAATAAAATGAATCCCTATGAAAGAAGATTAATCCAAACTTTGTTAATAATTTAGTGGTTTGTAAATCTAAACATATTTTCTTACACTGAATAAATTTTTTGGACTATCTACCATATGTGAGGTTACTAAACTACCTTCTGTGGAGGATCTAAAAAAGATTTAAGATATAGACAATGACCTAAAGAAAAGTGTAGCCTAATAAGGGAGACAAAATACTACATAAACCTGTTTCATACAATTGAAAGTGACAAGAGCGGGGGGCCTTAGAGAAGTACAAATAATGTAACTAAGGAATTTCCAGGGACGAAAACATTACTTTGAGCCCTTGGGAAGATCACGAAGGGATTCATCAAAGAAAAGGGCAACTAAACTGGACATGAGATTATTTATTCTATGCTGAGAATTAGTGGAAGAAAGAAAGAAAAATTGGGCATGACAAATGGTGGAAAGCTTTCCAAACCAGGCTAAGAAATTAGAACTTTATCTTAAATATTATCAGTTATTTTTCAAAGATGAATGCTAGGAAGACTGAATTGTTAGTATGTATAGCATATACCAAAGTGAGAAGAAAATATTGACAAGATGACAAATCAGTGGTCATTAAAAGAAGTGAGTATCTGGCCTATGTGGAGGAGGAGAAACAGGAAGTAAGGAGAGGTAGAGGAACTATTACAAAGGCAGAATCAGTGGTATTTGGCAAATCATCCTTTGTCACGGTGACAGGAGTCAACGAAGACCTCAGATTTCTGTTTAAGATGGTTTACTTGACTCTCCCTCTCCATATCTAAAGGGAAATGACAAAACAACTCTAAAAATAAGTATATCAAAAAGCCAGAAAGGGTGTCACTAGCAGATCAGAACTACAAAAACTTTCTGAATTATTAAAAATAGGCTCAGATTGATGGTAAAATACAACAAAAAAGGGCCTTAAAAAAAAGTGAATTTTCCCAGCAGAACCTCCTATCAATTCTAATATCAGGGCAGCAAGGCTCAGAAATTGCTGAAGAGGGAAATAAAGGGTCACTAATAGTTGCCCTTAGGCTGAAGTCATGAGGAAAGATCTCTAGAAGTTTTGACATTAGACAATCCATTAATAAATACTGAGATAAGGAAATCAGAGCAGTGCTCCCAAATAACTTATGGTAAACACTAGAGAAGGCAACCTTGTACTCAGAAGACAAATTATCCTTATATCCTACAGAAAAGCTCTACAGCCATGTGTCCTCCCCTCCCACTTTCAGCCACTGAAATAGGGCTCCAGTAAATCAGAAATTGCATTTACTATTAGCAAAGCAGGGATTCTCCCTTAGGCTAAGGAAGTAAAACAGCATTTAACAAAACCAACTAACTTAAGAGATATCTACAACTATAGACAAACAAGAGTTGGCAAACACTTGGAAACAAATAACATTCGTTCTCATTTATTTATTTATTTTGAAACAAGGTCTCACTATGTTGCCCAGGCTAGAGTGCAGTGGCATCATCATAGTTCACTGCAACCTCAAATTCCTGGGCTTAAAGCAATCCTCCTAGCTCAGCCTCCAAAGTAGCTAGGACTACAGGTGCACACCACCATGCCTGACTAATGAAAAAATAATATTCAAAAATTAAGAAAAATTAAAATTAGTTAAAGAAGACATTACTTCTGGATAAGTAGTTTGAATATAGGAAAGGTATCTTTTATTAACTATAACCAATATTAGAAAGATTTCGAAGGCTGATGGATCCATCAAGAAACAACAGGCTGCCATGAAAAAGAAACAAAGATCATAAAAACTGAAAACTTAACAAATGAGATGAGAGCAGAAGAAATATGACTAAAGACAGAATTCCTATCACTTAAGCAATCCTCCCAGAATTCAGCACAGAAGAATTAATTTATAAATAAAAGCATGGGGGACCTATTATAACATCTGCCTAATATGAGTTCCCAAAGAATAAAGAGAGATCAGAAAGGAGGAAATAAGGCCAGGCATCGTGGCTCATGCCCGTAGTCCTAGCACTTTTGGAGGCTGCGGTGGATCACTTGAGGCTAGGAATTTGAGATCAGCCTGGACAACATACTAATACCCTATCTCTTTAAAAAAGAAAAAAAAAAAAAAGGAAATACTCTAAGAAGTAACAGAGAAAAGCTCCTTGGCTAAGCAAACACTTGAAGGTGATAAAGTAGATTAGATACTCCAACAGTCTTACTATAAAACAACTATTAAATCTATATGATGTGTATATGGGAGTTTTTACTATTCTCCCTACCTTTCTTCGTGGAGAATCTCCCCTTCTTTATATGCTCCTTTTTTCTTCCTGTCTTGCTTTTTCTTTTTTGTTTTTACTTTATCCAGTTACTGAGTTCTGAGGGTATTTGTGTTCTTATTTCATTTTTATTTGATCTTTTACATACTATAGGGTTTAAAACCCTGTATTTCTGGGTTTTTTTTGGTCAATCTTGAAAATTTGCCATGCATTTTAAAGGTAATATTGAGATGTAAGTTTTCTACTCGTTGATAATATTCCTACATTCCTAAATAAACCGATGCACACATTCACACATATACACCATAGAATCTATAGACCTAAATATGAAGACCTAAACATGTGAAGACTTTGAAGAAATAGTCTAAAGTGAAATAACACATGTTAGAACACAAAGTATGGTATGATCCCATGAAAATTCAAAAGAGAAGAGGGAAGGAGGGTAAAATGAGGGACAGAGACAGACAGACAACCTGTACCTGGAAAGATACATATTATACTGTTAACAGCAGCTATCTCTGGGAGCAAAATAAAACTATAGTTTTCTTATCTCTTTTTAAAATAATGAACACATACTCATATATTCTTGCTTGAGTAACCAGAGGATAGCAATATATTAATAATTAACAGAAAAAAATAAAGTCAGAAGATAGAATTAGTTTGGAAAAGAAGATATTAATTTTGGATATGTTGACTGTGAATTGCTTATGGGAAATCCAGGTAACGGTCACTAAAAGAGATAAATAGTTAAAAGAGAAGAAGGTTCAGAGAGATGTTAAAAGAAAAGAGAATTAAAAGGCAGCTAAGAATGTAGAAAAACCCTATACTGTGTAGGGAGAATAAACTAAAAAGAGTATACTCATAATGGTATGTCTGAAAACTAAGAGTATATACCTGTGTAGAGCACTAAATTACCAGCTTTGTATTTAACTTTACTAAGAAGTTAAATTACATGAAATAAAGATAAAATCAAAGAAGTAGATATGGACACGTCCAAAGGAAATCTGCTTATCTTAGAACTGGTGAGACTTTAAGGCCAATGTGGACTGTATTTGTACAGCCTTTTTTGTACTCTATTTCTTCCTAAAGTAAGCATGAGATTGAATCTACAAAAAGGCAAAAAAGGACATTTGAACTTTCACCTAAATAAGGAAAAGTATATGTAAACAACCCATTTCATTACAACTAATTTAGTAATAGGTTTTAACAATAGTATATTATGCTTTAAATACTTAATAAATGAAAAAGGGAAACTCACTAAGCTCTGTAATAAGCTTAAGATTCTGTTGCCGGATATTTTCAAACTCTTGCTGTTTTTTCCGCATATGTTCTTCAGTAACTGCACAGCGATCACATAATCCTGCTCTTAACCTGTAAAACCAAAACAAAGCATTTTTCATCTACTAAAAGATATCTCCTGATATTTGAATTTTATACTTTGTATGTTTTATATATTATGAAAATTTAAAGAATTGACTTGACAAATATAGTAAAAATCAAATAGATTAATGATGTATAATATTATACCTTTAACGTATTCTTACATAAGCTGAAATCATGCTACACCATCATTTTCTGCAGATTACAATTTTGAGTGAAATTCTGTAAAAACCTGCGAATTTTAAACTCTATCCAAAGGAACAGAGTTTTAATTTATTATGGTCTAAAAATGAACTCCAGTCCAGTATCAAGAAGCAGAATTATATCTTAAGCACTGTGCATCTGCTTTGCTTGCCATAGCATATGACACATAGTGAGTGTTCAACAAAACTTTTTTGTTGTTGAATAAATACTAAAAGTCAAGAAATACAAAGGTAAAAAAAGTCACCTCATGTTTTCCTCGTAGCATTCAAAAAAACCATTATTAATAAAAATTCACAATGTATCATGTCCAAAAAGCAGATTATAAAACAGCTTTTACTAATTATTTGTGAGTGCTGAAGAGACAAATACATATATTGCATGGATGGTGGAAGAGTGTATTCCAAAATGTTAATAATAGTTACCCTGTAGGTAACAGTATTATGGAAGATTTTCTTAGTGTTTTTTTTCCATATTTTTCAAAATGTTTCCAATTTTATTATTTACATAATCATAAAAAATATGGATTAAAGAGATAAACATCCCACATTAGGAATTCAGGAAATATATTCTAAGATAATAATTTCAACTCAATAACATAAGTTAATAAGATAATAAGTACTTAAATGTCTATGGAAGTTAATGCATGGTGGTACATGCCACGAATTTTAAAATAGAAGATACAAAATGTGAAAACTATACAACTAAAACAAAAAGAAACATTTTTATGTGAAAGTAAAACTCATAACTAACAATGTTGATATGAGTGTAAAAATCAAAGATTAGAAATCACAGGTGGCATAACAGAATGGGAAATTCTAGAATGAAGGAAAAAGGAGCTGGTCATTACAATTTAAGTGGAATACATTCTGAAGATAGGAATTAGATCAGGAACCTTGAAACCATGTTGTATGAAGAATGACACCTAAGATGACAAAGTGAACATCTGCATCTATTTTTGCTTCCTCCCAGAATCCCACAAAATTACAGTAAAGATACATGTATATTTTAAAGATATAAACCCACAAGAACCGGAAGAATGGGAGAGAAAACAAACAAAAAAATAAAAGCAAGGTCGCTGGTGGACAAATGGAAACTAACCTGAGAATGCTAAATTCTAAACCAATGGTGGGAAAAGTCTACAATTGCATTGTCCAATATGGTAGCCATAGCTACATATGGGTATTTCAATTGAAATAAATTAAATTAAAATTAAAATTGAGGGGCCGGGCGTGGTGGCTCACGCCTGTAATCCTAGCACTTTGGGAGGCCGAGGCGGGCGGATTGTTTGAGCTCAGGAGTTCGAGACCAGCCTGAGCAAGAATGAGACCCCATCTCTACTAAAAATGGAAAGCAATTATGTGGCCAACTAAAATATATATAGAAAAAAATTAGCCGGGCATGGTGACGCATGCCTGTAGTCCCAGCTACCAGGGAGGCTGAGGCAGTAGGATCACTTAAGCCCAGGAGTTTGAGGTTGCTGTGAGCTAGGCACTCACTCTAGCCCGGGCAACAAAGTGAGACTCTGTCTCAAAAAAAAAAAAAATTAAAATTGAGCACCTCAGTTGCATTCAAATGCTCAATAGCCCATGTATCTAGTCACTACTACCACATTTCCATTATCACAAGAAACTATTGGATAGCACTGACCTAGAACCAATCTGATTTACACTGTAAAATTCCCAAAAGGTTCAAAAACTGGTACCAGAAGTGACTGATTAAAAGCATGTTTTAAGAAATTATAATACCTATTTTAGCAATCTTTTTCTATATCATTAGGAAATTATCTCAGCAATTGTAAGGAAAGCTTAATAAGCATGCCTTCAATTCTGGGGTCAAACCCAAATCTAAGCACCCCAAGGCAAATTAAAACCCTTAATAAAGACTGCATCACCAAAAAGAAAAAGAAAGAAAGAAATTATAATACCAACACATTCTCTCCTATATCCTAAATAGTCCCAGCAGCACACTGGAGGTTTTACCTCTAGAGAGTCTAAACAGAGAGTATCTGCTCTGGGAGACATGGGGTACAAATAAGGGTAGCGGTACAATAATGAAATGAATGTACATGCACACCAAATTCTCAGACCCTAGCCTAGACCCTGTTGTTGACTTGGCTCCTAGAACATTGGTAGCCAGCCCTATTACACCTTCTAGGAAGTAGAATTAAAGAGTCTTCTCTAGGAAATCTTCACCAGCCTAATAGGAAAGACTTAAAAGATACTGACATAAGGGTATCATCAAAGAAACAAACCAGCCAGATCACTCTACAGTGAATCTCACAGTCCACAGCTCTACCCATGCACTCAGTGCTTCTAATTAACTTTAATCCTTATCTCCTAAATATAAACAAATAAGTATCAAAAGACATCTGATACAAGTAAAAGAGATCAAAGCAAACTAGATACTAAAAAAAGAAAAGAAAGAAATCTGGAAGAAGCATAAGCTCTGCAGAAAGAAATAAAAAAGGAAAAATATTACCACCATTACAACAACCAAACTGTAAAAGCAAAATGACGTACAACAAAATCTATTTTTTTCCCTCATCAACATTATAAGGAAATGATGTTGAAGGAAAGGATGTTATCTGAGGACCTGCTGTACATTGTTTCACTTAAAGTCAGTTTCTAAGAACCTATTGATGATGTTAAATGAAAACTTACTCTACTCTAGACAGATACCAAAACCATGAAATGAAAACAGGGTTGCCATAAAAGGAAATATTCTGAGAACAAAAAAGAGATCTTAGAAATTAAAAATATTAACAGGAAAAATAAAACAGAACTCTATGAATACAGGGTGAAAAAATGGAGTTGAGAAAATCTACCCAAAAATTAGTGTAAAAATGCAAAGAGAAAACAGAAAAGATAAAAAAACTGGGGGATTACCTTAGAAGGTCCATCATATAAATAATAGGAGTTCCAGAAAGAGCAAGCAGGGGCTGGAGGTGAGTTGGGGAGGGATAGTGAAGAAATTCAAGATAACTTCCTAGCACTTGAAGGACTAGAAAAAAAAAAAACTGTTAAAAAACAAAAACAAAAACAAAACACGCCCATGTCTCCAGCATAATGGGTATTAACAGATCCATACAAAAGAATACCATCAATTATGACATTTCTAAATGCCAGGAATAAAGATAAGAGCCCATAAGCTTTCAGAAGAAAAACAAATTTTAAAAAAAGATTACATAGAAAGGATCAAAAATCAGAATAGTGTTAGGATTTCAACAGCAACATCAGAAGATAGAGGAAACTACTTAGAATACTGAAAGAAAATTATTTCCAACCTAAACTTCAATATTATCCAGCTATTAATTTCAACAAAGAATTTCAGATGTAAAAATTTCAAATTCTGCTTCCTATTATTAATTTTTTAAAGTATGACAATGTTATTGTTGTATCAAAAAAAAGAGTCTCAATCTTTTAGAGATACACATTGAAATATTTAGAGAAAAGGATTTAATGATTGGAATGTCCTTCAAAATAATGGGTTGTAAGGTGCATTGGTAGGAACAAAGACGAAACAAGTAATGGCCACAGTCAATAACTGGTGACGTTGGGTGATGGGTACACTGGAGTTGGTTATACTATTATGTCTACTTTTATGTATGTTTGATTTTCTAAAATAAACTTTTTTTTACTTACCATCCATTCTGTCTCAGCATGCCACCACAATAGCGGAAGATAAATCAGAAAAGAGGAAATTATAGGATACATGAAAAAGGAACACAGTAAAAGGAAACTCTCATTACTACTATGAATCAGGTAAAGAAGACAGAGTCCAAACTGGAGCAGATCAGAGGCTCCAGGACAGATTTGTTCAAAAAGATGAAATAATAGAAGCTCTGATCCATCTAAACACCTTGATAAATTTAGAAAAATAATGGAAAGTTGCAGTTCAATTAGGGGTTGCTAAGCAGAAAACTAAGCATATGTAAAAAAAAAAAAAAAGGTCCATTCTAAATAATGTGGACAATAAAAACTTACATGGGAAGGGAAAATTAATCAGTTGAACACATCTCAGCTCTGAATGCATTTACATGGTCTTAATAAGGTAAAAACCAAATAGTGATCTAACCAAAATTATTACATACCATGTTAGGAGGAAGAGGAAAATGGGAATGATGTCTGTGTAGAAGGTAGGAAAAAGAAAAGAAAAAATTTAAATAGCAATATAAGCATTTTTAAAAAGAGATTTTGGGGTAAACAGCAAAGAAAAGTTGAAAGTGATTGCTTCTGAAGAAGGAGAAATAGGAAAGGAGGAGAATGGTGGGTTTCCTTTTTCTTAACTTTGAAGAAAAACTATATAAATCTTTAAACAATGAATTTGTGCAACTTTGATTAAACAAACAAAAATGACTGAAGGAAGTAAGGATGGTAGAAAAGATAACTGGGAGCATTTCAGGTATCTTCAAATACCCGAAAAGTCAGTCATGCAAAAGAGATTTATGATCAGGGACTAAAACTAGGCCCAATGGACAGAGATTACATGGACAGATTTCCATCTAGTATAAAGAAAACTTTCCAACTACAGCATTAAAGATGGAATGTGGTACCTAAGGAGGTGGTGATTTCATTTGTCACTGGACATGTTTAAGCACAGAAAAGATGACTGCACAGAAAAAATGGCCACCCAGAAATTGGGAAGGTAATTTAAACACATGTTGAATAGATAATTAGATCAATGGTCCCTAAATCTGGCTATTTCTCAAAACTACCTGGGCAGCTTTACAAGGGAGAGAGGGAGGAAAAGGATACATAAGTCCCACCCATGATCAACTGAATTAGAATCCGCAGGGATGGGGCCTAGAAATCTGCTCAGAAACCCCTCTCCACAGATCCTCAAAGCTTTAGAACAAGGCACCATCATCTTCTCCTTCCTATGGTTTTCTCATGTCTTACCCTTAAATTGAGCCATCTGTCAACAGTGAGAATCTACTGAGATGAACTACACCCCCCTCCTCTAGGAGACTACACTCTCCTCCACCATTTAATGATGTTTTTAAGTGTTACAAATAATTCCTAAGTATGTAAGACATCTACATTTGCCCTCCCACTCACTTTGGAGTATAAGAAGTAGGCCTTGAACCTATGGAACCATCCATGGCCTGTAATAAAAGTTTCATCATGAGCACTCACAACATGCTTAGCTCTCCTACCTTGTACCCTACAGCTGGGCCCCCAGCTTTGCACCCCCACACTTGGCTTTTAATTCTGCTTTAAATTCACAGCTAAGGGAGGAATTAACATAAGGCTAAGAGGCATCTGATATTGATGCTGATCTTCTAGCTACACGTTCAAGTTTTTGTGCCATTCATTTCTCCTTATTTCTTGCTGATTACTGGTCACATATATAAAATGCTTTATTACAAGTGAAACTATGAACTTTGATTAAACAAACAAAAAAATTAGTTCTTCTGGAACTGTTCCTATTTACCAAGAATCTTTACAATTTTGAAATATCATGTCATTGATGACAACACAGTTCATGGTTATTTGAATCATCAATGATGATTGTATCAATCATATTGTATCAATTGTACCAATCATATTCATGATTATTTTATGTAAAGGAACAACTGTCTCAACAATTCATCTTTTAGAACAGACATACTCATATTTAAATTCTGAAATACATATTATAAATCACTTTTATTTCTCTGTATATTATGACATGTTTCCAACAATTATGTATATAGAGATTATTTGTAAATTTTATTTCAGGATAGTAAAAATAACATTATAAAATCTTTTTATCAAGGGAAGTTGCAATCTGAGCATTGAGAATCACTGGTCTAATTTTGAAAAGGACTATGCTTCAATCCTAGGGCCATGTGTTGGTGGCAGGGAGAGCTGATACATTTTTATTCTAAATTGCAGTTTGTTAAATCCCATCAAAATTCATTAAACTACAGTTCATAACTAGACAAACACCTTTTTTTTTTTTTTTAAAGCTCTTCAGAAAATTCTGGTCATACGTGCACAGGGACTAATGGATTAAATAAGCTTACAAAATGCTTTCTAATCTTAAGATTCTATGAGTCTACAAATTTGAAGTAAACGACTCTGGATAGACATTTCTCAAAAAACATACAAATGGCCAATAGGTGTATGAAAAAATGACACTACTAATCATCAGATAAATGCAAATCAAAACCACAATGAGCTTTCACCTGACACCTGTTAGAATGGTTACTATCAAAAGGACAAAAGATAGCAAGTGTTGGCAAAGACGCAGAGAAAAGGGAACCCTTGCACATTGTTGGTGGGAATGTAAATTAGTAAAGCCATTATAGAAAACAGTATGGAGGTTCCTTAAAATATTAAAAACATATAATCCAGCAATCCTACTACTGGGTATACATACAAAGGAAATGAAATCAGAAAGTCAAAGAAATATCTGCACTCCCACATTTATTGCAGCACTATTCACAACAGCCAAGACATGGAATCAATCTAGATGTCCATCAACAGATGAATGGATAAAGAAAATGTGGTATATATATACAATAAATACTATTCAGCCACAAAATGAATGAAATCCTGTCATTTGTGACATGGATGAACCTGTAGGATGTTATGTTAAGTGAAATAAGCCATGCACAGAAAGATAAATATCACATGATCTCACTCATATGTGAAATCTAAGAAAGCTGATCTCATAGAAGGACAGAGTAAAAGGTGGGTACCAGAGGCTTGGGTGGCTGGGGGGGACAGGAGGATGGGGAGATGTTAGCTAAAGGATATATACTTATAGTTAGATAGAAGGGGGGAATAAAGTCCAGAATAGGTACATATAGAGAGACAGAATAGGCAAATATATAGAGACAGAAAGGTAGATAAATAAATGCCTGGAAAGGGGAGAAACTGGGAATGCCTGCTAATGGTTATAGAGTTTCTTTCTTAGGTGATGAAAATAGTTTAAAATTAATTGTGATGATGGTTGCAAAACTCTGAACACACTAAAAACCACTGGATTGCATATTTTAAATCAGTAAATCGTATGATATGTGAATTATATCTCAATAATCGGTTTTTTAAAAAATAGTTAAAATAGTAAAGTTCATGTTATATAGACTTTACCATACAAAAAGAACTTGAGGGGGAAACGCTGTCTAGCATTCCTGGAAAATCTGAGAAATGATGCAGCCATAAAACAAGGAAAGGATATACATATATACATACATACATACATATATATATGTGTGTGTATATATATAAAGCAATAATCAACAAAAAGTTCTTGGGGCCAGGCACAATGGATCATGCCTACAACCCTACGTGCTTTCGGAGGCTAAGCCAGGAGGGTTGCTTGAGGCCAGGGGTTTGAGGCTGCTGTGAGGTATGAAAGCGCCACTGTACTGCAGCCTGGGTGACAGAGTGAGATTGTGTGTGTGTGTGTGTGTGTGTGCACGTGCGTGCGCGCGCGTGTGTGTGTGTGTGTGTGTGTGTGTAAACTTCTTGGATACATGTGATTATCAAAATAACTTCAATAGTAGGGCTGGAAAACAAAACAGAAGAAATCTTCCAGAGCATGGAAGGAAAAGCAAGGAACAGAAAATAAGAGAATAGATGATAAAGGATAAGTTTATGACTAAGAAGTACTCCAGAAAGAAAGGACATAAAAAAAATAGAGGAAGTAAAAGAAAAAAATTACCAGACTTTAAGACATACTAGTTTTCAGGCCGGGCGCGGTGGCTCACGCCTGTAATCCTAGCACTCTGGGAGGCCGAGGCGGGTGAATCGCTCAAGGTCAGGAGTTCGAGACCAGCCTGAGCATGAGCGAGACCCCGTCTCTACTAAAAATAGAAAGAAATTAGCTGGCCAACTAAAAATATATATAGAAAAAATTAGCCGGGCATGGTGGCGCATGCCTGTAGTCCCAGCTACTCAGGAGGCTGAGGCAGTAGGATCACTTAAGCCCAGGAGTTTGAGGTTGCTGTGAGCTAGGCTGACGCCACAGCACTCACTCTAGCCCGGGCAACAGAGTGAGACTCTGTCTCGACAAAAAAAAAAAAAAAAAAAAATTTCCTTGAGTGGCAGAAATGTCATATCATCAGACACGGAGAGAAGGAAATGTGATCCTATCTCTCTGCAGCCAATAAATAAACATAGTTTACTATTTTCCAACTTCTACAATCAACTTTAAGCAAAATATGAAAGATTAAAATCTGGTAAAATGAAAGAATATAATTATTATCAACCTTGACAATATTTACATGGTAAAGGCTCAGCTGGCAAAAGGCAGGAGGTAGAAAGACAGGAAGAGTGCTTGCAGGGAAGGGTTAAAGCACCAGTATCGTCCTATAACACAATGGCAAGTCCAGGGAGACTGTTTACAGATGAAGCAATGCAAAACAAAGACCTAAATATATGTATTAAAATTAAAACACAATACAGAAGAGCTAAAATAATAACCCTTCAAATATAGGAGAAGGAGTTTAAAAATGTCACTGGTTAGAGAATTATAAAATGAAGCAATAGTCCCTCGCTTATTACTTCCAGCTTTTCTTGTCAATTACCACACTACCGCTCTTGATAATAATCTCTGTGAAAAGGGGTCCACTCTTGATTGCTCCCTGATTCTAGTTTAAATTTAAATGAACATGAGAAAATATGCTAGCTCCTGTTTCCATCAGCAGGGTTCCTCCATCAGGAGGTTCCATTGCTCTCCTCTGGCCCATCTTCCACTGCTTGTCAGAGAAAGAAAAAACAGCCCCAATTTCACTAAAGAATGCAGTTTTAGTAGCTTTATCAGGTAAAGGGATAAGAGAGAAATTCCACAAAAAGAGCAGAAAGCAACATGCAATCTGAGTTTTATTCCAGTTTGTTCATAGGAATGAAGAAATAAAAACTTTCATTTGCTTTAAAACTTACAAGATTAACAAGTACACTCAATCGTTTGCTGTATCCCAAAAGTATTTCCTCAAATTTATTCATTTTCACTCAATATGGTTTTACTGAATGCCTACAATGTACTCAATGCTATAAATACAACAGTGACCAAGATAAGACCACTTCTTTTAAAGAGCTTACAGTCTACCAGAGAAAGATAGGCAATAAAAAAGTAATTACAACAAAGTTTAATTCACATTGTGACAGTGGAAATACAGGGTACTATGAAAGCACACAGCCACTTAACTTATTCCAGGAAGTTAGAGGAGGTCTCTTGAAGCATATGACGTTTAAATTCAAATCTGAATAAGAAGAGTTAGGAAGAAAAAAGAGGATATGTGTGGTCCAGTGATAGAAAAAGTTACAAAACCATAAATCTTCTGATGATGAATACCAATTTTCCTTTTAACTACTGCCGAAATGAGTTATATGACTGACTGCCAAAATGTTCTTAAAAATAGTAAACTCTATTAGAGAACAATGTTTTAACTGCTTTGTTCAGATTTTTTTAAAGAAATGTACTCTATCTACTTCTCTAGCATGGTGACTGTTTCTTAGGTTTAGTGAAATACTTTGGTTCCTTGAAGGAAAGTCTATAAATACAATAGTAGTAGTAAAACACAAATTAGCCACATAAAATTAGAACTTTTGTTATCTAATTTATCTTGACTAGCTAATTCCTTTCATCTGCACATTTCAGAATGTTTTCACAACATTAACAAGAAATAAGAATCATTTCATTTAGCAGGTGGCAAGTTTCAGAATAACTGTTTAGAAATGTTAACAAAATACTGTTGCTTTTTAAAGGTCTCGCAAAATATTAATTTTTATAGATTTTTTTCTGCTTCTGTTGGTTAAAAAAAGAAAAAATTTTTTATAGATTTTTAAATCTTGCTCTAGATATCACTCAGACATATGACATAAAACTAAAATGAAATTGTAAATAAGGCAAAACTTCACCAAAAGTCACCTATGTAGACATTTAAAAATAGCATTTACTTAGCAGCAATTAAAAAAAAGTAACAAAAACCAAAGAAACTTCCAAGAAAACAGACTTGAAGATAGATAATAGGCAATGTTGAAGACTTAGTATTTCAGAGTATCTGTTTTGGTGATTTTATGCCAAGCACAAATACTTTGAGATGATCATTTAAAGTGTAATTAATTTACACAACATCTATAAAATGAAGACAACATAAAGACAAGGCATCATGAAACAGAGAAACTAAGGAGTCAGGTGGGGGAAAGGATCAGATTTAACCTAATTATCTGTTATCTGTTAACCTAATGTGATTCTGGAACAGTTTCTTAACTTTCAGCACAGTTTCTTGACATGTAAAATGCATCCATCATCTACCCTGCGGTGTTAACATGAAGATTAAGTGCTGGACGGCTGGGTACAAAGTGAACTCTCAATACATATCAGCTCCTATATTAAAAAAAATAATGATCTTGGGCTTAATTATAAATGAAACTTTGTGAAACAAGGGATAAATCTTAAAGTGTCACCGGGAGGAAATTTTGGATTTTTATGTGAGGAAAGGAGAGAAAAAGCACGTGTATAATCAGCTACACATTCCTCACTCGACCACCGAATTAATATTATACCATGTAGATAGGCTCACTTACCTAAGGACGTAAAGGTGAACAGAATGAGAGGCAAGATAATATTTACAATGAGAAACAGCAAAGAAACACAGCATCCACATGATATTAATGACCAGAGTTAGAATAGATCATAAAAAGAAAGGAAATCTAGTTTCAAGAAACTGTAGAGGCTGGGCGCGGTGGCTCACGCCTGTAATCCTAGCACTCTGGGAGGCCGAGAGGGGAGGATCACTCAAGGTCAGGAGTTCGAGACCAGCCTGAGCAAGAGCAAGACCCCCGTCTCTACTAAAAATAGAAAGAAATGATCTGGACAGCTAAAATTATATATATAGAAAAAAAAATTAGCCGGGCATGGTGGCACATGCCTGTAGTCCCAGCTACTTGGGAGGCTGAGGCGGAAGGATTGCTTAAGCCCAGGAGTTTGACGTTGCTATGAGCTTGACTCCACAGCACTCTAGCCCGGGCAACAGAGTGAGACTCTGTCTCAAAAAAAAAAAAAAAAGAAAGAAAAAAGAAACTGTAGAATTAAAAAGATAATTTTAACAATTAAATGTATTAACTAAATAAAGAACAGTAATTCAATGGAAGGGCGGGGGCACTCATCCACTGACATTTCTTCTGAGAAAGGGCATAGAGAAGGAAAACTCACTTAAAAACGGAAGCGCAAGATACAAAGGATAGCAGAACTGGAAGCGCAGACTTTAAAACCATAAAGTGAAGAAGTGTTTTGGAGACACTAGAAAGCAATGTCTTCAAGGGCTAAGATGAACACTCTATCTTGGGTATGAAATGGAGAGCCAAATGGAGAGAGAACTAAAAATGTTATATTATAAATTTTTTGAGGGTATTAACTTTGAGCCCTAAACAACTTGATAATGACCAATTAAACAGGAAGGATGCTGGCAATCAATACAATCAGCCCTTGAGTGTGGAAGCTATGAAATTATCTCACTGTCTCCTGTGAAGAACAGAATCAGTGACTCCACCCTCTATGCTTTGACTTGTTCCTCTTTTCTTTTCTTTCTTTCTTTCTGTTTTTTTTTTTTTTTTGAGACAGAGTCTTGCTCTGTCACCCAAGCTAGAGTGCAGTGTCGTCATCATAGCTCACAGCAACCTCAAACTCCTGGGCTCAAGCGATCCTCAGCCTTCTGAGTAGCTGGGACTACAGATGCCAGCCACCACACCCAGCTAATTTTTCTATTTTTAGTAGAGACGGGGGTCTTGCTCTTGCTCAGGCTGGTCTTGAACTCCTAACCTCCTGCCTGCCTCGGCCTCCCAGAATGCTAAGATTACAGATGTGAGCCATTGCGCCAGCCCCACCTTCTGTGCTTTGAAATCCTTCACCTGTTCATGTTACAGCTGAATATAGTAGGCAGCCCATGATCAGATCCCACCTGTTATAAATGAGGAAATCAGGAATACTTTTTGGTAACACTACGGCTCCAGGATTCTGCATTAGCTTTGCCAAAGCTCTCTTATCCTGCAATGGAGTGTAAGACCTGCCCTCTTCCCTCTCTTCTTCACAGGGTTAGAGGCATGAAGGTCTGACAGATTTCCCAGATGCCTCATTTTCCTTACAGGTATTTCTCCCAACAAGTATCTCTAATGTCCAGAGTCACCTTGGTATTTGCTTATCAGAGAACTCAGACTAACATATTTAGTTATTAATGCCAATCTTAACATTTTGTTTACAGAGGAATCATAGAACAGAAAGATTTCCTAATCTCTTGCCATTACCATCATTATTATAGGTAAGGAAGACTCTCCCTGCTTGTGGAAAGTGGTGCAGCGGTAGAGATGAGAGAAAAAATATGGTGAAGAGAAGGAAGTTCTTCAATTCTGGAAAGTTAAAGGCTGAGAAAGATATGCTCCCCACAGTCCTCTACTACAAACAGAAGGAAGTGCCTTACCATGCTAAGGGAAGAGTAACTGATGATTTCCTTTTTAATGCTGGACTGGGTAAAGGTGAGAGGGATAGATGGCTTTCTAGCTTCCTGATCTCTCAGCTTGAGGGAGACTAGATCTGGCTGTATATCACACGGACTAGAGTGCAAAAAGTCAGAATCATCTTCCAATTAAGAGAGATACTGTAAGTGTTATTAAACTTCTATTATGTACTGTTACTTGAATTATCTCCTTTAATCTTCAAAATAGCCCTACAAAGAAATTATTGTTAGTATTATGCCCTATGTTCCTAAGCTTTTCTCCCACTCTTATAGATTCTCTTTCTCAGTCTTTTTTGCTGGCTGGGTCCTTATTCTTCATTAAACCTTAATTAGTAGGTTCCAGCACTGTGAACTCTTCTCTTCCTATGCTCTTTAAGATGTCCTTAAGAGAGACACCGAATTCCAGACTCATATACAGCTACCTACTCGACATCTCCATTTGGATACAGCAGATGCTGATACAACCTACTTATATCCATCCCTTTGTCATTAACTGCTGAAACCCTCCAATGGCTTCTATCACAATTAAAATCCAAACTTTTTGCCTATGAACCTACATAATCTGGTTGATGCTCAACTTTCCAATCTTAACTCCTATCACTAATTTGCTTTACTCATTAAGCTAAAACCACAGTGGACTTTCTGTTCCTCAGATATCAAACTTATTTCTACCTTAGGGTTTTGCATTTGTCTGTTCTATCTCTTTTTGTCTCCAGTTTTTCAAGTGACTGGTTCTTTTTTGTCATTCAGGTCCCAGTTAAAAATAGCACCTCCTCAGAAGGGCCATCCCTGACCATCCAGTATTCTTCTGTGATATTGTGAAATTTATTTGGTCCCCATTTCCTGGCATCCAACTCCTACAATTCCTGGAAACTCCAAAGGGATGTCTTTCTGTATACTAATGAGTTGACTGATGCTGGCAGCCTTTAGGCAGCTTCAGGAGGTAGGACTGGTCACCGGAAAGACCAAGTCAGGATTTCAGCCCACCCACAACCTCCAGGAAGGGGAGAGGCGCTGATGGTTAAATTGATCACCAATGGCCAATGGTTTAATCAATCATGCCTACATAATGAATCCTCCATTAAAAACTCCCAAAGGACAGGATTTGGAGATCTTCCAGATAGCTAACTGAGCACATGGAGGTTTCAGGAGGGTGGTCTGCCCAGGAAGGGCAAGGGAAGCTCTGTGCCCCCTTCCCCATACCTCACCCTATGTATCTCTTCATCTGCTGTCTATTTGTATCCTTTAAATATCCTTTGTAATAAACTGGTAAATATAAGCGTTTCCCTGAGTTCTATGAGCCACTCTAGCAAATTAATCAAACCTGAGGAAGGGGTTGTGGGAATACCGACTTATAGCTGGTTGTACAGAAGCACAGGCAAAATACCCTGGAACTTGCGACTGGCATCGGAAGGAGGGGGATGCAGTCTTGGGGACTGAGCTATCAACCTGGAGGATCTGATGCCATCTCTAGGTAGATCGTGTCAGAATTAAATTAGAGGACACCCAGCTGGTGTCCACTGAAGAACTGACTGCGTACTTACTGGTGGGGGAAAAAAACCCACACATCTGGTATCAGAAGCATGTTGTGAGAGTATAGTGGGAGAAACTGAGTTTTTTTTCCTACTTAGATATTCCATTTCCCAATGCCTGTGGTCATTCCATTACGTCACTCAACTTTATTTTCTTTATAGCACTTACAATCTGAAAAAATCATATTTGTTTGCTACATGGCACACTCCTAACCTTTAAAAACTGAATGTAAGTACAGACTAGAGTGCTAAAGGTTGGAATTATATTCACCAACTAAGAGATAATACATGTCTTATGAAATTTCTGTTATGTACTGTTACTTGCATTATCTCATCTAAAACATTACATACTAGGGGTAGTATTATTCATAGCACCCTAGAACACCTAGGACAGTAAGGACTCAAATACTTGTTGGTGAATATGAATTAAGAACACAGTGTGAAGTTGGAATTCAAATACATACGTGATTCTAAAGCATATAGGTCTTTATTCCACAATACACTATTCCAGTAAAGATGCACCCACTGAGTCATTAATTATAGAAGAAGACATTCAACTTTAGTTTGCATATGTGCAGAATATTAAATTATTTTACCACTGAAAGGACAGAGGCAAATTCAAACTACCTAGCCCTTCTCCAACATATACATAAATAATGCTAAAGGAAAAGTATTAGCTAGAAGGAAAGCATGGTTCCCGCTCACCAAGATGGCTGACCAGAGACATCAGACATCAGTTCTCAGAAAGATGAACCAAAGTTACAGGTGAATAATCATGGCCCAAGTGGAATACTGAGGAAGGAGTGCCAGAACCTATAGGAGAACTCATGAGAAGAAGCTAAGGCACAGAAAAAGAAGGAAGCAAGAGTTTGACAGTGATTGACCCCTGAGGAACTTGGAGTCCCATGGAAAGGGTAGATGGGGGTGTTTTTATTTCCCCTCGCCCCTGTGGCAGCCTGCTGTATTCCAAACTGCTGGGGAGCCCCTCTGCCCTTGCAAGCCCAAGGTCTACAGTATGTGGCAATTTGGAAACTTCTTGAGGGCAGAGTACCAGGTTTCCAGCTTGCACAACAGGGTGGCTTGCCAGACCAGAGCCCAGGTGGCGGGCGCCTTAGTGGTTGTGCACCTTTGTGGGCTTCTGTCCTGCCTAGGGAGTCTCAGCCCTTGTGTCTCTGCAACAACAGAGACCTGCAAACATCCCCCAGCACCCATTTGGACTGCAGCAACCACAAAGGGCTGGCAGGTCTCAGGACAACTGTAGGATTCCTGGAGTTCTAATCCTCTGGGTGGGCTGACCCTAGGGGAAGGGAGAGCGCAGTGTGTCAAAGTGCCCCTTGGGACAAAGGAAACCAGAGTAGAGCGTGCTCTCACCTCTGCTAGAGAGCTCCTAGCTTGTGAGCTCAAAGTGACTGTGTCCCTCCTACCAGAGATGCAGGTGCACTGCTGGGCTCTGTAGGGAAGCAGATGGTTCTTCCTAGCAGCTAGGCTGCACTGTTGCCCAGGAATAGACATGAAGACTAGGACTCCTCCCCAACTCCCTTGTGGACACAGCTGGGCCCGTTCCTGTGGGGGTTTGGTAGAGGTGCACTGAGGGATAGCCCTTCCAGGGCTTTTAGGGGCAGATGCACCACCACTGACAGTGTGCCTACCATGCCTGGGCTTGGATGAAGCATAGGGCTCATCCCCCTCGGTACACAGCATTCCAGAAGTGTACCATAAAACAAGTCTTAACAAATTTTTAAAAATCAAAATCATATCCAGGGTCTTGTCAGACCACAGTGGAATAATGCTAGAAATCAGTAAGAAGAGGAATTTTGGAAACTATGCAAATACATGAACATTAAACAATGTTCATGCTCCAGAATGATCACTGGGTCAATGAAGAAATTAAGACAGAAATTAAAAAATTCTTTGAAATGAATAAAAATGAAAACACATATCCCAAAATCTGTGGGATACAGTAAAAGCAGTGCTAAGAGGCGAGTTTATAGCATTAAATGCCTACATAAAAAAAAAAAAAAAAAAGCAACAACCAATGAAACGAAAAGTTGCTTCTTTGAAGAGATACAACCGGTAGACCCTCTAGGTAGATTAGCCAGGAAAAAAAAGATTCAAATAAGCACAAACTCAAATGATAAACGTGACATTACAACTGATACCACAGAAACACAAAAGATCAAGAGAGAGAGACTACTATGAGTATCTCTACGTGCACAAACTAGAAAACCGAGAGGAAATGGATACATTCCTCGAAACATACAACCTCCCAAGATGGAACCAGGATGAAATAGAAATCCTGAACAGACCAATAATGAGTAGTGAAATTGAATCAATAAGAAAAAATCTCCCAATAACAACAAAAAAAACCTAGGACCAGATAGATTTACCGCCATATTTCACTAGACATATATACAAAGAACTGGCACCAGTCCTACTGAAACTGTTCCCCAAAAACTGAGGAGGAATCCTCCCTAACTTGTCCTACGAAGACAATAACACTCTGATGCCAAAGCCTGGCAAAGATACAACAAAAAAAGAAAACCACAAACTAATATCTCTCATGGACATAGATGCAAAAATCCTCAACAAAACACTAGCAAACTGAATCCAACAGCACATCAATAAGATAATACACATGATCAAGTGGGTTTTATTCCAGGGATACAAAAATGGTTCAACATATGCAAATAAACAAATGTGATTCAACACATAAACAGAATTAAAAACAAAGGCCACAGGATCATCTCAATAGATGTAGAAAAAGCATTCAACAAAATCCAGCACCCTTTCACGATAAAAACCCTGAACGAACTAGGAGATGAAGGAATATACCTCAAAATAATAAAAGCTGTATATGACAAATACACAGTCAACATCATACTGAATGAGTAAAAGTTGAAAATATTTCTCCTAAGTATTGAAATAAGACAATGATGCCCACTTTCACTACTCCTATTCAACACGGTACTGGAAATCCTAGCCAGAGCAATCAGGCAAGAGAAATAAAAGGCATCCAAATTGGAAAAGTGGCAGTCAAATTATTTCTGTTCACTGACGATTTGATCTTATACCTAGAAAGCCCTAAAGACTCCTCCAAAAGACTCCTAGATTTGATAAATGACTTCAGTAAAGTTTCAGGATATAAAATTAACATACAAAAATCAGCAGCATTTCTATACACTAGTAACAGTCAAGCTGAGAATCAAATCAAGAACTCAATCTCATTTACAATAGCCACAAAAAACCCCAAAATAACTAGGAATGCTTTTAACAAAGGGGGTGAAAGATCTCTAAAAGGAAAACTACAAAACACTCATCAAAGAAATCGTAGACAACACAAATGGAAAAACATTCCATGCTCACAGATTGGAATAAACAATATGGATAAAATGACCATATTGTCCAAAGCAATCTACAGATTCAACACAATTCCTATCAAATTACCAATGTCATTTTTCACAGAATTAGGAAAAAAAATCCTAAAATTCATATGGAATCAAAAAAGAGCCCAATAGCCAATAAGCAAAAAAGAACAAAGCTGTAGGCATCATGTTATCTGACTTCAAATTATACTACAAGTCTACAGTAACCAAAACAGCATGGTAGTGACATAAAAATAGACACACAGATCAATGGAACAGAATAGAGAAGCCAGAAATACAGACACATACCTACAACCAACTTATCTCAGACAAAGTCAACAAAAATACACAGTGGGGAAAGGACATCATATTCAATAAATGGTATTGGGAAAATTAGATAGTCATATGTAGAAGAATGAAACTGGACCCATACACAAAAATTAACTCAAGATGGATTAAAGACTTAAACGTAAAACCTGAAACTAAAAAAATCCTAGAAGAGAAACTGAACTCTTTGGGACGCTGGCTCAGGCAAAGAATTCATAACCAAGACCTCAAAAGTAAATGCAACAAAACCAAAAACAGACAAATGAGACTTAGTGAAACTAAAAAGCTTCTACACAGAGAAAGAAATAATCAATAGAGTAAACAGACATCCCACAGAATGGGAGAAAATATTTGCAAACTACACATCCAACAAAAGGCTAACATACAGAATCTTCAAGGAACTCAAACAACTCAATAAGAAAAAAAGCAACCCATTAAAAATGGACAAACGACATGAACAGACATTTTTTTTAAACTTTTTTTTTTTTTTTTGAGACAGAGTCTTGCTCTGTCGCCCGGTAGAGTGCAGCAGCAGCATCATAGATCACTGTAACCTCAAACTCCTGAGCTCATGCAATCCTCCAGCCTCAGCCACCCGAGTAGCTGGGACCACAGGCATGTGCCACAATGCCCGGCTAATTTTTTTTCTATTTTTAGTTGAGACAGGGTCTAGGTCTTACTCAGGTTGGTCTTGAACTCCTGAGCTCAAGCGATCCTCCTGCCTTGGCCTTCCAGAGTGTTAGGATTACAGGCGTGAGCCACCATGCCTGGCCATGAACAGACATTTTTCAAAAGAAGAGATACAAGCAGTAAACATATCAAAATATGCTAAACATCACTAATCATCAGAGAAATGCAAATTAAAACCATAATGACATACTATCTTACGCCAGTCAGAATGGCTATTATTAAAAAGTCAAAAACAACAGATGTTGGTGAGGATGGGGAGAAAAGGCAATGCTTATACACTGTTGGTGGGAATGTAAAATAGTACAAGCTCTATGGAAAATGGTATGAAGATTTCTCAAAGCACTAAAAATAGAACTACATTTGATCCAGCGATCCCACTACTGGGTATCCACTCAAAGAAATCATTACATCAAAAAAACACCTGCACTCATATTTTTCTCGCAGCACTATTCCTAATAGCTAAGTCACAGATTAAACCTGAGTATCTATCAACAGATGATTGGATAAAGAAAATGTAGTGTGTGTGTGTGTGTGTGTGTGTGTGTGTGTGTGTGTGTGTGTAGGTATTAAGTATGAAATGTCCGATTTCCTTAAGTACTAAGTTTGACAGCTGGTATCTCTGACATTTCACTTTGATTGACATTTCTTGTTTTATGTTTATTGTGAAGGAAAATCCTCATTCTTTCAAAAGCACATCTTTGCTTGTGAATGTCTTTCAAGTTTTTTTTTTACAGCAATTTTATGAAACCATGGATAAGTCAAAAATTCACGTTATTTTCGAATATGAATCCGTCATGGAACCAGTGCAGTGCAGACATCAACGAAGTATTTGGGAAGGATGTGGCTAATGAAGGCACAGTATGTCGATGGTTTGAGAAGTTCCATCCTGGAGATTTTAATCCTGAAAATGAGCCACATAGGCAACCTGAGACCAAGGTGGATCATGATGAGCTGAAAGCTGTAGTGGAAATGAATCCATCTCAACCTATGTGTGAATTAACACAAGGTTTGACGTTACTATTCCAACAATATTGGACCATTTGAAACAAATGGGCAAGGTAAAGACGCTGGATAGATGGGTTCCACATGAATTAAACAAGCATCAGAAGAGAAATCATCTGAAAGCTTGCCTTTCTTTGCTGTCATGACATAAAGGTGAACATTTCTACACCGTATTTTCACATGTGATGAAAAATGAACTCTTTTTGACAATCACAAGTGTTCAGCACAATGGTTGGATAAAGATGAAGTGCTGAAACACAGTCCAAAACTGAATATTCATCCACAAAAGCTAATGGTGTCTGTTTGGTGGTCCAGCACTGGTATTATCCACTACAACTTCATGAAACCTGGTCAGTCCATTATAGCAGATGTCTACTGCCACCAATTGGATGAAATGATCAGGATGCTTATGATTAAGCAGTGGAGACTGGTCAACAGAGACAGGCCAATCCTTTTGCAAGACAACACTCGACCACATGTCACATAAACAGCACTGCTCAAACTACAGAAGCTGGACTTGGAAACTTTCTGTCATTCATCATATTCGTCACCTTGCACCAACTGACTACCACTTCTTCCAGCCTTTGGACCACTTCTTGCAAGGAAAAATATTCAATTCTCAGCAAACTGTGGAAAATACCTTTTGCAATTTCATTGCTACTTGCTCTCCAGGCTTCTTTGCTGCTGGCATAAACAAGCTACCACTAAGATGGCAAAACTGTGTTGATAGTTTAGGCACATACTTTGATTAACTGTACTGCTTCTTGTTTGAGACATAATAAACTACACTTTTAATTCTTAAATCGGACATTTCATATTTAATGACCATATATTATTATATATATTTATATATATTTTATACACACACACACACACACACACCCCACAGACTACTACTCAGCCATAAAAAAGAATGAAATCAAGTCTTCTGCAGCAACATGGATGGACAAGTCTTCTGCAGCAACATGGATGGAACTGGAGGCTAGTATCTGAATAAATAAAATAATTCAGAAAGAGAAAGTCAAATACTACATGTTCTCACTTATAAGTGGGAGCTAAACAATGGGTACATATGGACATAAAGAGTGGAATAACAGACACTGTAGACTTCAAAAGGGGGAAGGAGGGATGAAAAATGACCTGTTGGGTACAATATATGCTATTTGGATGATGGGTACATTAAAAGCCCAGACTTCACCACTACATAACATATCCAAGTAACAAAACCGCCCTTGTACCCTCTAAATCTATATTACAAAAAAGAAATACAGAATGCATGGAGTATCTTTTCCCATAGTAGGTAGTTTAAGGTCCTAAATAGCACTTACAATTCAGAAAAGGGAATACAGCAAATGTTGGAAGCCTTTTCTAATCCTGGGTGTTAACCTCAAAGGAGTGGGAAATAAAGAAGTTTGGGTATGAAGGTAAAGTAAGTGATAACATTATCTCAGGAATATTCAGAAAGAAGAATCCCTAGACTGCCTCAAAGTGGAGAAATATGCAGGGAAGAAAAGAGAATAGTAGGAATAAGAATAGATGGCAGAAACAGAATTTTGAAGCAGTTTTCACTTAGAAGTAAAAATGAAATTAAAGCATCAAATGAATTAGAAAATTGCTACAATTAAGCTCACCCTGTATTAAACACCAGATAATGACATCATTTAAATGGTAAACTGATGTGATCTCTACAATGAATAAAAAAACAAACCTGTAAGAGTAGATCCTCAGTTTCGTAAAATACTCATTCAAAAGTGACAGAAGGTTGGTGAAAAGATCATTTTCAATGCCAGATTGATTACAAATTAAAACCAGTGTACGCCATATTAAATCACCTCTTACTCAAGTCCCAAGTACCAGACTCACCGATCTTCTAAAACTTTTATGGTTTCATGAAGAACTTTCTGTTGCTCTCTCAGCTGTTGATTTTTGGTGAAGAATTCTTCTAGTCTTTGAGCATCTCTGAAAGTCAAGAAATAAGTTTTTTTCAGGGAAAAATACTCTAACAGCGTAATTCTGTCATATAAGAACTCCAAAGTACAGTCTCACCACTTCTATATCATGAATTTCTCATATCAATACAAAACAACTTAAAAGGTGAAGTCTGAATATCTTGTTAAAGTTCAAATTATACTAGAATTTGCTCTGTAGTATTTTTACGTATCATAGAAGTATTATCCTCAATACCAGGCATCCATTACACAGTACTGGAACACAGAGGAGGCATTATATTCTGATGCTACCATTGACTCAACTTCATCAAAATGGCTATCAAAATATACACTTACTGATTTTTATTATTTTTTACATATTTTTAATGTAAATAACAGATTATCTTTGTTCACATCATCTCTATTCCAATTATAGAGGATTTATACTTTCTATTTTATTAATTTGTGCTCCTCAAACTTTTTACCTGGTCTGACTTTTAAGGCAGGTCTTACAGTGGTGTTGAAGAACATGAACCCTAGCCTAGATGCCAGGTGGGTTTGAATCCCAGCTCCATCATTTACCAGCTGTGTGACCTGGTACAATTAACCTAAACTTTCTGTGCCTCAAAAAATGCAGATACAATAGTATCTCCCTGATAAGGTGTTTATGAGGACTAAGTACTAGTGTATGTATAGGACACAGAACAGTGCTGGCACATACCTCTTTTTAAGTGTTTACCATTATGATTTTATAGTCAGGAAAAAAAACTGATAAAGACATATAAAATTTTCTTTTAGATGAACCTGATTACCTTCCAAAGTGTGTCACATTTTATCTCTCCATTATTTTTAAAAATCACATTATTAAAAATAAAGTATGTATATATTTTAATTCTAAGAAAACCTGTTAGAAATTTAATTGGGATTTTCTGTGTGGTCTTGAAGCTGAAAATATGGGACAATGCTGTGATTCAAATATCCTTCTCCAGTCCCCTGATGGGTCTAACATACCAATTCAAATAAGGGTGGCAAATCACTCCACCATAAAAAGTAGCAAATATTCATGTCAACTAAGTGGTAAACATGATGGGCTTCTACTATAATAATTGCAGGAATAATTTTAAAAAGTCCTTATGAAAGCAGATTGATGAATTCCAAAAAAGAGTCATGCAATTTCAAAAATAGGTAAGAGTGGAATATAAGACAGGTCTACCTTGGACCTCATCCAAAGGAAGAGTTATTACCATACCGTATCACCAACTTCACCTCTAAGGCATGCTCCATGACACTGGCAGCATTTTACTAGAAAATAGGTGGGCTTCTGTCTTTCTGAAGTAATTGAACATTTTAAATATAACTGGCATGTGAAACTGGGTAGATCTTGTATATGAAAATGGAACTAATAAGATAGATAACAAACCACCCCTTCTCTGTCTCCCTTACACCCCCATGTACCACATACACCAGTCTTCTCATTACTTTAAAATCAAATGTCATACATAGGTTTGGGGGTGTGGGACTATAGGGAGAAAAACAGGAACTATTATAATAATACCATGAATAAAGAAAATGAACAAAATGATATTTTAAAGTTTAATCTCTAAAGAAACTACTTGTGGTGAGGAATCAAAAGCATGAAAATAGCACTGGTACAATTGCAGGATATTTTTTCTTTATAATTCTTTAATTAGGATGATCAGATTTACTAACTGATCATTAAGAAAGTCAATCAGTTAGTAAGTAATGGATATATATTGGTAAAAACAGATGTAGCCAAAAGTAGGCTAAAAGAATGAGGCAGATCAAGCTTAAATATAACTTTTCAAATAACCTCACAATATTCAGCAGTCAATATTTTCATGTGTTTAATTTTATAAATGAATGTGTGTGAAAGAAAAGCATTAGCCATGTGCACAGACAACTTGACTCTCAGCAAAATACAGGTCTTAAACAATTGAGGAACAAATAGTAAAGTTATTGATTTATTTTCTAAATGCTCCTTTCAGATGCAAATCCTTAAAGACTGAGATATCTTACAAATACAGATATTCTAACGATATGGAGATAAGACTATATTTTGTAAAATACACTGAGAAAGGAGGATTATGGTAATGTAAGTAAACCCAAATTCTTGGTCCCACAATGCAAAGACCTAATTTACTCTGGGAATGGCTAAATAAAGCATCCCTTTAATTTTCTGATTACTCAGGGAATTTAGCTACTTACCTGTGCTTCCAAAATGTACAGCCCCAAGCTACCTGAGGTACACAGGTACAGAGTAATTAAAATAATTAAAAGGTTGCTAAGAGGATCAAATGACTCTATAAACTGTACAGTAACGTAAGGCATTACTATCAGCTACTGAATAACCAGTTATGTTTCTATTCTTTAATATTCAGAGATGCTATAGGTGATTTTTGAGAAAGTAATATTTAATAGTCATTTATAAGTTTAAGAAGCTTTTTCATGTGGCTGTCTGGTTATATGTGTAGAGAAATATATTTTATATAAAAAGTCTCCATTATAAAAATTATATTTGTAATAAAGCAAATCTAGATAATGCCTAATCACTGAATCTATAGGGAAATGCTTCTGAATGAAGCTAATATAAAATACTATTTTATAGCTATAAATTTGTATTTAAAATAGCAATATTTTAGAAAATAAAACTACTAGGTCTAAATGAAAGAACCATTTTAATAAAACAAATTTGCTTTAATAAAAACATTTAGTGAACGTAGCTTAAAATATACAGCCAAATAGCAAACACAATGATTTCTGGCTTTTAGTATTGCTTCTTAAAAGTGACCAATATTTTGATTCAAAAGTATGTCTTCCTTAATCAATAGTTGTTAATCCAGCATTTATAAGATCAGTAACTTCAACATGGAAGCAAGGTACAATATAAACAGCCCACTGTCTAATTACTAATCAATTTTCAAACAGTAAGCCTGTATTAGAAAAGCTCAAAGGCAACAAGAACTCCTATATGATGTTATACATAAAAGGGGAAACTTGTTGAATAACTCCAACAAAGAATAATTTGGCTATTTGGTATGTATTAAACCACTATACCAAGTCACTGATAGTACTACTTTTCTTCTGATTAACAATGCTTGTAAAAGCCATCACTAGCTGGACTATAACAACAATGAAGATTTAAAAACAATAAACGAGTGTTATTTCATAATTTGACATTCCAAATTATTCAAAGAAAATATTTTTACCATTGAAGAAAAGCCTATTTATTCCTAAGTAAAACAAAAACAATCTCACTAGCGCTGGTGCTTATGCGACTGTGGAGGGCGAGGTGACCCCAAGCCGCCACCACCATAGGCCATGAATTTAAGAATCTGATGCAAATGTAGCATGTGATAACCTACAGTCTGTCACCCTTCAAGCAGCGTGCCTTCCTGCACTACCTCACCAAGGGAATCTCCAACGTGCTGCGCCGCACTCGGGTGCCTGCCCTTCGCCTGGGTGCTGCCATTCATAGTGTTTTATCTTGTCCACACATGGGGGACCGAGGGGTTCAAGAAATCCAAGAGGAAGAAGCCAACTGTCTAAGAAATTGACAAATGAGCACCTCATCTGGATGATGGTTCCCTGTCTCTGAAATCTGAAAAATCCTTTTCTGGCAGAGGAGTCTGCGTTGTAGTGTTTTGAAGACACAATAAACTTCCTGTGGGCAGGAAGTTGTGATTTTACATTCTTGGTGTGACTGCTAATATTTAAGTTCATGAAGCTCCCCTCCTCAGCATGAGTCCTGAACAGTTTTCCCTAGTCTGAGGTTTTGGGTGAAGGAGTAGAGCTCACCCTTTGTTCTATCATCTACAAAAAGTAGCTGCAGCTAACCATTTGTTGGTGGCATGGGCTGTGGGGAGTACTGGTTTGTAGCCCTCTGCTCCCATAATGAGAATCAGGTCTAGTAACTATATTGTAAAAAAAAAAAAAAAATAGTCTAACTGTAGTGACATTTTTGGCTGCCTACCCAGCAACCATTTCCTTTTTATTCCTTGCTAAAAGAATCCTGATTTTCTTCAGTATCTAGGAGCTGCTTAGAGAGAAGTTGATTTCTCCAGACATAGGGGATGAATCTTAAAAAAAAATCTTTCATTTTTTAAAATGCTTCATTTTAAAATAATTTGACTTAAAAATAAGTTATAAACAAAACAGAGTACTTGTATAATTATCAGCCAGCTTCTCAAAATCATTAACATCTTGCATAATCATAGTATAATTACTAAAATAAAAAAACTCTAACATTGGTAAAACAGCATTAAGTAATTTAAGACCTTATTCAAATCTGACCAACTGTCCTTTCATATTATTTCTCGGGTCCCATCCGACGGTACATTTGTCTCCTCCAGTGTGGGACAGTCTTTCCATCCTTCTTTGCCCTTCATGATCTTGACACTTTTGAAAAGTACTGGCCAGTTATCTTGTTGACTGTCCCTCAATTTAGGTTTGTCTGATGTTTCCCCATAGTAAAATCTGAGCTATGTATTTTTGATAAGAATATGACAGAAGTGATGTTGTGCTCTTCTTATTGCACCATATCAAGAGGTACATGAGGTTGACATATCTCACTAACTGTGATGCTAACTTTGATCATTTGATTGAAGTGGAGTCTGCCAGGTTTCTCTGTAATGTTACAATTTTCCCCTTTATAATTAATAAGTATCTTGTAGGGAGATATTTTGAGTGATTTAAAAAAATTGCAAATAATTGTTTCTCATCATACTTTCATCCACTTATTTTAGCCTCCACTAATGATTCTTGCCTTTAACAATTATTGCTGTGATGTTTCTCAAATGGTGATTTTCTATTTCCATCATTCTCTATATTTATTAACTGGAATTCTACTAAGGAAGAGCTGTTCTTTTATTCTATGGGTAATATAATTCATTATTATCATTACAGGTTAAGCATCCCTAATCCAAAAATCTGAAATCCAAAATGCTCCAAAATCCAAAACTTTTTGAGCACCAACATGCCACAAGTGGAAAATTCTACAGAGAAATAATTAGCACAAACTTTCTTTCACGCACAAAATTATTAAAAATACGGCATAAAATTGCCTTCAGGCTATTGTATAAAATTGCCTTCAGGCTATACAAGGTATGTATGAAACATAAATGAATGTTGTGTTTAGATTTGGGTGCCATCTGAAAGACATCTCAGAATGTTTATGAAAATATTCTAAACTCCAAAAAAATGCAAAATTCAAAACACTTCTGCTCCCAAGCCCTTTGGATAAGGGATACTCAACCTGTATTTCATTGTTCAAGTTGTCCTAGAATTTGCTATTGTCCTATATTTGCCAAAAGCTTGTTTTTACAAGCTGTCTTCTATATTTTTTTGACGTGCCCCCATTACTTTTTGAGCATTTCTTTATTTTCTGGCACTGTCAGAAGAGCCAACTAGGAGATGGGGCTGAGACCAGATGCAGGGGCTTAAAGATCAGGTACAGATGTTAAAATAAACAACTTCTAAGCAGAAGCTAACTAGTGGGGCTGATAACTGCAGGCCAGAACTCGCCTTGACTTGCTTGTCAGCTATCTCTGCCCTCTTGCATGAACTTTGAATAATTATAATATGATTTACATTGTGGTTTTAAAATTTCTCTGCCCTTGAAATCACTATGACAGTTCCAAGACAACCATATAATATATGAAAATGGGAGGGAACCCAATTCTAGAAATTACTACCTAAATTATTAGTAAAAGCCAACCCCTCTGGTGTTGAATATTCCTCCCCTCAATCGCTAAGACTACAAATGATCTAAAACCACTTCCTCTCAGTGAAGCTGCTCTCTTTTGAGCCTACCCGCTCTCCTCCCTAAGACTGGATTTTTGCTTTTAATAAAAAGCTGTCGCTTGCTTGGCTTATGTGGTGCATCCTGAAATTCTTTTCCCCACTGAACATCAAGAACTTGGAAAAACCTCCACTTGGAGGCAGGTAAAAACACCACATAATATTCCAGCTCATCTTGTACTTTGTGTGCTCCAATGCCTAGAATTAGCTATTTCTGCAGAGTACCTTAACTCTTTTTACTGGAAAAAGTTATTTAGAAAGCAAGATCAGAGCTTCAGGTGTATTTATTACTACCGGGGTGTTATTGCTTCTAGGCCCTCTAAATAGAACAAGCCTAGGAAATATATGTACATTCTCATACACATTAACACAAATCTGTATCTATTTATATATTTTTAAACTATGAGTGCATACTGATAATTCAAATTCCTACCCAGCAGCATAGGATTCATCCTAGCCTGCCCACTTTCTGTATTTTGTGACTCATTTTTTCTGATAGTGAGAATCTTGGCTCCGATTACCGGCAATGTATTTACTAATTTGCTCAATCCTAAAATACACTATAAAATAGTATCAGAATCTTTATTAGCCTGAGCCAATCACGTCAATTCAATTCCCTTTGTGAGTTATTGTTTAGAATTCACCACACAATTATGGTCAATGAGGTAAAGAAGTCTGCTGGGGGCTGCTTCTGGGAAACTTTTATAATAGGTAAAAAGGGACCCAAGGATGTTCTGCAAGTGATGACTAGAATGATGATGGCGATCTTGCCATTTTGTGGTGAGGGAATCAAGACTAAGAGGGCGAGCCATAACACTAAGGATGGCAGAGAAGACAGAAATAATCTAAGTCTTTTATGATTATGAGTCACTTATTAATCAGTCCTAGAATGTCCCTTCTTTGGGCCCTCTATGTGAAAGAATACATTTTCCTTACTGTAAAAGTCACTTCTGCTTGTTTTTGTTTTTCACAGTAGAAAATGTCCTACCTAATCAGATAACATTCTAAATTTACTATTCAGAAAGGGTTTCATTTCCTCTGCAAGTAAAAAACAAGCTCTCAATTAGGGAACTAAATACAGTTCTACTACAGAAACAGAGATATGAGTTCTTCTATGGTTAATGACATCTTTAAGGTAGGAGCATGTACACTTTCAACAATGAAAGGTTCCAGTGGCCCTATAGGGACAGGGCAAGAAAAGAACAAAAAACAAACAAACAAGCAAGCAAAAACAATGAAAGGCATTTAAAAGTATTACTAATTAAGAAGACTCAGAAAATTATTTTAAACAAAACTGTTTAAAAATTTTATGATTTTATATGTCTGAATCTAAGTTCACTTCCAAACATGACTTTCTATTTGTAAGGAAAAATTTCCCAATTCTCATTTTCAGATTGTAACAGAGAAAACAACTAGGTGTTCTGATGAATGGTTAGTAACTCTAGGTTTCAGTTACAGCCTTGGAAGCTTTAGAACATGAAGTAACTGAGGCTCATATGTATATACTGTAAAGGAAATGTAATATTATTACTCACATGATATTGATTTTTGTTATTGGTGCTATACTCTATTATGCCATCTGTTTTAGATTCCTGAATGTGGAAGCTCTAAAAAACCAGGAATAAAATCTGCTACTGAACTTAGAAAATCAGAACTGATTCAGGGCTTAATAAAACAATTCCAGGGATATGCTAGTCATTTCAAACTACTTAAAATGAGTCCTAGAACACTTATATAGTTTCTATTTCTTATATGAGTTTAGAAATTCCAAAATTATTCTGCTCCCTCTCTTGCAGAATTTTGAATCCAGGTGTTAATCATGACAGAGAAAAGAATGCCACTGACAGACCAAAATGAGCTTATCGGTCAGTTGTCACTTTAATAAATACTTAATGAAAACAGATTATATATGTTAAATTAAAATGTAAATAAACATATGAAAATATTAACCAAAGCTATACTTAAAATTATAAAGTTAATCCTTCTACTTTAGAATATTGAAAAAAAATTGCCATCAACTATCTAAGGCCCACATTAAGTAAAGCTAATTCTTTATAAATAAGACATTGAGGCCAAACAGGACATCAGTATCAATTACTTTATAAATAAGACATCAATGTTATACACTGATACTTACAAAATTCGTTCCTTTTTCAGTTTGGTTACCTTTACTTGTAAACCTGAAAAGTAAAAAGAAAAAAAACAGTATTTTACTATTTCTAAAGAAGTTATCTAAGTTCTTTTATGGGGCAAATGCTATACTGTTAAGTCACCTCTGTCTGGTCTCTGAATAATGAACCAGGTCCCATTAGTTTGTAGAGAGTATTCCCTTTACTTACACCCTGAGGTCACAAAAGTATATCTGCAACATTTTTGCTTTCAGTCTATCATATGACAGCCAAGTGGAATGAAATTTTCCCCACTTTGGGTTATTTCCTTTCTAATAGCAGGGGCAAGCATATAATTAGAAGTTCACTATAAATGAAGGTCTATGTTCTGACACAGCCTATGTATTTGCTCACAGCAATGGTGTTTATGTAGGCTTAAATCTTCTGGGATTAAACTAGATTGTGGCAGGAAGTCCAGGATTAGGAGCAAAATTGCTTACAGATAAATACTTAACAAAGGACACTAGTGTTTTTCTCTCAAGATATCTGTTACATGTATTTTTAATTTTAATTAAGTCTGACACAAAACTCTCAGAGAAGAGTGGGAGTCAGGTAGTTATTGAGAAGAAAGCAAACGGATAGACATTGAAACTGCAAGGAAGGATATAGAGAAAATAGGGTGACATTTCCAATTTACATGAATAGTAATTAACAAAAGAAGAAAAACAGTCAAACAAATGTGAAAATACATATAACATCACTAGCAATGAATATAAACGCAAACCGGTACAATTACTTAGCAAAATTATAAAAATCATAATACCCAATATTGATTTAAGTGTCAAAAACTATACTCCCATACTTTGCAGAAGATACTGTAAATTGGTATGATTCTTTTGGAAAGCAACTTAGCAATATTTCAAGTCTTTTTCATCGGTATCTCACTTTTTAGATTCTAACCTATAAAGAAACTCAGTCATAAAAAATAAATAACAATTTTATAGCAAGCAAAATACTCAAAATAAAGAGGCACATTCAAGTAAAAAAAAAAAACTTTTTTTTTTTTTTGAGACAGAGTCTCACTCTGTTACCCAGGTTGGACTACAGTAGCCAGATCATAGCTCCCTGTAATCTTTAACTCCTGGGCGGGCTCAAGAGATCCTCCTACCTCAGTCTCCCAAGTAGCTAGGACAGGGGTGCACCACCACACCTGGCTAATATTTTTATTTTTTGTAGAGATAGAGTTTCGCTATGTTGCCCAGGCTGGTTTCAAACTCCTGGCCTCAAGCGATCCTCCCACCTTGGCCTCCCAAATTGCTGGGATATAGGTGTGAACCACCATGCTTGGCCCCTGTTAAAGTAAAATATTATATAACCACTAGATAGAATAATATGCCAATATTAAAATCATTAAAAAAATTAAGTCTATTTAGCAACAATAAACTGTTTGAAATATAAATGTATAATACATGTATAGACTTGCATAGTCTATACAATCTATGATTAAAACTATTTCAGTAACTTCTTATGCAGCAATATAAAAATGATTAGAAAATTGAAATTTTATTAATAAACAAAAAAAGAAAAAAATAGAAAACTACTTCAAAAAACATACAAAAACAACTAAAAAGAAACATACCAAAAATCTAATGCTAGTTGAATTTTAGTTGAATATTGCTTTTCTTCCATTTTCTCTATGCACCCTATTTTCTACAATGTGATTAACATAAAGGAGGGGGAAAAAAACCTCTCAGCATTTAGTTTTTGATTCCTAAATCGGTGCTTTTATTATTCTACAATTTCCTCAATTGTAGATATTTTATTTACCTTTTAAAATAAACTGCCTAGAAAATTTAAAAGTTCTATATCTACTCAAGAATTTATTTGGTGGCAGAGTTAGTTGCCAATAAATAGTTATTAGTTGACTGATTTCTGAAAAATCAAAGATTATTTACTATTTGCTTTTGGTAGTTCATAGATTCTAGTAAGTTAAACATTTAGAAAAGCTTTCCATATAATTTGTGTAGAAACATTAATATATTTATAATTTCTAAGAATAGAATTTTTCACTGTTGAATTTAGTACAATCTTTGGGACAATATAATTTAGACAAATAAAAGTTTTTAAAAAAATCTATAGGTTTCCCAACCATGGTCACACAGACACTTACGGAGAAGCTACTTCTTATTGCCCTCAGTGGCAATGATTTATCCAGGAAATCTGGATATTGTGGAAAAATAAAGGCTGTGGAGAACTTTTTAGGTGTTACACCTTTGCCCTATATCTCAAATTTCACCTCTAGGAAATGTGCAACTGATATGACACATTTTACCATCAATTCTATGGCCTATGATTTGAGTAAATAAAACGTTAAGAGTAAGATGGTGAAGTAAATGTTACAGATAAACCTGTACTTGAATGTTCACAGCAGCTTTATTCCTAATAGCCAAACATTACAAACAACCTAAACATCCTTCAACGAGTGAATTGTTAAAAAAAAAACCAACCCAACCATCCGTTGCATCCATGCACCACATACGCTATCGAGCAATAATAAGGAATAAACTATTATTGATAAGTGTATCAATTTGGATAGATCTTAAGGGAATTATTGCTGAGTTTAAAAAGTCAATTTCCTAAGTTTACATTCTGTATGATTCCACTTAGACAACATTCTTGAAATGACAGAACTGTGGAGATGGAAAACAGATTATGGGTGGCCAGAGGTTGGAGGGACAGGCAGAAGAAAGGTGGCTGGGGATTTAAAAGAGTGGCATGTGGGCTCCTTGGTGGCAGTCACAGGAATCTACACATATGATTAACTTGCACAGAAACAAATACATACACATACACACACAAGTAAACACATCTAAAATTGGTGGAATTTGAATAAGGTTAGTAGATTTAATCACTATCAGTTTCTCAGTTGTGATAATTAACTATAGTTATACAAGAAGATGCCACCATTGGAGAAAAACAGGTAAAAGGTATACAAAAGCTTTTTGTATTATTTCTTACAACTACGTGCAAATCTACAATTAGCTCAAAGTACAAGCTAAAAAAAAAACAAAAGCTAAAATGGAAAACTATTTGCCCCCTTGGAGCTTTGGAACACTATTAAAATACAAAACATAATAAAGGGAAACTTATCTTTTATAAATTAAAAATAAAAACTGGTATAATCTCTTCATTTTTAAAAATCTTTTCCATCTGTCAAGTTCCTAGCCTGAGAAGCTTTCTTCTCTTTCAGGTAATGATGACAAATTCATGAGACCTTGAAAGTGCTTGGTAAAGCATCAACTCATTCTTGAAGAACTGTGAAAAGAAGAATTTGTGACCCTACTAGGCCAAAAACTAGAGTCAGCAGTTTTTCTTCTTCCCTTCCCAAAATGTGTGAAAATTTACTTGTTGACAGATTTTTTTGTTTTTAATTTTGGCTGACTTCTAAAAAATCAGGTCTGCCTTTAGAAGTGAAAAGTGCAGCCAAAGATGAAATGGATTCTTGCCATGAACCATTTTAAGAAAAGAAACAATAAGATAGAAAATCCACATAAACTTCAAAAGAAAATTCTTGAGAAATATGGAAAGAACTACTCTTTTATCTCGCAAGCATTCAACACCTGTGAGGCATTTGTTCTGTCACGCAGATCAGCCCTGAAACAGGTTTATGTGTGTATCTATGTGTGTATGTTTAAATTTTAGCATTTGCTATTCATCAAGTCAATTAGGCATCTACAATTAGAACCTCTATAAAGTGTGCTTTAATCCTGCTCCACACCCAACGGAAGGAATGAGGCTATACAACAATGCAGCTCCTGTATGAACAGGTAGTCTGTTCAACAAAGTATCAAGGATTGTAACACTGGCAACCTGAGATACCTATTGAGGAAAGTGTTCAAAAGACCAAGTACTGTGCTACAATTAACCCTACACCCACTCATATATGAATTTTGGAGGAAATGAAACAATTAAAGGCCTGTATGTGTAGTTATAATAAACCAAACAAATTTAAGAGTTCAGGAATGAGCCAATAATTCAACTTGTTATACATAAACAAAAATTATTGCTATGTTAATTCTTACTTATTTTAGTTCTCTACCTAGAACAAACCATATGCACTATATGTACTGTTAAACAAGTTATTTATGGTTTTGAATTATAAAAAAGCCTAACATCATCTTTCTTGACAAGAAGTGGCTTTATATATATATATAAATCAAGTAATTTAACTTCTACCAAAAATACTACCACTGCTAGTATTTCTATAGTTGCCTAATAAATTATTTCAATTTCAAAGTGTAAACTCTTGTCTTTATAAGATGCAGCCATATTTAAGATGTGCTCACTTTAAGATTTAATTATCTCAAAATAGGTAAATTTTTTTGGTGGATTTTATTGAATTTACAGATGTAAATTCAAATGAAAAAATAACAGGCATGAGAGTTGCTGATAGTATTCTTAATGATAAATGGGACATTGATATTATGGATCAAAATTACATGCAATTCCTTTCATTGTTAATTTTTATAGTCTTAATATAAATGTACTCTTTTTGGAATTTTTGATGAAACATCTGAGAAAATAAATGGAGCAATCTAAAGCTGAATCAAGAAATACTTATCCTGTCATATTAGAGCCTTTATACTCTCCCACTCCTTCAAAGGGGTTTGAATTTTGCCCCCTAAAACCTGCCTCTTTTTCTATGAAACTGATTGCCATGTTTATCAGATACAGAAAATATAACAGCTGAGATGTTGATGGCAAAACCTGGCATGGACAAGAGGCCATTTATTTAAAAAGTGGTGTTCTAAAAACTAAATATTCTAAAATTTGATTACCTATGTTTTTAATAATAAACCTGATACTGGAAAAGATTTTAACACGCAAAAAATCTTGTACCAAATTGAATACACATTACGACTTCTAAAATTTAAAGAATTCTGAAGTTTCTATTAAATTCTAATAAAACCACCTGTTAATTCTGAACTCAAAGCATAAAAACTCTATGTTAACAGTAACAATTTGTGTTTTACCCCTATACTAGCAGCATTTGCCACAAAAGGACATAAGACACTGGAATGAACAATCATGACGGGATACAATTATCCTAAAAAGAAAAGATATAAAAACTAGGTCACAAGTGTCTCCAGAATTCTTCAACAAAAATGGTCCGGTTTGCATATTGCTGTTTTTCAACAGAAGTTGGGAAACTTCGTTTATTCTTTCTTAGTTTTAAAAGAAATGTACGTAGCTTATACTGTGGTCAGTGCACATGGCACATACTGTCATGTTTTGGCATCATTTTATTATGTTTTGGTTAAATGAAGCAAAAAAAAAATTTAAACACATACAGATGCATGTAAGTTCCTATGGATAGATTTACATGGCTAAGTAAAAATTATATATCTCAAGTACTACCATTCATAACATTTCTCTTTTGTTTTTTACTGACATGAAGCTTTAAAAGTAATGAGTCAATTTTGATTCCCATATATACTTCAAAACCTGCAAAGTCCAGACAAGTCCATGTTTGATGTCTTTCAAATAGTTTCTTATACCGGTTTTTCCAAGTGGATCCCCCACCTTCTTAAAAAAATTAAGTTCCCTTCAGGCATGTCTTTGAAGTTATCACAAAGAGGATCTAATTTTATATGGAACTATGTGCAACATTTGACAAAGGCATGGCCCAAACCAAGTGTTTTTAAATGACGCATCATTTTTAAAAACTGGTGCTTATTCATTTAATACCTTTAAAAATCCATAAGTGATTTGAAATTGGGAAAGTGGCCTGATCAATAGCTCATCAGCTCAAACATATATCCAATACCTATTGTTCACAAACACATGGATATTAACCATATACACTAACAATTGCTATATTCTTCCTTTAATGTTTTCCAAGGTATACAAATTAACTTTTCTGGGAACATGATTACTATTAGAACATAACCATGAACAGTACACAATTTAAAAGAATTATCTACTACATAACATCTGTGAGTTTCATATATTCTATAATTTGATGAATATGGCATATTATCCTTATCAAAGAATATATTATTTATTTTCTTGACACTTCCTCATCATAAAATGGGGGTCTCATGAAGATCCTGTTTAACACCAAAGAACATGAAGGAATTTGTCAAATATTTTATCTCTGTTAAAATAAGAACCTACAAATAAAATTGGCCTAGTTTTTATGTGGGTATGTATAAAAATTCTAAAATGATGATTATTTATGACATGAAAAAATAAGTAGTTTAGATAAATAAAATAGCAAAAATAAGCCAGATATAAAATAGTATGTACAATGACCACAACAATAAGCTACGTGCATTTTTTTTAAAAGTAGGAAAGAAAACACAAAAAGCACAAATGTCATTCTTGTAGTGATTTATTTTTCCTTTCTCAACTTTCTAGAATATTATCTAAAAATAAAAAATTTAAAGTGAATGGGTAGTAAAGTATTTCAGGGTTTTAGACAGGCACAAAATTTAGATATTTTCATATTTCATGGATTTTTAAAAACTGAAGTTCAGGAAAATGTTCCATTGATCTAGCTCAAAACTATGCAATTCATTTAGATGCCATCTGCTGATTTCTTACTGTGTGCTAAACACTTTTATCTATAGGGATATAAAGATGAGCAAGATAGGGACTCCGCATAGTAAAAATTTAACGATCTTCTTAAAACCAGTTATAAAACAAGTAATTAATTGAAGGATGAAGAATTTAACCATATGCTTAAACATGGCTGAATGCTAATTCCCCTCTATAAATGTTTAACAAAAATCAAGTATATCTGGTCCTATTTAAATTATTTCAAAATATTGTATGTGCTTCACTTCTAGGTCACAAAGAATAAATTTTTTTATATTACATACAAATAGCATTCCTATAATAGTTTAAACTTGAAGTTGTTCTTATTGGTAAACTTACATGCTGGGATCACAGTATTATAAAACAAAAGGAAGCTACAGCTCTTCCTCAATGGAAGTTGGAAGACTATTTCTTCCCAGTTTTAAAAGAAGTACATGTAGCTTATTACACTGTTAGTGTTATCAAAATATAGTGTCTGGTATCTTACTAATTCTGCTATCATTTCATTATGTAATTATACTGTATAAATATTTTCCTAAAGAAATGAATACAACTGACCAAAAAACCCATCATGTCTTCTTCACTGTTGTATCCTAAGTACTGCTACCATGCCTGGCATATACAATTCAATAACTTTTTACTAAATGAATGACAAGTCAGTACTAAAACTCAGAATCCTTCCTCAATGCTCAATGTTTTTTTTTTTTTTTTCTTTTGAGAGAGAGTCTCGCTTTGTTGCCCGGGCTAGAGTGAGTGCCGTGGCATCAGCCTAGCTCACAGCAACCTCAAACTCCTGGGCTTAAGCGATCCTACTGCCTCAGCCTCCCGGGTAGCTGGGACTACAGGCATGCGCCACCATGCCCGGCTAATTTTTTCTATATATATTTTAGTTGGCCAGATAATTTCTTTCTATTTTTAGT
>CM052443.1:37498116-37509067 GCA_028533085.1 Varecia variegata
ACTTTTGCTCAGGCTGGTCTCGAACTCCTGACCTTGAGTGATCCACCCGCTTCGGCCTCCCAGAGTGCTAGGATTACAGGCGTGAGCCACTGCACCCGGCCTCTTCCTCAATGTTTTATAGTAGAACTTCTAGGGGTAAACAGTGTAGTCAAGTGAATTAATTTAAAACATTCATATCTGTTCCTGGACATATGGTCATTTTATTTATTTTTTAATTAGAGACAGGGTCTTGCTCTGTCACCCAGGCTGGAGTACAGTGCATGATCACAGCTCATTGCAGCCTTTAACTCCTGGGCTCAAGTGAAACAATCCTCCTGCCTCAGCCTCCCAAGTAGCAAGGACTATAGGCATGTGCTACTACACTCAGCTATTTTTTTAAAAATTTTTTTTTGTAGAGATGGGGTTGCACTATATTGCCCAGGCTGGTTTCAAACTCCTGGCCTCAAGTGGTTGTCCCAACTTGGCCTCCCAATTTATTTTAAAATTAGATCTTTGTTATTAAAAACAAATTTGAATTTCTAATTTTTTTAATATTTAAAGTCAACTAATCTTCTCAGATATAAACAACTTTATGCAAATTGACAGGGAAAAGGTCCAAAACTCAAGAAAATAATCAATAAATTATATAAACAGTTCATAGAAAAAGCAATACAGGCTGGGTGCAGTGGCTCACACTTTTGGAGGCCAAGGCAGGAGGATCACTTGAGGCCAGGAGTTGGAGACCAGACTAAGCATCATAGTGAGACCCTGCCTCTACAAAAAACAGAAACACTAGCAGGGTGTGGGGGCGTGCCTATAGTCCCAACTACTCAGGAGTCTCAAGCAGGACTTTGAGGTTGCAGTGAGCTATGATGCCACTGCACTCTAACCTAGGTAACAGAGTGAGACTCTGTCTCAAAAAAATAAAGAGAGAAAAAAGAAAAAGCAATGCAAGTCACACTTAAACATAAGCAAAGATGCTTAATATCATTTATGAAGAGAAATACAAATTAAAACACTGAAAAAAATCAGTAGGCATATTAATCAAATGCAACATAAGATGTCATTTAGATACAGATTTGAACAAACCAACTATAAAAAGATATTTGACATAACTGGGGAAATTTCAACTCTATCATCTAATATGTATAAGTTGATATTAAATAATTTGTTTTGCTAGTGCGACAATAGCATTTTTTGTTTTAAAAAGACCACTGAGGCCGGGCGCGGTGGCTCACGCCTGTAATCCTAACACTTGGGAGGCTGAGGCGGGCGGATCGTTTGAGCTCAGGAGTTCGAGACCAGCCTGAGCAAGAGCGAGACCCCGTCTCTACTAAAAATAGAAAGAAATTAGCTGGCCAACTAAAAATATATATAGAAAAAATTAGCTGGGCATGGTGGCGCATGCCTGTAGTCCCAGCTACTCGGGAGGCTGAGGCAGAAGGATCGCTTAAGCCCAGGAGTTTGAGGTTGCTGTGAGCTAGGCTGACGCCACGGCACTCACTCTAGCCCGGGCAACAGAGTGAGACTCTGTCTCAAAAAAAAAAAAAAAAAAGACCACTGAAAATATTGAAGTACAGTAGTTTCCCATTATCTGCAGCTTCACTTTCTGTGATTTCAGTTACCCACACTCAATGATGGTCCAAAAATATTAAAGAGAAAATTCCAGAAATAGGCCAGGTGCAGTGGCTGATGCTGTAATCCCAGCACTTTGGGAGGCCAAGGGGGGAGGATTGTTTGAGGCCAGGAGTTCGAGATCAGCCTGAGCAACACAGGAAGACCCCATCTCTAAAATATGTATGTTTTTTAATTAGCTGGTGTGGTGGTGCACACCTACACTTCTACCTACTTGGGAGGCTGAGGTAGGAGGATCGCTTGAACCCACGAGTTGGAGGATGCAGTGAGCTATGAACATGCCACTGCACTCCAGGCTGGGGGACAGAGCAAGACCTCATCCCTAAAAGAAAAATTCCAGAAATAAACAATTCATAAGTTTTAAATGGTGCACCACTCTGAGAAGTATAGTGACATCTCACAATGTCCCGTCCAGGATGTGAACCATACCTTTTCCAGTGTATTCATACTGTATATGCTACGTGTCCATTTTAATCACCTAGTAGCCATTTGGTTATCAGATTGACCTGTTGCAGTTTCAGTGCTTGTGTTCAAGCAAACTTTATTTTACTTTTATTACAGTATATTGCTACAGTTGTTCTATTTTATTGTTAATCTCTTAATGTGCCTAATTTGTAAATTAAACTTCACTGTAGATATGCGTGTATAGGAAAAAATATAGCATATATAGGGTGCAGGACTATTTGCGGTTTCAGGCATCCTCTGGGGTGTTGGAACATATCCTCCTTGAATAAGTGGAGACTATTGTTATTTATAGATGAAATTATGTCAGGGACTTCAAAATAACTAAGTGGAAAAGGAATAGAGAAGTACACGGAATATATGTAAAACAAGATTAGCCATGTATTGATAATAGTTGAAGCTGAGTGATAGGTATATAGGAATTCATTAACTTCCTTAACTTTTATATATGTGTAAAATTGCCTAAAATAAAAAAAATCTTAAACCTTGAATGAAAAAAAGAACCTATATCCATACTTTAGAAAACAATTCTGGAAGAATACACACACAAAAAATAATAAAACTGGTTACTTGCTTGTGTGTGTGGGGATAACTTCTCACTGTGTTCTGAAATTTTTAGAAAAAAGCTAAAACTAAAAAAAACATTAATGGATAAAACAATAATAATGACACTCCACTGATACCTCAATTTCTAAATGAACACTATAGCAAGCACCCTGATTGTACCAGCAATTCCATATGCTAGAAGAGGGCTTTAACAGAAACATAGATCAGCATAATCTAGCAAATAGAGCATAACAGAGCAGTAAAGGATGCAGGTGAGAGCAGAGATAGCTAAACTCCAACCCTTAACAATAAAAAAAAATTAGAATTCACATCAGGTAGTAATTCAAAAACTACAATTAAGAAATGGAGTTTTGGGAAAGTTGGAAAATACAAAATCAACACATAAAAATCAGTTGTATTTCTATACACTAACAATGAACAATTCAAAAAAGAAATTATGAAAATAATTCTATTTACAGTAGCATCAAATGAACACTTAAAAATAAGCTTCACCAAGAAGACAAAAGACTTGTACACTGAAAGCTATAAAATATTGCTGAAAAAATTATAGTAGACACTAATAAATGGAAAGATATTCCATGTTCATGGATTAGAAGACAATATTATTAAGATGTCAACATGTACAAAGCAATCTATAGATTTAATGTGATACCTATCAAAATCCCAATGACATTTTTTAGAGAAATAGAAAAATGTGCCTTACAATTCATATAGAATCTCAAGGGACCCAAAGAGCCAAAACAATCTTGAGAAAAAACAAAGTTGGAGGTTTCACACTTTCTGATTTCAAATTTGACTACAAAGCTACAATAATTAAAACAGTGTGGTACTGCTATACAGACAGACAATGGAATAGAATGGAGGCCAGAAATAAACCCTCACATATAGTTGAATGATTTTCAACAAGGGCACAAAAACCATTCCATTTACAGTAGAAATGGAAAAGCTTTTCAATAAATAGCACTGAAAACAATGGATATCCACATACAAAAGAATGTAGCTGGACCTTTACCTTACACCATATACAAAATTTAACTCAAAATGGACGAAGGACTTACATGTAAGAGGTAAAACTATAAAACTTTTAGAAGAAAACATAAGGAAAGAGCTTCGTGACACTGGATTTGACAATGATTTCTTGGGTATGACACCAAAAGCATAGGCAACAACAAAAAAATTGTACTACATCAATCTTTAAAACTTCTGTGCCTCAAATGAGACAATAAACACAGTGAAAAGGCAACCCACAGAATGGGAGAAAATATTTGCAAATCATATATCTGAAAAGGGGTTAATATCCAGAATACATAAAGAAACCCTACAAGTCAACAACTAAAAACCAAACCACCTGATTAACAAAATAGGCAAAGGACTTGAATAAACATATCTCTAAAGAAGATATACAAATGGCCAATGGAGCACATGAAAAGATGCTCAACATGACTAATCATTAAGGAAATGCGAATCAAATCCACAATGAGATACCAACTTACACCCATTAGGAAGGCTATCATCAGGGTATAACCAAAAGAATTGAAAGCATGGGCTTAAAAAGGTATTTGTTCATTATTTACATTATTCACAATAGACAAAACATGAAGGCAACCCACATATTCATCAACAGATGAATGGATAAACAAAATGTGGTATATCATTCGGCCTTAAAAAGGAAGAAAATTCTGACACATGCCCAACATGAATGAACCTTGAGGATATTATAATATGTTAAATAAACCAGTCACAGAAGGACAAATACTATAGGGGGTTCCACTTACATGAGGTACCTAGAGTAGTCAAATTCGTACAGACAAAAAGTAGTATGGTGGTTGCCAGGGGCAGAGGAAAAGGGAAGAATGGGGAGTTGTAGCTTAATGGGTACAGTTACAGTTTTGCAAGATGACAAGAGTTCTGGAAATACACTGATGCGGATGGTTGCACAACAATGTGAATGTATTTAATGCCATTGACGTGTACAATTAAAAATGGTTAAATGGTAAGTTTTATGTTATGTGGGTTTCACCACAATTTTTTAAAAAGCATCCCCCTCCTCACCACCAAAAAAGAGAAGGAAATGAAGAATTTTCCAAGATTTCTTGACCATTTTTCTCCTGTTTGTTATGTTGGTCATTCTGTTTCCTCCTAGAGATCAGCAGTTTAAAAAAACCATAAGGGAATAATAAAAACTAAACAGTTATGTGAATCTTCTGCTAACAGTTTTTTGTAGTATCCCATTTTCCATAACTGGGATGGTTCATAGCAGGCATTGATAATACACTGAGATTGTTGCTTCAGAATGATAGTAACTATTGCTTACTATGTGCCAGGTACTCTTCCAAATACTTTACATATATTAAGTTATTTAATATAATATGAGGTAGGCATTATTAGTACCTTTATTTTATAGATAAGGAATCTGAGGCACTATTAAGTTAATAACTTGTACAAGGTTACCATCTCTATTCAAGTAGTGGAGATGGCTTTCAAACACTGACAGATCCAGAATTCCAGAACTTAACCACTACAGCACATGCCTCTTTCTCAACAGCTCTACTCACATCTACTCCCAATCAATGGAAGTAGGCACTCAAGATGAAAGTTTTATTTTATTTACTTATTTCTTTTGAGACAGAGCCTTTTTTTGTCGCCTAGGCTAGAGTGTAGTGGTACAATCATAGCTCACTGCAGCCTTGAACTCCTGGGCTCAAGCGATCCTTCTGCTTCAGTTTACCGAGTAGTTGGGACTACAGGCTCATGCTACCACAACCTGCTAATTTCTAAAAATTTTTCCTGTAGAGACAGGGTCTCACTATGTTGCCCAGGCTGGTTTCTAATGCCTGGCCTCAGGTGATCCTATTGCCTTGGCCTCCCAAAGCATTTGGATTACAGGTGTTAGCCACCATGCCCAGCCTACTCAAGATTAAAGTGTTAGACTTAATCCTAAAGACAAGGTAAAATGACAGTCTCTTCAGCATAGCACATACTGTTTTACTTAATCTATATCTATCTACATTTCTAGCATCATATCCTATCCACCTCCCCAATAAACTACCATCTCCCACTCCATTTACTCTTAGAATGATACTAAACTGTCTATAGTTCCTTGAATAGGATAAAGCTCTTATCTCCAAACTTCTGCATATACTATTTTCTCTACTCAGAAAATTTCCTCCTCTCCTCCCACCATCTTCTTTGCCTAGCTAAAATTAGACTTATTCAGTTGTAAAGTCTGGTCTGACAGTAAATCATACACAGACCTTCTTCCTTTATGTTCCCAGATAACATGATACACTGCATTAAAATTCTAGACTAGAGGCTCAGGAGGCCAAGGCAAGAGGATTGCTTGAGGCCAGGAGTTCAAGACTAGCTTGGGCAACATAGTGAAACTCCATCTTGACAAAAACAAAAAAAATTTTTTTTAAATTAGGCAGGAGAAGTTGCTCTCACCTGTAGTCCCAGTTACTTGGGAAGTTGAGGCAGGAGGATTGCTTGTGCCCAGGAGTTCAAGGCTGAAGTGAGCTATAATCGCAACACTGAACTCCAGTCTGGGCAGTAAAAGAATTCTAGACTAGAAATTCCCTTAAAACTAGCACTATTTATGATTCATTCTTATTCACAAGATATGGCACATAGTAAGTGCACAAAAAACGTCTTTTACAAGTGTCTCCAAGTATACCAGGGTTTGAAAGAATACTTTTGGGATTAATATTTCAGAACCCATTAATTAATGATGAGATTATCATCACGAAGTTCTTCCAGAAATTAAATTTACCATGGGAAAGTGCCAAAACAGACCCACATACTACATTTTGGATTCAGGTGGATCATGTTTTAATGGCACTCCAATGTAATAGTAAAGCTATAGAGCACTGTAGTATTAAACCTATGAGTAATCAAGAAACAAATGGAATCTGAAGCATTTCCCACACATGAGAGAAGTGAATTATATTAAAGTTACAGAATTAAAGTATATTTAGTATCAAACCTTGAGCTTAGTTTTAAAAGCAAATTCCTATGTATGGAGTATCTTTTAACACAAATAATATTCATATACTCATCCCAACTGTAATTGCTCAATCCTCTGTACATTTATTACACTTCATATAAACCTTTTAGCTCTTATTTCATTGTACTGGACTTCTCTGCTTACATGATTCTATTAGACTGCAGGATCTTTGAAGGTAAACTGCCATTCACTTTTGTATCTCAGTGCTTAGCAGCAAACAGATTTCTCTCAAAGTTGTTTGTTAAATGACTTAAATAGCATTCTTACATCTATAAATAATCCTGCAAATAATGTTACAAAAGAAAATTAGGTTTAGAGGTTAAGTAACTTGGCTGAGATCACAGGCAAGTAGGATAATGAAATCAGAATTCAAATCTAGGTCTTCAGTCAACAAATTTTATACTTTTTCTACTACTTCATATGTATTAGCACAAGTAACTACAAGTTTTACAAGAAGTAAGTCCTGTAGTAGTTATCTGTAGCTAAAAAGCAACAATTCAACCCTAAAAATGAATCACAAAAAAACTACAAAAGTAAATGTCCTTTAAAAACAAGATCTTTGAACTTAAAGGCCAATTCTTCCATTTATAAATATAAAAAACTGTCATACAAAGTTAGTTACTACTACAATAGTCTCAACAAAATACTGCTATAGGTATTTAAGATTTTACCTTGTACTTCTTTATCATGACACTCTTTTAGTTTTGTCCAAAGTTCCTTAAAGTCATTAGATATATCTGCAGAACTAGGGCTTCCACAACTGCTTCCAGAGACATTCATCTTGCTTAATAATGCACTCCACACTTCTGTTTGATCAGTATTTTCTGACCTTTTCTGTTACATTATATAGGTATGAAGTTGTCTTTGGACAGTTGAAATACCTGAAATGACAGATTGCAACATAAATGAATCGTGCACTTATCTTTATGTAATTTGAAGTCAGGATGAAACACAAGCTCAAGTTCTCCTTATTTATCTATAATTAATCGTTCTGTGAATTTGGAAAGAGATGGGAGAGAGTGAGGAAAGATGATTATGATGAGAAAAGCCCTGATTTCAGTTATTTGGCCTTTATATAAGGTAAATGTTCAGGCAAATTTTCTCTTATTCCTCCAAGAAAGGAGTAATTATCTAAATTATACAAAACTGAAAGGATTCAGAAATTGAAAAGTTCATAATTATTCATGGTCAGAACTGATTTACTATAATAAAAGAATTTATTGCTCTTTTAACTTTTGAATTGATGTGGAGTACAAAAACATACTGAACCAAAAAATGAAAAACATTCTGAAATATTCTTTAGATTAACAAGCCTCCAAATATATGTACATGTTATAAAAAAGACAGATGATTGATGCATTAATGCAGATGAGAATCTGTGTAACTTTCCAAAACAAAAGAAGTTAGTAATATAGACACAGTAAAGATCTGTGAATACAGAAATAGCTTATATTTAGAGGTACAAGACAATTAAGAGTAAAGCTACTTTATGCCTCTCTCACAATAAAGGTGAATGATTACGTTTATTACTTATATAGCCCTTGAAGGAAGTAAGACTCTTAAGACGTTCGAATGGATTAATAAATATTTTAATGTCTTTTTAAAATGAAATCATTAAGTAGCTACCATTTAAAAAGTAAAATGATTAGCAAGTCTATTAAACCTCACATCTGGCTCCTTAGCCAATGCCATACCATTGCTAATGAGTACCTAAACTGATTTAAGTCTCTCTTGTTAACCATTTCTTGAGGTCTCTGATGAAGGAGCTAAAACAAACAATGATAATTCTAAAGGGAACAAGAGTATGTGTGAAGCCTCTTGGTGAATTGTAAATCATTATGGAAATAAATATACACTTTCATTAAGCTTTTCAAAAATTGCAATTAGCCTTTTTAAAAAATAAATCAGCAAAAACTGAACATGTACTATACTTTAGATGTTAGGGAATTACTGTTAATTTTCTTAGGTATGATAATTATGTGGTCATATTTTCAAAAAGGTCTTATCTGTTAAAGGGATATCTACTGAGGTATTAAAGGTAAAGTGACACATTCTCTGGGATTTGCTTGAAAATACTCCAGCTAAAACAAAAAAATGGGCATTGGGTGGGAAGATGAAACAAGAAGGGCTGAACTTTGACAACTATTGAAGCTGGGTGATGGGTAGGTGGTATATGAGGGGCTTCACAATTCTAGTGTCTCTCTTATGTACATCCCATAAAAAAGTTTTTAAAAGCAGGATTGAGTGCACTGCATTACTACAGCTTTGCTTCCAAAGAGGCTTGCATTCTACTGCTTTTTAACCCTAAATCAATGAGCCTATGTAAGAGTCAATAAAACTTACCATTTATTGTTATAGCAAGGATTGTGCTGTTTTATATTCATTATTTTACTTAATCTTCAGAACAACCCTATATAAGACAGGTACTATCATTAATTTCATTTTACAGTTGGGTAAACAGGTGTAATGAGACTAAATGATTCGCCCAAGGTCACACAGCTAGGACATGGCTATGTCAGGGCTGGGACTCAAGTCATGAGACCAGTTACTACAAAATATCTCTCTGTGGAAAAAAAAAAGCGGGGGGAACTAATTATTTTTATTAAGTAAGTAGGTTAAAATAAAGGTTTAATTACTTTAATAATTTAAGATTGCACAATATATCAATTGAAAACCAATAGCATAAAATAAGCATCCTTTAAGAAAAGTAACTCACCAGAGGTAGTTTTAAAAGTCAAGTGCTTTTTTTAAACCACGTTAAAAACTCTTTATCAGTATTGAACTTGCAAATTCTGGCTCACAAAATCCTTTCCACCCATCCTGCACGCCCAGCACTCTCCGTTGGTATCTCTCCTTGCCATTAAACCGCTATTCGCTGCGTCTTAATCTCTCAGAAACGTACATCTTGCCTCTCAAGTTGCATTCTGGGCTCAAAGGCCTGTAATAACTTAAAACATTTTGGTGTATCCCTTAGCAGTACAAGTCACCACAATGAAGATGTTTAATAAAATATTTACTGTCCCACCACACTTATTCTCACACAGGTATGGCAAGAAGCACGCCTTGAGTCACACAGGGGACCTAAACAAACTTCAAAGGGCCTCTGGGCAGTCCTCTTGCACGAGCAAAGCAGAGGTGCAAAGCTTCTCATCTCAGGGCCCTTCTCCATCAGCCTCTTCCGGGTGCCACGCAGGTTTCGCGTGCGGGTCTGGGGAAAAAGCTCCAAAGGCTAACAGCATCTCGGACGCGGGAAGCGTGCGTGCGGCGCTCGGCGCATGCGCGGGGCGGGCTCGGCGCTGGGAGGCGCTTCCTCAACGCGCGCGGGAGACCGGAGAACAGCTCGCACTAAGGGCTTGTCCTCCAGCCGGTCCACCTCCACCGACTTCAGCCTGAGCCCAGCCTACTTCCTCAGACACAGTCCTAGAGCCGTGCGGCCACCCCCACCCCAAGAGCCAAAGCCCTCGGCTTAGCGTGCAGCTCCAGACCGGAAGTAGCCGCTGCGACCCACCGCTCCGGGTAGGGGAAGGAGATTCCTCTTACTCACAGATTCCAAGATTGCCTCGAGATTCGCGAAAGGTCCAGAAGGGAAGCGGGAACCCTCTGGAGGTGTGAAGGGACGGCTGCTCGCTTTCCTCCTCTTTTGCCCTTTTCCCTCACTGGAGTGCCAAACCCGCGGCGGGAAAGCCGGCCTCTCTGGGCAGCCCGCGCTATAAGGCCGGGGGTTGCCGGCCGCGCTTGGAGGCGGCCGGACCCGCCCCGCCGGAGCCCGCGCGACGTCACGCGGGAGTTCCCGTTGCGTCACGCCCCTCCCTTCCGCCGCGTAGCCCGGGGCGCCCCTCACGCCCCTGCCGAGGAGCTGGTCTGTGGTGCCGCCCTAAGGAGCCGGCTGACCGTAGAGTGGAGCGCCGCCTCTGCGCTGTCAGGAGTGGGCCAAGGAGCCTGGCCACCACCCCGGCGTTTTTGAGATGCCCTGGAGAAAACTCAAGCTGCTTTGTCTGACGAGCGTGAAGTCCATGGTGTTACGTAAAAGTTATCTTAACAGTGTGTCTAACTTAAGCATTTTGCAAAGAAAGCATGTATATGTGACCTGTACCATTGGGGGGTTAAAATTAACATTTGGGGATGGATACGGATCAATTTAACGGTAGTTTTCATCCTTGTAGCTGTTACCTAGTGATGTGACCTGACAGGACTGGATGCCGTATATCAAAACGATGTTTATTTGGTTGAGGTTAGATGGAAAGTTTCTGGCAAACCTGAAATGAGAAGGAATCTGAAGCAATCAGCATTATTTGTTGGGACAAC
>CM052443.1:37509567-37549628 GCA_028533085.1 Varecia variegata
AAAAAAAAAAAAAGTAAAAATTTTCTGTAGCTGTTCGTTTGATATTCAAACTGAGAGTATGTGTTCCTATTTTTCTTGATTTCTAGGAGAATCGTTTTTGGAGCACTAGAGATTCTGCAAATGAACAAAATGGAATAAACTAGAATCACACTATCTTTTAAACCATTCCTATAGTTTTGTGTAATCATTCTAAGACCTGGCCTGGACAAGGGGTAATGCTGTAAACGTAAAAGTTTAGTACTTAGAAAATATAAATACAAAGTGTAAACGTAATTTTTCCACCCGTTCCAGATCTTAAGGGATGAATAAATACCATAACTTGCTCCTTGGAATTGTACATTGCCATAGGAGAGTTGGTATAATGAAGAGAGCTGCCGAAACTTCATTACTCTGTTGTAGCAACTCTTTCACTTCCCAATTTTACAAGACTTAATTCGTAACATTTTTAAAAGAGAATGGATGAGAAATTGACCATGCCATTGTCTATACAACATAGGACGCATTGGCAGAGTGAAGCTTGTATAAACGTTTATCATGGAAATGGAGAGTTTTGTTATAAATAGAGAGAACCTATAATCACTTTGTAATTTAACAGCATGCTGAAAGAACAGTGTACTTGTTGTGCTCCAGAGAACAGCTACCCGAACAGAATAACCTAACCTGTTCCTATGGCTTCTGCCAATGACTCACTAATGCATTTATGCAAGTCCAATCCAAAGAATCATCCTTGACACTTTCTTCTTCCTTAGCTCTCATATCCAATCCATCACCAAGTCCTGTCAGTTTTACTTACAAAACATCTAAATCCATCGCCTTCTCTCCATCACTGCCTTCATAGTCCAAGATACCGTTATCTTACCTAGTCTACTGCTAGTCTCCTTTCCATATCCACCTAACCAACCACCCCACCTAAACCTTTGTCTTCACTGGTGTTCAAAAAATTTTGAGCATCTATTCCCAATTCATGTGCATATTTAATTTTGAATTATATACATGTATTGCTAAAAAATGGTACGTGGTCTAATGAGTAAGTTATAGGCTCTGGAGTTAGACATTCTGGGTTTGAATCCTGCTCTAATGCTTCCTGACTGAGTGACCTTGGACTGGTTGCTTTAACCTCTCTGTCTCATTTTTCCTACTTGTAAAATGAGGATAATAATAGTACCAACCTCACAGGGTATGAAAATTAAATGAATTAATGTACACTGCTTAGTACAGTATTCAGATACATAATATAGGCTCAATAAAATCTAGCTGTTATTCATACTTCTGAGCTAATGGTCTATAAAACGTTTTAAAAAACTTATTAAAGGATGAGAAAAAATAGAATAAAAATCGAGTATCTTCTCCTCCCCCCACCTTAAATTGTGTTCACTTTGAAACCACTTCTCTACCCTGCAGCTACTGTGATCTTGAAAAGTAAATGTCACTCATTTACCAGTGCTTAAACCCCTTCAGTGGCTTCCTGGTACTCTGTGAAGTGACCCTTTGAACTGCCTCTACTATCTCTCCAGCCTTATTTCCAAACATTTTCTGTCCTCTAGGCTCACAGGCCTTTTAGTGTCTCCTAGGTCATTTCCTGCTGTTGCCTCTGCCTGGAATCCTCCACCAAACCTACCCCCTACTCTTTGCCTGGGTATATACTAATCATCTTTCTAACTTGTTTCAGTAGTTTCTTCTATAAGATCCTTTTATAATACCATGTACCTCCCCAGCTTACAGTTTTTGCCATTTTAGTTATTTAATTAATCCTGTCTCCCCACTAGACTTAAGTTTTGTGAGGTTGAAAACTATGTCTGATTTTATCTCCAGAAACTAAAACAGAGCCTGCCACAGAGTCAGTATTTTGTGGATAAGTAAATGAATTGGGCATCCCTTGATGAATTCGTGTTTTTATGTAAGTGAAAACTTATGGATACTTTCAAAGCTCTTAGGTTTTTAAATGAGATTTTATAATGGTCACTTTAACAATGGAAATAGTAGGCATACTGACAGATATTTGCTCCTATTAAGGGCTGTAAGACCCACATGGAATAATTTTGAAGTCCCAAAGATCTGCTGAGAAAATATGTTTAACAAAAAAGCAGTTATTTTCAACTCTTCTAATACTGAGTTTCTTATATTTTATGGCTTAGAAGAGTATTTCCTGAACTTTTTCAGTATCAGCATACTTAGAAAATGAATACTTATATTATGTATGCATTGTGATGAAAAGGTGAGGCTGCTTCCATCTAGAGGGAACAGAATTTGGGACTGCAGCCACCCCAGACCCAGTACTGCCACCTTCAGGGCTGGGATTTTAATGTCCTAACACACCTATAAAACCACTAGGAGGTCCCTGGTTAGGATGCTTGATTTAAAAATTGTGTGGTTAAAATGGTAAATTTTATGTTATGTATATTTAGCACACACAAAAATTGTGTGATAGCAGTATACAAACTCTAGGATTCTTAAAAGTAGAATTTTGGAACTCGTAGATTTTAAAATCATCTAACTCAAGCCATTTTACAGTGAAATTCTGCTGATTCTACAATCTGCTTAACTCATCCATCTGAGTAGCTAAGTGTTGTGAAGGGAAAATCACCTATCAGGTTAGATTGATATCACTAAAATCACCTGGTTTCAAAACTGATGCAGGGCATCCATTAATCCTTAGAATAGCTTTTGTTCAGCTCCTTCTGTTCCCTTTGTTATCTTCCAGACCTTCACTATTCTTAATCCTCAGGCCTCTGTAAGGTATTTTCACTCTTGGCAGACAACCTAGCCTCCTGATTAGACAAGACAGTTGAGATTAACAAGTGTGATCTTCGTAAACTTCCCTTTTTCTTTCTCAACCCTGTAAATTAGGCAATACCATCTTGCAGTTAAAAATACTGCCTAAATCCAATTGCTTTTCACCATCTTCTTTGCATCCACCTTGGTCCAAGCCACCCTTAACCTCTTCTACAGGAATAGCCTCCTTTTTTTTTTTTTTAGTTTTTAAATCAATTTCTTTCTATTTTCACTCTTTCCCCCCTTACAGTATATTCTCCAACGGCAGTCAGAATGGCCCTTTAAAATCTGTCAGAACATCACACTCTCCTGCTCAAAACATTCCAGGGTCTTCTCATGATCTTAGAATAAGACTCAAATATACTGTATCACATTCTTTATCAAGCATAAAGAGATACCTCCTAAAGTGGCCAAGTCAGTCACTATAGTCTACTTATGTTACCTCCTAAATATAATTTTGAATTAGCACTTTCCTTTCCATCCTTGTTATTTTTGCTCTAGTTTAGGCCTTGATATTTCTTACCTAAACAACAGCCTCCCTGCCTCCAGTCTTGTTCACCTTATTGCCTAAAAGTTTAAAATTCAATCCCTTTAAAACATCATAGAGGCCGGGCGCGGTGGCTCACACCTGTAATCCTAGCATTCTGGGAGGCTGAGGCGGGCAGATCGTTTCAGCTCAGGAGTTCGAGACCAGCCTGAGCAAGAGTGAGACCCCTGTCTCTACTAAAAATATGCAAAGAAATTAGCCAAACAACTAAAAATACATATATATAAAAAATTAGCCGGGCGTGGTGGCGCATGCCTATAGTCCCAGCTACTCAGGAGGCTGAGGCAGAAGGATTGCCTGAGCCCAGGAGTTTGAGGTTGCTGTGAGCTAGGCTGACACCATGGCACTCTAGCCCGGGCAACAGAGTAAGACTCTGTCTCAAAAAAAAAAAAAAAAAAAAAAAACCGTCATAGAAGCCCTTCTTAGCCTTGCACACTCTGTCACACACTTTGGTCTTCCCCTCTATCAACAGGAAACAGATGTATTCCTTCCCTTTGCTGTTTCTTTGTCTTGGCTCGTACAATGCTTTTATCTTGGAATTATCTCCATCCCTACCTTTTACACTTCACCTTTCTACTTATTCTTTAAGACTCAGTTCAGGTAGCACCTCTTCTAGGAGGCTAACCTAACATCTTCCTTTACCCTTCCTACCTACCTCCTTCCACAAATGGTCCGCATTCTCCCAGACCTCTCAATACATATCTTTATCACTGCGCTTAACACCTTTATACTGTAATTACTTTCATGTTTTTATCTTTAGCTGGGTTGTGGGCTCAGAGACTGTGCTTTCTTTATTCTCAGTTTTCCTAGTTCTTACTAGAGAGTCTTAGCACAGCACACTATCTCACAGAGCCACAAAAAAAATTTAAAAGTTTCTGGTAACCACATGTAACGAAGTAAAAACAGGTGAAATTAATATATTTTATTTAACCCAATTTATCTAACATATTATTTCAACATATAATCAATATAAAAAGTAATAAGACTTTCAATTTTCTTTTTCTTCATACTAAGTCTTTGAAATCTGATTTGTATTTTACCTTTATAGCACATCTCAGTTTGGACTAGTCACATCATTTCAAGTGCTGAAGGCCACATGTGGCTAGTGGCTACTGTTTTGGACAGCACAGCATCAGTGTATGTAATCATCTGATGAACAAATGAGATTATGTGATTTACTTACTTAAAGAACGAAGATGGAGCTGGGACTAGGACATGGGTGTCTGATTCTTAGCCTAATGCTATTGCTATTTGTAAAGGGCATTTCCCATCTCTGTCCCACTCCTCACATCATCCCATCTCCCCACCCCTCAGCACTGAGTACATGTATCTCCAGTCACAGAATTAAAAAGTAAGTAGTTAAATCTTTTATATTTATTTACATAATACTTTCCAGCATCTCTAACATGAACTAGTGCTTTCTTTTCCATATCAATACTGGTAAACGAGTGAGCTGTTATACCTGCAATCAAAACTGTTTCAAGAACAGGACAGAATGCTGTTTGAGACACAAGAGGGAGGAGCAGCTTTAAGACAAAAGAAAATTATGTCAACTGTCAAAATTTATGCCAACTTAAGTGAACATTTGATTTAATTTTTAAAAATTGTTTACAGTAGTTAGTACGTGTTGTTTGTGAGTAGGAGTATACATCAATTAGTGATCTTGCTCCAAGTGCCAAAATGTTTTGTTTATGATTTGAGATGATGGTGCCAAAATTGCAGTTAGGTTGAACAGTTTTATAATTGTTTTAAAAGATGTATTTAACATTCATGGAGGGTGTCAGTATCACAGTTTTTATTTTGACAGTATATTAGGTGTTCATTGAAGTGCTTATGGTGGACATAAAAGATTATGCATTGCTTTCTAGTTAGATCAGCCTCATGTAGTGTGGCCAACTTCCAACTTAGATAAAGAAACTTTATTTATTTTGATGTTTACTATAGCTACATTGGACTTAATACCATCTTCATTTCCTTTTATAAGCTATTAAAGTAATGTTTTGTTTTGTTTTTTAAACATCATTCACTGAGCATTCATTTCACATTCATATCACATCAGTAATGGGCAAAAAGTTTTACTGGTATATAATTTGCCCACTTTAGGAGGTATCTCTTTATGCTTGATAAAGAATGTGATACAGTATATTCATGGTTGCCTAGGTTTAAATTATAATGTGTTGATAAAAAATGTTATTGGTCTGTTATTTGTAATATGATTTATTATTAATGGAAAAGGGCATCTATTTCTTCCATGTCATTTATTTATAATGCAGTGGCTGTTCAGGCAGTATTTCATATCTATGCATGTAGGTTTATGAAGCCCTGGAATTTTGTTAGGTGGTTAGCCTGTAGGCCTTGTCTCTAACACTGGTGCTTTCTTAAAAAAAATTTTATTGAGGTAAAATGTACATATATAATTTACCATCTCTACCATTTTTAGTTGTATAGATCAGTGGTAACAAATACACTTACATATATTTTTGTCCCTCCTCTTCCCCTTCCATCTCCCTTCTAAGCTTCTCGTAACCACCAATCTAGTCTCCATTTTCATGAAATCTACTTTTTTTTTAGTTCTCCTGTATGAGTGAGAACATGCAATATTTGTATTTCTGTGCTTGGCTTATTTCACTTAACACAGTAGCCTCCAGTTTCATCCATTTTGCTGCAAATTCCATTCTTTTTTATAGCTGAATAATATTCCATTGGAACACTGGCACTTTTAAGAACCTCAGAACTTAACTGCTAAAGAGATGATAAAAGAACTTAAGCGTGATCACTTAGACTGTAGAGTAGAAAAGTTTATTTTATTTTGGGAATATTGAAAAACTAATTTTTATCCAGTAAATAAAATACTACATTGTCCTGTGCACGTATGTGTAATGCTACCATGACACAGCTGTGAGAATAATATTTATTTACAGTAATGTAAATGGAAAATATTATGAAGGCCTAACTGTAGGAACAAGTCACTGCCATTTAGAGTCTATTAATTAAAGCATTCCTTGGGAGGTTCACAAGAGCAAACACGTTTAATATTCATTGATTTGTCACTTAAAAAAATAATGAATCATGTCTTAAATGGTAATTTTTTTTCATCCATGAATTGATGAATTTATTCACTGCTGACAAATAGTTGTGATCTTTAATGTACTTAATGCCTCACAAATTACAGATACATCTTTAAACACACTGTATGACTTTTTTTCAGTCTTTCCCTGTTCTAATTATGCTTGAGAAAAATGGATTTGTTTAAAATACTGGTTTTTCCCTCTCCTAATCCACATGTTAGTCTAAAGTTAAGGAAGTTTTGATAGTTACTTTTCCAAAGATAAATTCAAAAATGTTTTATGTTCAAAATTAAGTTATTAGAGGAGACCCTGAGTTTTAGCCAATACTTTTTCAATTTTAGTTAAGTTATAATCAGAAGTATTAAAAATTTATAGTGAAATTATGTTTTAATTCTCTTCACACTCTTGGTGACAGTTTGTTTTTGTGGGCTATTTAAGATACTAAAGTTGAAATAGATAAGCTTCCTCTTCTCAAATCTAGTAGACCTAGTAGTAAAGTGACTATGTGCCCTAGCTTACCAGCCACACTCCTGATTAATGCCTATTGTTCTAGTTTAATTATTAATAGGGCTCCCTTCACTCTCAAAAATGCCCTGGTTTGGGTGATAAATTATGTGGTCAGAAGCTTTAAGGAATTTGAAATGCAAGCTAATAAAAAAAGGAAGATTTAGATGTTCTTTTGTAGTCAGGAGTATTTCCTTCTCATCTATGTACAGATCTAGCTATATTCTTTTTAAAGATTATAACATAGATAATTCAAGCCACAAAAGAATTACCCTTTCTGGTTTATTAATAGTACCTCTGAAATTCCTATGAGTTAAGAAATGGTTTGTTTAATACTTACAGGAAATTCAAGAACAATTAACAATGATAAAATACAAAGTACTTTTCCTACATATCTTTTGAACCTAAAAATAACTGTCATAAAGGTAGAACATGTGTGGTTTTCATTTTTTCACAGATGTTGATAAATCAGGTGGTTTGACTAGCATTGTATGTACAAACTAGTACATTGTATGTACGAACTAGTAGATAAATAGACCCAAGACTTCAACTCCAGTTTGCTGGTACTCTTTTCAGTATACCATGAGGTTTTCAAATAACAGAATCTATATGAATCTTACTCTGTGCTTTTCTACTTTTTATTTATTGATTATTATTTTTTATTTTTTTCCCTTCCCTTCCCTTCCTTTTCTACTTTTTAATGTAGAAAATGTTTTTGAGAAAATAGCAAAATAAAATTTCTGAATTTTGACCAAGAATTATTACATAAAGGCTAATTTGCAGTCCTAGTACACTTTTCTATTTACTTCAAGAAGCTTTACATTTTAAGAGGTAACTAAAAGAGCTTTTAAATTTGATAGCAATTTAATTAGACCCATAAGTGAGGGGAGGAAAACAAACTATGTTCTCTCAGTCAGGGTTGGAGTGAAACACCTATTATAAACATCCCAGTTCATTTTTTTTTTTTTTTACTTTTTTTGCATTAATAATGTATTTCTTAGTATTTTTAGCACACATGCTCTTTTACTTGCCTTACAATTGATGTGTACATTTGAGAGATGACTTTAAATTGACTTTTAATGGAATTAGCAAAAATGTTTATACTGGCTTTCCCAGCCCTGAGTTGTGGATTCTTTCATGTACTAAGTTTAAAATTAAATAGACTGAAGGGCTTTGAATTATGTTGTAATCTACGAAGGGACCAGAGCAGGAAGTGCACCAAAAATTATGATCATATTCTACAATCAATGATGGCATATAGCCATATTCTCAGCTTTATGTTACTGTAGAAAGAGTCCTGAGCTGGGAGATAGGACCAGAGTTTAAACCTTTGCCCTATCTCTGATTATCTACATGTTTTCTGGACAAGTCTATTTCCCTAACTGAAAGATGAGAATATTAAGACTTACTGTGCCCAAAGGGGTTGTTGTATGAATGAAATAATATATTTGAAATGTCTTAAAGAATTTGGAGACATTTGAAGCAGCTTGCCTATTGGGAGCAGAATGGCAGAAGGCTTTCCAGGCAGAACTCATGTACAAAGGTTCTGCTGTGGTAAGTCATTGTGAGTTCTGGAAACTGCAAACATATAGTAATGTGTTTGTATAGATTATTATTGGGAAAGATCAGCAGCCCCATCTAATTTGCTGAATGAATTCAAATGTTTAATTCTAATCCTATTGAAAAAATAATTTAAATTTCTCTGTACTTTGGTTGTTTATCAATGAAATGAACATAATGATATATACCTTGGGGATTTTATAGGATTTGGGATTTTATAAGATTTAATGAGACGTACATATGTACCCAAACAATGTAAGAAATAGTTGTTCATAGTAGATAGATTTAAGAGCTACAGCTAATCAGAGAGTTCGCTCTAATTGCTAAAGTTGTATAATTGTAGTGAAATTGTTGAATTACTATGCAAATGGTGAGAGATGTATAATTATAGAAGGAATTAAATTATAATTTAAGTGATTTTACATATATTCTTTTTTTTAGGTTGCCTCTCACCATGAATTTACATATATTATCTTACTTGATTTACATAATTGAGTTTAGGTAAGTCAGGTAGTATTATTACACGATTGTTATTATTTTTATTATATTCCAACAGATTTAAAAAATCATCTAGCCCAATAGCAAAACTGTATAGAAAAGAGAAACTAATTTATTCATTTATTTCAGGAATTAATGGTTGTTAGAAATAATTTATTTAACAGTGATTTATGATCTATTCAGCTTCAAGTCAAAGAAAGGAAGTGTTGGTGTCAAGCTGATTGTGATCTAAGCTCATTTAGTGAAGACCTGAGTATATTTGATTCCTGCCTTTGAAAATAGTATCTGTTACTATTGGGTTTTGTTCAGCAGTGTGTGTCCCCACTTTTTGTTGTTTGCTGTTCTCTTCAGTTCAGTTTTCCTGTTTCATCCTAATTCAATTCATTAGCTACTTTACCTTCTAAGGAGAGAGAATTATTTGTTTGAAAACTCATATTTAATTATTTTATTTTAACAAAATTCAAGTTAAAAGAAAAGATGATATGCTTTTAATCAGATTTCTTTTTATTTGCCCCTATTTGTCCTTCCCTTTTCCCAAAATAAGTTTATACATTATACAAACAAATGTAATATTTACCTGATGAAAGCACATGACTATTAAGTTTTTCTGTTTTTAATCTGCATGGAGCCTTCATATAATGTTTTCCAAGCTCCAAGATCCCATTATAGGTTATAATGAATTACTTCTTGTAACCAGACCCTCTTGGACACAGTCCAAGATAAACTTGTACTATTCAAAATTCTGTGTTTCACTATAATAAGAAGTGTTACTTGAGGATCCAATCTAGTCAACCTGTTTTTAGTATAATTTTACCAATGTAAAAACTTAACCAAGTCTTAGGATTAATGCTGGACATAAAAGTATGTACAGAGTACGTACTAATGTTCATTTTGCTGCTGTTTGGCCCTTTAAAAATTGGCAACCAAATTCAGGAAATAAATTGTAATTTATTAGAAAATACCTTTCTCACAGAAGATCAGGTTTCAGTGCATCTCAGGTTTTGTGGGAATGGATCAAATATGTTAGACAAAAGTAGGCTAAAGTTCCTTACTCTCCCTTTGAAACTGCTGTACTCATTTCTCAGAAAATCCATTTTAGTTATATTGTGTATTTGAATTATATTGGTAAAACTAAAGAAAAGGCAGTTTAACCATATTTGTTCTATAATATGGTGTATTGGACACCTCTTGGACCTTGCTTGCTCTAGCTGTTTTGGTGGCAACCAGATTCATGCAGGTGAAACCTGACAGCCCCTCACCTGACTTTTTACCCTACGGGCTTCTGTGAAACCAGTGAGAAAAAAGTGTACAATTTGAAAGTGTAAGAAATTAGCAATCCATGAGGCAACCCCTAACTGGTGGAAATCAGAAGTGGTGGAGAAATGCTCCTCTTTTGTGTCCTTTGGCAGGCTATTCTGAGGAAGTTTCATGGCTCCTAAGAATGTACTAGGCTTGAGCCCTATTTGCTTGAAGTGGGGGATGAACTCAAGAATGCTCTCTTGTATCGGCTTTCCCTCCTTCCCTGTGTCCTTCTCCTAATTCCTTACTCCTGTTTCTGTGATGCCTTCCCAAGTAAAGAACTTGCACATTTACTAGAGGACTCAGGCTTTACTTTCCATGGGGAACCTAGACTAAAAAATAAAGGGAAAACATGAAATTTCCATGTCACTATTTTTAAATTATTAATGGAGAATTTAACTTCTGAAAGTTGGCATGCATGAATAGGACAGTCAGATTAATTGTATCAGTCATTTATAACGATGTAAAGATTGATTGGACATGTGCATTTGAGGTTATTTTTCTGATAGTGTTAATGGGGTTCATTTCAAGGGACTCATATGCTTGCTCATTCTCTTTTACAGGCAGGAAAATCTTTTCATGCTGCTTTCCTAGGATCTACCAACCAGAGATCCTAATGTGATATGTCTGGAATGGAGTTTAGCAATCAGCGTTTTTTTTTTTTTTCTTTTTGAGACAAGGTCTTGCTCTATCACCCAAACTGGAGTGACAGTGGCATGATCTTAGCTCATAGCTTGTTGTAACCTCCAACTCCTGGGCTCAAGCAATCCTCCTACCTCAGTCTTCCAAGTAGCTGGGACTACAGGCATGCAGTACCATGCCTGGTTAATTTTTTAATTTTTTGTAGAGACAGAATCTCACTATGTTGCCCAGGCTGGTCTTGAACTCTTAGCCTCAAGCAGTCCTCCTGCCTCAGCCTCCCAAAATGCTGGGATTACAGGCATGAGCCACCATGTCTGGCCGCAATCAGTATTTTTTAATAAGCATCCTCCAGGTGAGTAAGATAGCCCATGGACTATACTTTGAGAAACGTTGCTAGGTTATTACAGTAGTAATACTACTGAGTATAATTTGTGACTATGGAAAGCTAACTGGCTCTTCAGGGACTGAATTAGTATCATGGCACCATTAATCAAAGGTTCTAATAAACTGAGCTAACAACCCACCCACTGGTAAGCCAGATTAAAAAGATTTTTATTTTTATTTCAGAGTCACTGCTCTTCCTTTGTGTAAATTTGATTTGATATTAACTTTAGTATTCACTAAATACTAAATACTTGTTTCTAATTTTAGTATTAACATGTGGCTTATTAGGGTTGCAAGGAACTGCTTAGAGTTTAATTTATGCTAGATATTTGGTATTCCTGGTGGAAATATAGCAACATATCATTCGTCTGAAAGAAGTATACACTCACATCTTAACAAGTAAAACTGTAAGAAAAGAGACTGTGGTATTGATAAGATGGAATGGCCTGAACAACTTTTCTTGCTGAATGGCCTGTAGTCAGGTTGCAGTGGTAGGGTTAGTTCTGTATTATAGATAAACAGTATACTTGTTCCTGAGCAACATATATTTGCTTTTAATTGTATCAAACAGTTGCTTGGAAAATGACTAGAGCAGAATTCAACAAGTGTCTAAAATGATATGTAGGTGATGGTATTTATCATTTAGTACTTAATATTATTCCATTATTGGTAAAATATTAATATTTTCAGAAAAGTGAATGATTCTACTATCTCAGGCTGTATTTCATCTAGTTTCAGTTAGGAGACCCCTGCCCTCCAAATTTAGACCTGTATAGGTTAAATGTAAATTTTTTTATGGAAGACTTCGTCACAGAGCAATTCTCTAATATTGCTTCATGTCCATAACTACTGTTTTGCAAGCTGCATAAAGTAATAATTGATCTTGTATTTCTTAATATTTCAAGATTCATTCAGAAATTCATTAGTTTTAAAATGTCTAGATTAGGAATGAGAAAAACTTCCTTCTAACATGAAAACATTTTAAACTGACCCAACTTTAATTAGGCAAGCTCTTAGAATGTTTGTCACAGTATTCTGAGCTCCTTTCTATCCAATGACATACATTTCATAAATAGCTCCTGTGTGATCTTTGCTCATTGGCTCCATCACCTAATCAATTAATCAGGCTGAGGCTAATTTAATATTATCTTTAGAAAATGTTAAATCCTATTCTATCTTCTTATACCCACTACCTGTTGAACTCAATCTCCTCGTCATTATTTACTATCAAGAGAGTATAATATAATTTAGTGTTAACCTATAATAAATTCAAATTTAATTCAAATGAATTTAATTCAGAATGGAATCTTTTGGAGGAAAGAAAACATTCTAGAGTACTGAAGAAATCATTCAATTGGTAGTAGAAAGAACACAGTCCTAAGAGCATATAGAAATCCTTGGCCAACTAATTTGATGTTGTGTGAGATAACAAATATAAATAGCCTTTGAAAAACTCAAGCTAGTTGCACAAGTAAGGTACAGTCATGCCCTGCATTAACGTGATGTTTCAGTTAGTGATGGACCACATATACTACAGTGGTCCCATAAGATTATAATATAGTATTTTTATTGTACCTTTTCTATGTCTAGATATGTTTAGATACACAAATACTTACCATTGTATTACAATTGCCTGTAGTATACAGTACAGTAACATGCTGTACAGGTTTGTAGCTGAAGAGCAATATATCATATATACTGTATATGTATACATATATATATATATATACCATATAGCCTAAGTGTATGGTAGGCTCTATCATCCAGGCTTATGTAGGTACACTCTATATGATTACACCCAACAAAATCACCTAGTGATGTATTTCTCAGAATGCATCCCCATCATTAAATGACACATGACTTTAGTATAATTTGAATTATCCATGTTATACCTTCTTTCATTAATATAGATTGTTGAAATTTGATTCTTTTAAAAATATTTAAACCTTTAATCATCTTGGTATCCTGCTCTTAAAATACTTTTAACAAAGGCTTCTTTGAAGTGAATCTTTAATTGGATTGGATTATATGGGCTTCTAATTTTTAAAATTTAAGAAGGTTAAAATGTTTTCCAATATTAAATGTTAATGCCTTCCAAGGTTTCTGATTTAATTTTTATCTCTCTGACAAACATAAAATGCATATTTTAAGTTGAACTTTGACTTCTTTTACTGAAGCTATTTGTTGAAATGTCTTACATAGTCTGTTAAAGGGGTGAGAAGGATACTGACTTTTGCTGAGCACCTACTATGTTCTAGGAACTGTGTTAAATGTTTTATGCATGGTATATCATTTAATACTTCCAACAACTCTTAAAGAATGGTATTAGTTTCCTTAACTTACAGCTGGAGAAAAGAGAATTCAGTTAGATAATTCCCAACGGTAAACTATTTTGTAGCAGAGTCAATATTCATCCTTCTCAATTTGGCTCAAAAGTCCACATGCTTTTCAATATATTCCTCTTTCTCTTGTAAGTTAAGAAACAAATGAAAGTGATTATTTTTCAGAGTCCACTGCGACTGAACCAAAATTACCAAATTTAGAAGTATTCCTCAGAAAGGATTTTACCTGTAAAAAGATTAGGAGAATTAATATTTAATGCTAAGAATCAGAATGGAAAATTTTGTGCTTTTGGTTTTGAAACTTTCTATAGTCTCATTTCGTAGGAATTCCTCAAGTTAAAACATTTAAAGCAGTTTTTGAGCCCTTGCGTGCAAAGCTCTGTAGTAGGAGCTCACTCCTTGAATAACAGGTTCTATCACCTCTAAGGTGGGTTTTGAATAGTGCAGTTCTGGTCTTCATAACCTTATTGGAATTTTCCTGTCAGTTCTATTCAAATTTTAGGAGTACTATACTAACTTCTTAGGCAAATCCTAAATTATAACCATATAAGAATAACTAAAATAATATAAAAACACATACATATATATTAAGAAAATAAACAGTTGAGACTGTTTAAAGCAATATTAAGTCACAAAATGACAGCAGGATCCAAAATCTGGGCAAATATGAAGGAATGTGAGTCCCTCATTAGTTTGAGACAAAATTATATGATGGCATTAAGTGATTAGGGTTTGAAGTGGTTCATTACCAATGGCAACCCCACAAATTCAGTCACTGTGCTAAATGTTTGAGAGCAATAATGATATAGATTAAAATATAAAAGCAAATAATTTCTTAGTTCACCAGAGATTCATTAACATAACTACACAACACAATTTTACCTTTTTACAAACACTTTAGAAAACATAGGTTAGATTTCATGTAGTATTCAGAAAAGCAGTAGTACTATACAGTAGTGATTTACCTATATTTTTATTTTTGGGCTTTTCATTCTAGAACTCAAAAATGAAGAGTTGGATTTATTAATTATCCTTTAAGAGTCCTTTCTGGTCAAAAATGTCAAAATTCTAAGTACCTTTAGTAGGAAACACCTAAAGATATTCAGGAAGGAAAGAGGTTGCAGTAGTTAAGTTAGCATTGTTGCCAAAAAAAGTTGTGTGATGTGTGGATAGGAATAAAGACAAAGGAATGCATCCTTGTTAAAGAGTAAAAAGATTTTACATGAATAGTAGAACACTTGACTAAGCACTGAAATGATGTTGTTCTGTATAAAATATATACACACTTACAGGCTCTTAATTTGGTTGGTAAATTTATATATCCTTAATTTTAATCAAATTATCACAATGTATCAACATTTTAACAAATCCATTTATGGAAAATACATAAGAGTCACATTTAATAGGACTTACATATATTTGAAAATGAAAATGTCATTAAATGAAAACTGTAGAATCCTCTTCCAAAATGTAGAGTTAAGCTTGAAATTTTACCCATGGATTTATATGAAATGTACTTGAAGTTCCTAAATAGCTTTATTCAGAACCATAAGCATAAAAAATGCTTAATAAATAAATTAGAATCCTAAATTAAGTTTATCTTTGAACAGTAAGCCCTGTATTTTAAATACAGTATAGTTTACAGTTTTTAAATGACTATATATAATATATTCACCATACTAACAATGTGCTCTATTGATACATATTTATATCTTACCTGAAAACTATTGAAAAGAGAAAAATTCAACCAATTCAGAGTTTTGGTCTATATTAGCAAAAATTTGTCAAAATACAATTTGTGCTGAATAAAATTAATTTTGGTTTGCTGAATCAGCACATTCCTTTTGCAGATACGTTACATAGCTTTTCAGAAGTTTAGCTGAATTACCAGAAGTTTTATGCACAACTGCCTAGAAGCAGGACTAAGAAGCATCCAAAAGTATTCCCTGCAAAAAATGAAATCTAATCTGAAGATTTAGTTATACTTTTAAAATTTATTCTTTATTAACATCCTAAAGAAACTAACATTATAGCCTTTGAGTTAGAAAATAATATTATAGCCTTTGAATTTTAACATAACAAAGTGAGGACATTAGGGACAATGAAAAGGATGCATGCATCAGTCTTGCTCAGCTCCAGACAAAGTCCTGTTAAGATGACCTACAAATAGCTCTTGACAGAAAAGTTCATTATAAATCTATTAAAAAAAATTTTTAATCCCTAGATGAATTCATATGTCAGCTGCTGTGTTAAATGCCCCCAGAAGATGTGTGCATTCATTTCAATCTAATATTAATAACCAAGGGGGTAGTTTGGTGTGGCAAAATAAATCTAAAGGGTTTGGTAACTTTTCATTTTAAATGACACAAACTACTAAAATAAATTAATTGGATTATTGAAAGAGAGAGGTAAAAGAAAGGTTTTAAGAATATAATATAAATGAAAGGAAGATCCAAGTATTCTTTAACCTAAAAAGCTTTTCAGACCTAATAGGCATGACAAAACCTGTCTTCATTCCTTTCTATTCAGCTCAGCAAGTCCTTTTGAGCTCCAATAGTTAATCAGTTACCAGATTCCACAATCTTTGTTTTTCACACTCCTCAATTCTTGCTGTGAATTTTTCCTCTACTGTACTTAGGATCACCCAGCAGGCCAATACTTTTTTCTTTGGCCTTATAAAGGCAATTATGTATCCACAATTAGATTTACCATATACAGTTTTTACCATATAGTAACAGCCTGTAAAAACATAATAGTATATTATCAAAGAAGTATATGGCTTAAGATGAATCACTAATATATGAAATCTATTTAGCAAATTATTCAACCCAGCTTTTTAAATGGCTGTAGCCATGCCCAAATTACAAAGAAGTCTAGCAAAAGTATATTGCATAAGCAAATACCCTTTATCTAAATGAATCAATGAACATATATGTAAGTGTTATAAAATAATATCTAACCAGATTTACAGAAAAGGTATAATGCAGGTATTACCATGTTAAAAATAGATATCTTCTTAAATGTCATTTCTTAATTTAACATTCCAAAAATGCATAGAAAATTGAGAAATATAAAAAATATATTAACTTACCCTTCAATTTATTTAGAAAACCTCTGCTGTTGGTCAAAAGCAGAACATGTTTCACTGCTCACTTTCCCTGGCTATGAGTTTAACATTAAATTAGTGGACGCCACCTCTCTGGACCACACTAGAGTTTGCTAGACACTACTGCTATGTGGAAGAGTTCTGCTGCATCTAAGCAATATACTGTGTGCAATGGATAACCTAATATGCCTTTCATTTAACTGGCTGGGCAGGTTTCTACCGTCTGTGGAACATGGAATCAAACCAGAATATGTTGGCATAACAGGCCAGTCAAACCGGTTCTTCTGTAGATCCAAAACCTGTCTGACCAGTCTGTATCAAAGGGTAGCCCAACATGCTGCAGCGGCTCAGTTCTGCTAAGCTTGTACTGGGTGAGTTATCCCCACCTCCCATCAACTCCCAACAAACTACTCAGAATGTTGTAGCCTCCAGCAAAAAAATTCAGAGTTCTAGTAGGAGGGGTAGATCTGTGTCATGCATAGCAAGAGTTCATTGTTATAAGCCTCTCATGGGAGATACATATAAGCAAGTGGTCTATTATCTCAGAGATAGGTAATCCTTCTTAAAATGTATTCTAGGGCTCTCTGCTGACTAAAGCCTCTAGAAAAAGATTATCTACAATGAAGAAGAATCCCATAATGTGTGACCTTTTCCACAGTTTACTTGGATTTGCTAGGTCTAGTTTAGCCTTGAGGGAAGAGATTAATATTTCCCACAAGGGTAGTATCCCTGAGAGCTAGAAGGAAGCATTTCTAGAGGGAGAGAAACAAGGTGTAAGTTGACCAGACATTTGCCTGGGTGTGTTATCTTCCTTGTTCTCAAATGGTCCTCATACCATTCTAGTCTAAAATTGGAAAAACTCCTACTTCCACATACTAGGGACAACTTAGAGAGGTTTTACTTTGAATATTCAACAGTTCAAAACAAACGTTATCTACTATGTTTGAGGAACTGTGCCAGGTACAGGGTTCACATTGGTGAAAAAAACAAATTTAATACCAGATGGGAGCAATGTCAAAGTTCCTGATTAAGCATGTTTAGTAAGCTTTTGGAAAGAAGAAATGAGCAACACAGAGTTACATTTTGATAGAAATTGGTTTGTATTAAGGGAGATCATGTGAGATTTGTTCTTACTCTCACATAATACTTGCACATTTAGAAACAGTCTTTCCTATCTACTGATGCAGTGATTCTGAAACTTTTCTGCTTAAGTGAAGAGTTGTTTAAGAACACAGATTCCTGGGCTTCACCTCCAGAGATTCTGATTCAATAGGTCTGGGGTGTTGCCCAGACACTTCTCCTGATTCTAATGCAGTTGCTACGGGGACCGTAGGCCTAGACCTCACACTCAGCTTCTTTTCTATTTCTATACCTAGTTAGATAGAATGAACCAAAAACCGCCATATTCATTTTTGTATCTCCAGTGTCTAGGACATTGAGTAACACTGAGAAAGTACTTATTAATGCTTATTTAGCAAATATCTACTCAGAGTCAATACTTGCTGGATCCCAGGGGAATCACAACTAGTAACTATTGTTTGAATCAAACTCCATTAAACACTGTAATTATAATAATTGAAGTGGGAACACAGAAAAGGGAGCAAGTATGACTGTAAGTACAGGAAAGAATTTACAAGGGAGATTGGTTTAGAGACTTTTCTTTTTTAACCATAACCAAAGACTTTTATCTGCAGGATAACAAAAGATTGGAGGAACAATAAAAATAATGTCTTTATTTGATAGAGTAATAAAAGTGTTAAGTATCTGAGGACACTGTGAACTTAAAACTTGGTAATAAGGTTATTTTGTATAGCAGAGATCAGCAACTTTTCCCATACAGGATCAGAAACTAAATATTTTAGAGTTTGTGGGTCAGATTGTCTTTGTCTCAACTATTCAGCTGTACTATTGTAGCTCAAAAGCATAGACAATAGTCAGTGAATAGGTGTGATAATTGTGAAATATATATTAATATTTGGTCTATGACCCCATTTCCTGGCACACAACTTCTAAAATCTTTAGAATCTCCACAGTTATGTCTTTTTGAATGCTAATGAGTTGATCGGTAGCTGGCAACCCCTACAGTAGCTTCAGGATGGGGGCGGGTCACCAGAAGGACAAAGACATGATTAGAGGGTTGGGACTTTCAGCCCCACTCTCCAGCCTTTGGGTAGGGGAGAGGGGCTGAAGGTTAAAGTTGATCACCAGTGGCCAATGGTTTAATCAGTCACACTATGTAATGAAGCCCTGTAAAAATCCAAAAAGGCAGGTTTCTGAGAGCTTTCGGATAGCTGAATACAGGGAGGTTCCTAGAGGGTGGCATGCCCGGGAGGGCATGGAAGCTCTACACCCTTCTCACATGCCTTGCTTTGTGCATCTCTTCATCTGTATCCTATTTAATAACCTTTATAATAAACTGGTAGATGTAAATGTTTTCCTGAGTTCTGTGAGTTGCTCTAGCAAATTAATTGAACCTAAGGAGGGAGTTATATGAATTTATATCAATTTATATACCCCAATTTATATCAGTGAGAAGCACAGGCCAAACAACCTGGGGCTTACCTTTGGCATTGGAAGTGGGGGCAGGTTTGTGGGACTGAGCCCTCAACCTGTGGGATCTGATACTACCTCCAGGTAGATAGGGTCAGAATTGAATTGGAGGATACCCAGCAGGTGTCTGCTGCAGAATTTATTTCTTGCTTGTTGGTGGGGAGAAATCCTCACACATTTGGTCACAGAAGTGTTCTGTGCTGATTGTTGTTGAGAGAATAGAAAAAGTACTTTGAGTTTATGTGTGTGTTTCTTTTTACACAATGGGTGTGACTGTTCCAATAAAACTTTACAAAACAGGTGGCAGGCCAGATTTGGCTAGTGGGCCATAGTTTGCTGACCCCTGATCTAGAGTGAACTTGTAAAATTTAGCAAGATTGCATAATTAGCTTCTAAAATGGGCTTTGAAATCAGAAAGCTTGGGTTCTCTTCCAGTTCTGTTCCACACTAGCCTTGTCACCTGTATCAAGTATGTTTTATTTATAAAATGGGAATAAAAATAATATTACCTACCTCCTAGCATTATTATAACATTCAAATAATATAATTTATATAAAGGGTTGTCTGAAGATCTGGTACACCATAAGGGCTTAATTAAAAAAGTCAGCTAAAAATAAAACGTTAAACATGATAGTTGGCTGGGCGTGGTGGCTCACGCCTGTAATCCTAGCACTCTGGGAGGCTGAGGCGGGCGGATTGTTTGAGATCAGGAGTTTGAGACCAGCCTGAGCAAGAGCGAGACCCCGTCTCTACTAAAAATAGAAAGAAATGATTTGGACAACTAAAAATCTATATAGAAAAAATTAGCCGGGCATGGTGGCGCATGCCTGTAGTCCCAGCTGCTCAGGAGGCTGAGGCAGTAGGATCGCTTGAGCCCAGGAGTTTGAGGTTGCTGTGAGCTAGGCTGACGCCACGGCACTCACTCTAGCCCGGGCAACAAAAGCGAGACTCTGTCTCAGGAAAAAAAAAAAAAAAACATGATAGTTGCCTGTAATCCCAGCTAATCGAGAGGCTGAGGCAGGAGGATCAACTGAGCCCAGGAGTTCAAGACCAGCCTGAGCAACATACCAAGACCCCATCTCAAAATAAATAAATAAATAAATAAATGGATAAAAAAAAATTTTAAACCATGATATTTGAATATAGGTGTTTATTTCTTTGATTTCTTGAAATCCTCCTGAAATAAAAGTAAAGAACCAAAACAGTCTGAACTCTTAAAGATCAAAAAGAATGATAGAGGTAGCAGAGAAGAGATGTGTATGTATTTTTGGAAGAAGGAAGGAAGTGAGTGGTGACTGACTTACTAGAATACAGCGTGTCAGCAGACTCGTGTTCCTTTATGGAGGCTCTAGGGGAGAAAAATCTGTTCTCTTACCTTTTCTAGCTTCTAGCAGGTGCCAGGATTTCTTGGCCCATGGCTCCCTTCCATCTTCAAAGCCAACAATGGCTGATTAAGTCTTTCACACATCTCATCATTCTGACCCTGACTCTTTTGCCCCTCTCTTCCACATTTAAGTCCAACTAGATAATCCAATATAATCTTCCTATTTTAAAGCCAGCCGATTAGCAACTTTAATTCCATCTGCTACCTAAATTCTCTTTTGCCATGTAATATAACATTATCACAGGTTCCCGGGATTAGGATGTGTGGACATCTTTGAGAGGCCATTATTCTGCGTACCACAGTGGTTAAGTCAAAGTCTGTATATTGGTTGTTGAGATACTCAGGTCTATTTGTCTACTTGGCTTCCAAATGCTAGTGACCAGGTTTGTGTTCTTTACTCACAAAGTAGGAAACTAGAGAATTTCTCTCTGATAAACTCTCAAGGCTGATCACCCTACTGCACTGGTTATAAACGAGGGCTGATTTTGTTTCCTAGGGGACATTTGACAATGTCTTGAGAAATTTTTGATTGTAACAACTAGGGAAGTAGGTAGAGGTGTGCTACTGGCATTTAGTGGGCGGGGACCAGGGATACTGTTAAACATCTTACAATACACAGTACAGCTCATCTTTCTGCCCCAATAAATAATCATCCAGTCCAAAATGTCAATAGTGCCAAGGTTGAGAAACCCTACCCTCATGTTAAGTCTGCCAGTTAACATCACCCTAACATAAGAATCTAACATGGAAAGAAACCGACAGAAAAAAAGAACTTATAGACAACAGTCAATGCAGGAAATAGAATAATATTTTAAATCCAACTATATCAATATCTTCAAGGAAATAAAAGAAGTTACTGATTACATAAAACAAGAACAGAAAGGCTATCTAAAAGTGCAATAGCACTTTTGGAGAACAAAAAAAAGTTATTGGAAAGTAAATATGTTAGCAGAAATAAAGACAACAGGAGGAGCTGGAAGATAAAGTTGAGGAAATCTAGAAGTAAGAAAGATAAGAGGGGAAAAAGAAGATAAAACATTTTATAAAATCAGAGAATTAATCCACGAAATATATCAATTGACTAAAGAATTTCCAGGAAAGAATAGAGAAAATGGAAGACTGAAAATTATCACATAGTTCTAAAGTTTTTCCCCAGAAACAAAGGACCCAAGCTTCTGATTGACAGGGTCCACCAAATGCCAGCAAATGAATGAAGAGAGGCTATAACATCCCATCGTCATGGAATTTTAGAACAGCAGGATAAATATCTAAAAACTTCCAGAGAGAAGAGAAAAAACAAAACACAAAAAACTAGTCACATAAACAGGATAGGTATCAGAATAGCATAGAATTTATTAGCAGCAACACTGAAAACTAGAAAACAATCGATTAACCTTAAAAATTCTGTGAGAATATTATGTATAAACCAATAATTCTATATTTATTCAATCTTGCAACCAAGTGTGAGGATAAAATAAATGTAGCTATGGACACATTAGAGCTCTAAAACTATTATCTTCTTATCTTTTCTTAAGAATCTACTGGAAGATTTATAACAAAACAAGAGTAAATTAAGAAAGATGAAAACATGGAGTCCAGAAGAATTTTGCCTTCTCTTTGCTTAAGGCCCAACATGGCCACCAGTTCTGAGACCTATCCTATACAGGGTCATTCTTCACCAGTAAGTTATAGAAGATTCTGTAATTTTTACTCAGAGAGGGAGTGGGGAGGAAGGGAGAGAGGGATGGACAGGGAGAGAGGGGAGAAGAGAGAGAGGGGATATGAATACGATTGATTTTTCATCACCTAATTCAGTGGATGTCCTTGGGTCAGGAGTCCATGATACACAATCTATCTGGCTGAGTAGGCTTCAGACTATGGTGCTATACACTGGAACATTCTCAGATAAAGGGGCTGTGGGTGGAAAATGCAATGATACATGTTATATATAATATTTTATTAAATGTATAAGATGCCACTATATTTCATATTCTACCCAGTTATTTTTTCAGCTCTCATATATTGTTTGAAAGTCTCTAAGGGCATATAGGATATAAGTACTTTGCCAGCATCGAGTAATGGTAATAATAACAGCTATTATTTGTTGATCAATGCCAGGCGTTTTCCTAAGCACTGTTCACATATCATCTCATTTAATTCCTACAGTGATCCTAGTAGAGACATAGTTATTAGTATATTTCCTACATTACAGATGAGGAAATGAGATACACAGAAATTAAGTAATTTACTGAAGGCAAAATAACTGAACTCAAGCACTCTTATTCCTGAGCCTAGGATATTAATCTTTATCTTGAAGCTGAAGATCTGCTTATGGGAAAGGGATAGATTCTCTCTGTGTTGGTAATTAGAGACCAAGATTTGTTTTTGGTCTTCACTCTTTTCCCAAGCAAACTCTTTCCATGGAGGTTGATTTCATTTAGGTGTTATTTTCATTAAAGCAATTGTGTGATTGATCATAGATTTAATCATCTATGAGGGTATTTGAATTCCAAAAGAGTAGCTTATTTCTCAAATGAATCTTAATAGGTGGAGTTTGTCTGGGACATACAAGTGTTCTTCTGTTGTATTTCCTTCCCTGCATCTCACCTGGAAATGGCATTTATATCCACATGTGGTTGTCCGATATGTATTCCTTTTTCCCATATACACATATATACCCATTAAGGCTCGGTTTTAAAAAGAGTCATCTCCTGGGGAGAGAATATGGTTTGGCATAGTTAATATTTTTTATTAATAATTACTAAAAAAATTCAATATCTTTTGTACCACCAATTCTGTTTTCTTCATACTTACTCAGAGTGATTGTAATAAATATTAGATGTAAATTTAAAATATTTTTTCAATGCAAGTTTTTACTTTCTTTTAACCTGTATATCCCCAAGAACAGTTCTTTTTCTGATATCATTTTGACAGTTTCATACAGCAAAATGTAGTCTAAATTGAACTGGAATTACATTTCTACCTTATAAATCAAACCAAAAAATATCAGTTTAGTTATTTTCTACAATGTTAAGCTGAGCTTCTCAAGAGATTTGGAAATATTTTTTAATTGATGTAAAGTTAAAAGAAAATGGGGTTAATATTCACAGATCATATGATGAGGAAGGCAATCAACCTGGTACAAGTACAAACCTGCATCTACAGGAAAAGTATGCACAAACATTTATATCTGCCAATTTTCATAAGTAAAGGTTTGCAACATACTATCCAATAGCTAGTAAAACCTGATCACTATGAAATTAAGAGCATGTTTTACCTGAATAAGCCCAAATCAAGAAACTTGATTCTGAGTTTGTCTCAAGTACTCTTAGGTTAATATAAACATGTATTAGTCATTTATTGAACATCCTAAGTCTCAGTTGTTTCATTTATTAAATGAGGGGAGTTTGATTGGTTACATTTTAAATAGCTATTTAGCTCAAAAGTTTTATTTTAAGGTTCTTTGGGGCAAGTGAACAATTTAGAAAATTTGGGAGCAAAAGCAAAATAGACCAGTCAAGGAGACATTTTATGGGAAGAAAAATTTTAAAATGCAAGCTAATTTTAGGTTGTGTTCTCCAAAAGCTGATGTTGAGACATGAATTCAGGTGCAAGTGATTTATTTATTAGAAATGTGCTTCCATATGAAATCAATAAGACAGTCAGGGAGGCAGGACAAAAAAAAAAAAAAAAGGGAATGATTTCAGCATCAGCCTGTCCTAGGGAGCTTCAGAGCATAAATACAATGAAAGAATGTATACGACTTGCAGGCAAAGGAATTGGGCTTCCATATTCTTCCACTAGTCACTGGTTACTGGCTACCCCAGAAGGACGAAAACTTCCAGGCACTTTTGGCTCTTAGCACCTCTGCATGAGGTAGCTCTAGTAATCCAAGAATAGTCCTTTGAAGAAAGATGCAGATAACATTAAGAGTAAAGCATTAAGACTTCTGTTTCTAGCCAAGATAGAGTTAAAAGAATCAGATTTACCCTACATTTGAAACAACAAGGACAGAATATATAAAACAATAGTTTTCAAGTCATTGTACATTGGTCAATAAAGAACAGTTGTCCCTCAGAGAGGGTACACAAACAAGGTGAGCCCTACAATTACTCCAGCTTACTGTCTGGAGAGAATTTCCAGGCCATAGCCAAGAGAGGGATAACCGAGGTTGAGTTTAGTGGCCTCACAGAGATTGTCAGATTGGATAAAAATGCAAGACCCAACTATATGCTGCCCCTAACAAACACATTTTAGATGTAAAAAACCAAATAGGTTGAAAGTAAAAGGATCGAAAAAGACATACCATGCTAACACTAATCAAAAGGTATCTTCAGTGGCTATATTAATATCAGACAAAATAGGCTTTAGATCAGAATATGATACTGAGGATAAGAAGGTTCATTTTAAAAGGATCACTTCATCAAGGGACCTAATAATCCTACACATTTATGTATCCAATAATATAAATAAAATATATGTGAAGCAGAAGCTGATAGAACTAAAAGGAAAACAGGACAAATCCATAACTATATCCCATAATTACATCTGGAGATTCTAACACCTATCTCTCAATAATTGGTAGAATAAGTAAACAGAAGATCATTGAGTATAGGCTTAACACCATCAACCTACTAGATGTAATTGACATTCATAGATCACTCCACCTTAAAACAAGAGAATACACATTATTTTCAAGTTTACATGAAACATTTACCAAGTTAGACTATATTCTGGGTCATAAAACAAGTCTAAAATTTAAACATATTCAAGTCGTACAAGATATATTTCCTAACCACAATGGAATTAAATTAGAAATCAAAAACAGAACAATGCATGGGAAATCTCCAAATATTTGTAAACTAAATAACACACTACTAAATAACTCATGGGTCAATGATGAAATCAAACAGGAAAGTATTTTGAGTTAAATGATAATGAAAATGCAATATATTAAAATTATGAGATGTTGGGTAAAACAGTACTTAGAATTAAATTTATAACATTAAATGTGTTTTAAATTAAATATAGACACTAAATATGAAAAAGAAAGATCCCAGGTCAATAACCTCAACTTCCACTTTAAGAAACTAGAAAAAGAAGACAAAGAAAACAATAAAAGTCAGAGTAGAAATCAATGAAATTAAAGATAGAAAAATGATAGAGAAAATCAGTGCAACCAAAAGCTGCTTCTTTGACCAAGTCAATAAAATTGATAAACCTTTAGCCACACTGATCATGAAAAAAGAAGAAAAAAGATTTGGTGGAGGATAGGGGGAGAAAACACAAATGATCAATATTAGGAATGAGAGAAATAATATCACTACAGATCCAATAGATATTAAAAGTATAAGAAGGGAATATTATGAACAACTTTATGCCTATATAGTCAACCTCTTAGATGAAATGGACAATACTTGAAAGATGCAAACTGTCAAAGCTCGCTCAAGAAGAGACAACCTGTTATTTATTAAACATTTAAAATTGTAGTTAAAAACCTAACCACAAAGAACTACAGGTCAAGAGTTTCACTGGTAAAAGGTTTTACTGGTGAATTCTTACAAACTAGGAAGAAATGACACCAATTTCAATCAAACTTTTCTAGAAAATCAAAAGGAGGAAGTACTTCCTGATACTTTGGTATCAGCATTACTGTGATATCAAAACCAAAGACATTACAAGGAAATAAGATAATAGATTTATATTCTTTATGAAATAGATGCAAAATTCTAAACAAAATTTTAGCAAATTGAAGCCAACAACATTTAAGAGGGAAATTACTTCATAATGAAATGGGGTTTTATTCTAGGAATGTGAGGTTTGTTTAACATTTAAAAAAATAAATTAGTGTAAATTTATATTTGACAAACTATAAAAGCAAAAACTATATTATCATTTCAATATATGCAAAAAGTTTGGGGACAAAATTCAGCATCCATTCCTGATAAAAAGTATTTGTAAACTAGAATTGGAAGAGATCTTCCGCATTATGATAAATGGCATTTATGAAAAACCTACAACTAACATCATAGATAATGGTGAAAGATTGAAAGATTTTCTCCTAAGTTCAGAAACAAGGCAAGGGTACCCATTACAACCACTTGTATTTAGTATTATACTAGAGATTCCAACCAGTGCAATAAGGAAAGAAAAAGTAATAAAGGCTATACAGATTGGAAAGGAAGAAGTAAAACTGTCTTTATTTGCAGACCACATGAGTGTCTATGTAGAAAATCCCATGGAATCTACAAAAAAATTCTAGAACTAATAATTGGGTTTAGCAAGTTTATAGTATACAAGATCAATATACAGAAACCATAATTAACAAATAACAGCAATGAATAATCTAAAATTAAAATTTGGAAAGCAATACTATTTATAATAGTATCATAATAATATACAAGTCATATCAAAAATAAATATTTTGGTACAAATCTCACAAAATGTGTGAAAATTATAACTAAAAACTACAAAATATTGCTGATGGAAATTAAAGAATAGTCAATTAGAGAGACATACAGGGTTCATGGATTGGAAGATCCAATATTCTTTTTTGTTGTTTTTTTGAGACATCATAGCTCAGTGCAGCCTCGTACTCCTAGGCTCAAGCGATCTTTCTGTCTTAGCTTCCTGAATAGCTGGGACTACACCACCATGGGCACGCACCAACATGGCCTGCTAATTTTTTCTTTTTCTTTTTTTGTAGATATAGGGTCTCAGTATGTTGCTCAGGCTTGTCTCAAACTCCTGGCCTCAAGCAATCCTCCTGCCTTGGCCTCCAAAAGTGCTGGGATTATAGGCATGAGCCTGGCTCAGTATTCTTAAGATGTCATTTCTCTCCAAATTGATCTATATAGATTTAATGCAATCCCAATAAACCTCCCAGCATTTTTGTATAAATTGGCAGGCTGATTCTAAAATTTATATTGAAATACCAAGGACTTAGAATAGTCAGAACAACTTGATTAATAAGTTGGAGAATTTATATTCAGTGGTGTGCTGATAAATGTTTAATAACCAGCTCTCTGGAAATATTTTTGTGGTACACCATGGCTGATTTTAAGCTACTAATGTGACAGCACTGAACACAGACTAGGGAAGAGATACACATGATCAGCTATTGAGAATTCATAGATTTTACTTTATCAAAGTTAAGAACTTCTGATCTTCAAAAGACATAGTTGGCCTGGGTCACACCTATAATTCTAGTACTTTGGGAGGCCGAGGTGGGAGGATCCCTGGAGGCCAGGCATTTGAGACCAACCTGAGTGACATGGCAAGACACCCCTCTTCATCCTCCTCCCCCCCTCCCCCATCTCTACAAAAGATAGAAAAATAGCAGAGCATGGTGGGGCATGCCTATAGTCCCAGCTACTTGGGAGGATAAGGTAGGAGGATCACTTGAGCCCAGGAGTTTGAGGTTGTAGTGAGCTATGATGATGCCACTGTACTCTAGTCTGGGCCACAGAGCAAGAACCTGTCTCAAAAAAAAAGTTAAAAAATACAAAAATAAGCCACGGACTGAGAAAATATTTGCAAATCATCCATCATATAAAGGGCTTGTATAAAGTATATATAAAGAACCCTTAAAACTTAAGAAAACAAACAACCCAATTAAAAGTAGGCGAAGTATTTGAACAGATGTATCAGCAAAGAAGTCATGTGGATCTCAAGTAAGCACATGCAAAGATGCTTGAGATCATTATTCATTAGGGAAATACAAATCAAAACCACAATGAGATACAATTACATGTCCATTAGAATGTATATAATTGAAAAGCTTGACCATACCAAACATTAGTGAGGATGTGGAGCAACTGGGATTCTCAGACACTGTTGGTGGGAATATGAAATGGTACACCCATGCTAGAAATCAGTTTAGGAGTTTCTTAAAAATGTTTGACCATATAACCCAGCCATTCTCTCCTAGGTATTTACCCAAGAGAAGTAAAAACATGTGTTTGTTCTCTGATTTATATAAGCCGTTTCTCTGATGAAAAAAAGCCCAAACCTAGGTAAAAACCAAACCAAATAATGCAGAAGAAACATCTAAAGGACTTTGTACTTTGAAGGTCTGTATTATGGTTCTATTCTGTCATTTTGGATATCATTATTGGGATTTTCAGTTTGTTAAAAATGAGGGAGTTGAAATGTTTGTTTTATAAGGTCATAGCTAGCTAAAAATGTAAAATATGAAGAGTTCTCAAGAAACTTGAACGTATTATAGAACATGGTGTTGTGCATTCACATTTGAAAATATTTTAAATAATTTTCATAAAATTGGAATAATTGATGGACACTGTTATATATCTTAGTAATGTGGTTAAATAATTTTTGAGAGAGATAACACAATCTTTATTCTTAAGGAAAATTATAAGCAAATGTAACTTAATAACTATAACTTTTATGGTTTTAGATAAACTCAGCCTAATTTTTACAAAATAATCATATTTTGAAGGAGAATTTCTGATCATAATAATTTTGTTTCATATTTTTGAAATATCCAAAATATTCTACCAATTATTTTGAGTTTTACTTTGGTTATATAAAATGACAAAGAAAAGCTCAGCTTGCTATTTTTCTATATATAATTACATAAGGTTTTGAGATTTGAGAGGATTTTTTTTGTTAATACAAGTTTACAATACCTTCAAGGATAAAGGTCTGTTTGAGATAATTTTGGTAAGCATTAATGATGAGTTTAAGAAATTACATGATAGTGGTCAAACAATGCCTAAGACCAAGGTACAAGTAATTACTTTAGGTATGGAAAGGATCATACATACATGATTTAAGTAAGTTAACATTAAATTAGAGAAAGTATTTAGGCCCTGTTTACATGGTCTTGGAGATGTGAGAGCCAAACAAATGTAAGTGGGTGCCTCCAGGTACAGTATATCTATCTCCTTAATATGAGGCAGAACCTGATAAAAAATAATTATACATAAAAAAATAGAAATACTGTAAAGCTATAACTGAATTGTGGCTCTGGGTTAACTACCAAATTCTTCGATAAGGTATTATAAAACTCCTTGTCCTGGTTCTGATCAGAGTCCTTGACTTTTTGGCCTTCTGGGGTATCTTTGGCCAGTCCTCTTCTGTGTCCCAAGTTCGTTCATTCTGGATTGGTCACTTTCTTTAATCTGATCTATGAAATCTAGAAAGCTCTCAGTCTCTCTCAGAAGTTGATAAAATTATAGGTTGTAGGCTAGCTACTTCATAATAACAGCTAGCATTTTCAGATGTTTGCCACGTGTAAGCACTTTTTGTATAGTAGCTCATTTAATTCTCACAAAGTGTTATGAGGTATGTATTATTTAGAGACCAGGAAATAGTTACAGAGAGATTGGCAGCCTAGTTCTAAAACTCATGTGTTTAATCATTACATTATACTGCCTTAGAGATGAACTAGATATTGTCCTCAAATTGATATTATTATCTATTATTTTAGCTACTTTTGTAACTAGTATAAACTTGTTATTGTTAAGGAGGTAATTACCTTTTTTGTTTTTTTTGTTGTTTTTTTTTTTTGTTGTTGAGACAGAGTCTCGCTCTGTTGCCCGGGCTAGAGTGAGTGCCATGGCGTCAGCCTAGCTCACAGCAACCTCAAACTCCTGGGCTTAAGCAATCCTTCTGCCTCAGCCTCCCAAGTAGCTTGTGCCAGCATGCCTGGCTAATTTTCTCTCTATATATTTTTAGTTGGCTAGATAATTTCTTTCTATTTTTAGTAGAGACGGGGGTCTCGCTCTTGCTCAGGCTGGTCTCAAACTCCTGACCTCAAGCGATCCACCAGCCTCGGCCTCCCAGAGTGCTAGGATTACAGGCGTGAGCCACCGCCCCTGGCCTGTTTGTTTTTTAGATAGAGACAGGGTCTTAGAGACAGGGTCTCGCTCTGCTGCCCAGGCTGGAACTCCTGGACTCAAGTGATCTTTCTGCCTTAGCCTCCTGAGTAGCTGGGATTACAGGCAGGAGCCACTATGCCCAGCTGTTTTAAGTTCCTTTCAATAATTTAAGTTCCCTTCAATAATATAACTTCTCTTTTCTGCCACTCAGTGGGAAGAAAGGGTTTTGTAGTCACCTCCCCTCAAAAACAAAAGTCTCCCTTACTGCTCAAAAGCCATTGTTTTTTTTTGAGACAGAGTCTCACTCTGTTGCCTGGGCGTCAGCCTAACTCACAGCAACCTCAAACTCCTGGGCTCAAGCAATGCCTCAGCCTCCTGAGTAGCTGGGACTACAGGCATGCGCCACCATGCCGGCTAATTTTTTCTATATATTTTTAGTTGTCCAGCAAATTTCTTTCTTTCTTTCTTTCTTTTTTTTTTTTTTTAGTAGAGACAGGGTCTTGCTCTTGCTCAGGCTGGTTGGTCAGAAGCCATTTTTTTCTGTGCTCACATTTCCCAAATGTATTTGACCTCAGAACACTCTTTTTTATAGCACGTTATTAACCCCTACCTAATATTGTGTGAAGTGTTCTGTGGGACACTAGTTTGGAAAATGAGACAGTACTATTACTCACTGTATTGTTGTACTATCAAATGACCTGCTTGGAATAGTGGCCTGTGTGATTAAAACTTCCAGTAACTGTTTACCTGGTTTTGCTGTTTATTATGTCCCTTCATATGTATATTATATAAGTCTTAGGTAAAATTCCTTCAGTCATAAATGAAACTAATTTGAACTACTTTAAACCAAAAAAGTCAGGGATTTATTTTGAAACTATAAAGGTATCCTAAGAAGAATATAGGGATGTAGGTATGCCTAAAGCAAGGAATCAGTCTGGCCAAATGAGGAAATAGAACCAGGAAATGGAAAGCCTCCTTACTCTCATTCTTTCTCTCTGGGGCACCTAGTCTTTCATTGCTGCATCTATCTGCAAGTCTACTTAATCTTTCTTTGCTGATCCAAGTGACAGCTAAAATGTCCCAGTACTTTGCGGTTTATACAATATTGGCATGAACTATGTCCAGTGGGATTCTGGTGGCTTCTGCGAGATCTCTACAGATTTCTGAATGAGGGGCCAGTGATATAAGGGGATGGGGGAATGCCAGGCTGATGTTCTTATGGTCACCTCTGGCTCTGGATTCATGTTTCCATATGTAGTAAACTTTGTTGAAGATTTGGAGGTTTGTATCATAGCAATATAATCAGCATTGACTACTGGGGATACTTTCAGATACTCCTGAGAAATTTCTTTTGGGCCTTCATTAAAAAAGTCCTATTTCAAACTTTCTTACTGACTTCTTTCTCTTCTCCTCGTGAGGGAAACAGTTTTTTTCTGGTGCCATGCAGAGTAGTTTTACTATCTTCTTTGATTCTGTGGCTTCTGATACCTATGCTCTCAGGGTCTTATATTCTATCCTGAGCAGCTCAAACAAGGATGTGTCCCTTTGTGGTTGTGTTAGTTTGCTAGGGCTGCCATAACGAAGTACCACAGACTGGATGGCTTAAACAGTAGAATTTTATTGTCTCAAAGTTCTGGAGGCTAAAAGTCCAAGATCAAGGTATCAGCAAGATTGTCTTTTTCTGAGGGTCATGAAGGAAGGATCTGTTCCAGGCTTCTCTTTTGGGTTTGTAGATGGCTGTCTTCTCCTGTGTCTTCACATCGCATTCTCTCTATGTGCGTGTGTCCAAATTTGTGTCCAGATTTCCTCATCTTAATAAGGACACCAGTCATATTGGATTGTCCAATAATGACACCTATCCTAATGGTTTCAGTTTAATGTAATTACTTCTTTAAAGACCCTAGAACATTTTGTGGTTCCTAAGTGTGATAATTGGGTTTTTATGCTATTGTGTGAGATATACCTCCCTCAAACCTGATTGGCACATTACCTGTCTGATGTGGAAAAAAAAGAAAGACCCTATCTCCAAATTCAGTTACATTCTGAGTACTGAGGATTAGAACTTCAACGTAAGAATTTTGGGGGTGGGGACACAATTCAGCCTATAGTGCTGGTATTTTTTGTGAATATAATTTTTACCTTTGTGATTTTCGCTTCACAGTGTTTACGGGGGATGAGGGTGGAAATCCTCCCAGCAGCAACTTAATTTAAGCAAATAGCCTTAGCTGATTAGAATTAGGTCCCTATTCTAAATCTCCAGGATAGAGAATCAGATTGACAGAGGTTAGGTGATGTATCCACTTCAGAACACTCAGTTTTGGCCAAGGATCAGGTTATTTAGTACAATAAGGCTGGTGGTGTCCATCCTTGTTGACTAGAAACACTTACCAGTGAAATGAGAACAGTTAGGAGCTGGTTAGTCCACTTCAGTATTTTATCTACTATTAAAAAAACTATTGTAAATTAAAATTTATTTAGAATTCAAAAGAGCACTATGATATTTTATTCCAACTTTAATGTTTTAGCACTAATTTCAAAAGTAGAATATACTCTTGAGAATTTATTACTTAGAAAATTTTATGATTGATCAAGACATAAAAGAAAAAAGTTGAAATGGTTATTTTATATCTGTATTTAACGTTGAAGTAATTGGTATACTTAAACTTCTAATAAGAAGTCATAGAACTACAAAGCAAGGTAAACTTGGTTAAATATTGCAACTTGTTTTGTCTGAAATTACACAGGTACTATATAGGTGCTAATGAATTCTCCAACTTGAGGAGACATGCAGTGAAAATTGCATCACTTTGGTTTTGTGTGCTGCTGTAAGCAGTGATTTTTTTCCCCCACCCGTAATTTTTCCTTTAAATTGCTACCTTGTGCCAAATTAAGATATGAGTTTGCAAATAGCTTCATTTTATGTGCCAGCAATAATAACTAGACTCACCAAGGAAAAGTAAACTCGGCCACCTTTACAACACTTAGTATTTCATATTTCTTTCTTTCTTTTTATACTTGTGTCACTACAACTTATTTTTTTCTGTGACACATTTTAGAGATTCCCCATGTGTGAGAATGTGGTGAGCAGTGTCTTTAATGTCAGAGAAGTTGTAATTAGCTAGAAACGTGGCCGGAGGTCACATTTTCTCAGTAGCAACGTGGTATTACTTCTGGCTTGGAAGGCAGTGGTAAGCTTTTGTATAGCTCTCCCTACCACTCCAATTCTTTCCCCCTCAGCATTATAGGGTAGTTGTTAAGAGTTTGGTTTTCAAAATAAGAAAGTCCTGGGTTCAAATCCCAGTTCAACCGTATACTAATTGTTAGGTCTTGGGTAAGTTACTGGAGTTCTGAGCTTAGTTTTTTCATCTGTAAGAAGGAATATTATGATTATTATAAGAATTAAATGGGATATTTGCAATGTGTTTAGCAAGAGCCTGGCACTTAGTAAATGTTTAAAAAGTAGTAGAAATAATTAAAAACAATAGTAATCATTATTTCCAATGCCAGGCCTAGGCATACAAAGTTGTGTGAGGCATGGTCCCTATCAAGGAACTCATAGATCAACAGAGTATGAGACTCAAAACATTACATGGTAGGAGATGAGGGGATTGGAGAGATGTTGGTCAAAGTACATAAAATTTCAGTTGCATAAGAGGAATAAATTCAAGAGATCTATTGTACATCATGGTGACTGTAATTAATAACAATAGATTTTTATGCTTGAAAATTCCTGAGTAGATTTTAAGTGTTCTCACAACAAAAAATAAGTATGTAAGGTAATGCATATGTTCAATAGCTTGATTTTGCCATTCCATAATGTATACATATATCAAAACATCATGTTTGTATACTATAAATATGTACAGTTTTTACTTATAAATTAAACAAAAGTATCATTGTAAATGTATCTTTATATTACATTGGGAAGGTACTTGGTACCTGATGTTTGGTTGGTTGTTGATACCGGCAGTCCCTGGGTTATGGGTATCCTGACTTGGACAACCTGACTACCGCATTCTGCATTTACGAATGGGCCCCCAAGGCTCCCCATAAGGATAATTTATAATTAAATTAATAATTCAGGAACTAGTTTATTCCGAGCATGTAAACAAACCCACATGGAGTAAGTGGTTCATTGGTGCAGCATTTTTATGCTAGCAGCTAGTCTCATTGTTTATACAGTCTCACAGCATCACTTTTGTCTTAATTTTTTTATTCAATTTTGTGAGTTTGTGTTTACCCTTATAACCGTGCCTCCAAAGCAAAAGTCTACTGCAAGTCCAGGTGAGCCTGCAGCAAAGAGAAAGGTAATTACAGTGGAAACAAAAGTAGGAATAATTAAGTGTTCCTCTGAAGGTCAGCTGTCATCATTCATTGGGAAAGCATTAGGCTTTAGTTGCTTCATGATCAGAACAACTATAAAGGATGAAGTGAGAATAATGGAACATGTGAAAGTGCAACAATGAAAGTATCAATTACTAACAGTGTAGTGGATTAATTATTGAAATGGAAAGGTTATTATTGATTTGGTTAGAAGATCGAAATAAGTGTTAACATTACTATTAGCCTAGCACTGATGCAACATTAGGTGAATGTTAACCTTTAATATTTTTTTGGAAATTTCTTCTATCTCCTAACTAAACTTTTTGTATGAGTTTGTTTTTATGTTCTGTTTTTTTTAATTAAAAGAAAGAGCATGATAGTTTCTGTAACTTATTACAGTATAGGGGTATTATTATTATTACAGTATTACACTGTATTATTATGACCACATATAAGCCATGATAGTATTGTTATTAATATTATTATTATTACTATATATGCACTGTTCATGGGGGATCCTATTTATATACAAATCCGACCTAAAGATGTTCTCAGGAATGTATCTTGTCTGTAACCTGGGGACTGCTTGTATTTCCATTAAATGCTATATTATTCTTTTAAAATTATCTATAAATAGAATTTATTCTTAACTTTGGATTTTAAGTTAAAATCTTGCTTAACACCTAGAGCAAGGTATTGTAAATGACTCATTAGAACTGTAGATGTTGGCATTCTTTGCCCTGTTCTTAGTTCTGCCCCAGCCCAGGGGCTGCCAGGCTCTTTCCTGGGTACCAGGGAGAGGACAGTGAAGTGGACATCATATCCAAATGATGGAGCATATTCAGCCTAGAAGATGGGTTTTGGTTAAGATGGGAAGTTGCGAGGAGGGACTAGAAGAATGTAAGATGTAAACTTAGGAAATCTATCCAGAAATAAGGCAAAGAAAAATAGGATCAAGTCATTCAGCTGGTATCCAAGGCCAGACTTCCTCCAGGCACCTGTACCTTGGGGAAGAGGGAACAGAGAAACTTCAGGAACTCAAGAGATCCATGTAGGAGCTCAAGCCAGAAGCCTGACTTCTCCAAGAGCAGTCTAACAAAAGAGGGTAGGGTAGAGTGAGAGAGGTGGAAAGAACAACACTATTCATGTTTTAGCTCAATGGTCTTTAAACCTTTTTGATTGTTGATCTTTTTTTATTTACTTATTTATTTATATGTTATACAAATGTACCTTGATTACTAGCTAACATATCAGTGCATAATTAAGTTCATTGTTACTGATAATTGCAGTTATTTCAAGTAGTTTAAAAATAGTTTTAAATCCTTTTGGCTAGTGTCTTTCAAGATTTGATTATATACTGTTTTTAAATGAAGATGGGGCTGATGAAGAAGACATTGTGCTGTTCTCTTGTTTGGTATTGAGCATGCATTATTGGTGTTATCTTCAATTCTCTTTTGTTTGCCTTTTAAAGCCACTGTGTGAGAGTTAAATTAATAATTCATAAATGTGCTGAATTGGGCACACAGACAGAATGCATTGCTATATACTGAAACCCAGTGAAATAGTAAGGCACCCTATTTATCTCTTTTTGTTTGATAACTCCTGCTCCTCCCTCAGGTTTCTTTACATATCATGTGGAACATGATGATGTCCAATTTATCTATTTTTCCTTTGTTGCTCATTCTTTTGATGTCATATCTAAGAATCCATTGCCTAAGTCAAACCAATGGATTTTATTTTTTATAGTTTATGTTTCTCTGCTGAGATTTTCTGTCTATTCACTTACTAACACTGTATTTTCATTAAACATTCAGATCGCTGAATATGTCTTCTCCAAGTCTTTACTAAATTCAACATCTGGGCCACCTCAGAGTTGATTGATATTGACTATTTTGTTTTTTTCTTGACTATAGTCCACATTTTCTTATTTGTTCCTTTACTCAGGGTCTTATAAAGGTAAAAACAGGTATTGGCTGGTCTATGTTTTTATCAAAACTCCAGGTCCTCCTTTAAGTTTCTTGTGGTTGTACAATAGAGATCCCATTTTTTTGTTGGCTGTCAACCAGGGGCCACTCTCAGCTCCTAGAGGCCACCTGCATTCCTTGCCACATGGCCCTCTCTATTTTAAAGCCAATAATGGAGAATTTTTTGTGCATTAAATCCTCCTCATGCTTTCAATCTCTGGCTTCTTCTGGCCCACCTGGGGATAACCTCCTTATCTAAGGTCAACTGGTTTAGGATATCTACAAAATTCTTTTCAGTAGTACCTAGACTAGTGTTTGGCTGAAAACTGTATAAGAGTGTATGTATACTAGAGACTGGGAATGTTAGGGCCATCTTCAAGTTCTGCTTATTTAGAATTATTTTTAACATCTTATTTTGTGCTTCCAGTTTTTCTGTTTTTTTTCTCTGTATTTACCATTTCTTACTTTCCTTTGACTGGAGTGATCAATTTTTGTTTCTTCTTTCTCCCTCTACTGGTTCGATAGCTATATATTATATAATTTCAGTGGTTTTCTTAATATAGTTTTATTAACAAATCTAAGGTTAATCAATCTCTCTGTCCTTCAGATAAATAAGACAAAAACAAGACAAAAACTTTAAAATTACATTAATTCCAATTAAACCACTCCAGTCTTAGAGAAAAGATGAATTGCTTATACATGAATGACAGTCTGATGACAGATTTCTTATCAGCATCAACAGAATACAGCAATGAAATAATATCTTTTAAGAGCTGAGATAAATTTACTGTCTACTTAAAAGTCAATAACCAACTGATATATCATTCGAGGGCAAAACTCAGGGATCTTTCTCAAAAGAACACTAAAGTAGGTACTTCAGGGAGCAGAAAACAATGCAGAAGAAAAGAGTGATATGAGAAATAATGTTGATTAAAGAGACTGATAAACATACTGGTAAATTTTTATAAACATGAACTATAAAAAGTAATACTAAGAATAATCCTGTGGGCTCGTTAGTACTCCATTTTTACAGATGGAGAAAAGAAGGGTGGAGAAGCTAAATATCAAACTTGTGTGAGGTCACACAGCCAAAGAAGGCAACAGCTAGGAGAATACACTCTTTTTCAAAAATGGCATGAGACTCAAAAAGCAACTGTAACTATCTGTGTTGATCCTTTGAGCTAATTTGTGACCCAGAGAGTTCCCATGTCTAGGAGTTCTAGAATGTATAAGAAGAATGCACTCAGGCACTATCCTTTGATTTAAAGAGAACTTGGAGAAGTTTATCTGATTTGAAATCCCAGTTGTGTGATTTTTTCAGTCACTAGCATGATTACATAAACTTTGAGAAAGATTAAATAACTGGTGGTGATATGACCATGTTAAGAAACAAAAAGCTGAAAGAGAAGTCAAATTGAATCAACAAAATTGCTCTTAGTAAATAGCAAAATGTAGAGTTCTGTATTTGGGGATAAATTCTAAATAGTAAAACACATGTGATGTTTTGTTTTTTACAAAGATCACCTGATTTGTTCTTTACTAGGCTTACAAGCTACAGTATAATCTTTTAAAATTATAGGTAATTCCAAAAAGGCACATTAATCTTCAGTTAATCACAGTTGTTTCAAAAATATGTCCCTTCTCTTAACAAAGAAGTAACCCAGCCAAAACTTGGATAAACTGGCATTTCCTTAGATCACATGTTTCATTCCTAAACACAATGCCTCTTGTGTTTCTTTCAGGTGTCCATACTTTCTCTGAAAAATAGATCTCCCCTTCCAAAGCTTGAGCATTATCTGTGCTTTGTTTGAAAATAAATGCATTGTTCATGTGTGGACTAGTAGTGCAGGTGTTTTACCTCTCTTTTTCCAGTCAGGCTGATTCTTTAGTTAAATCTCTCACGTCTACTTTTTATTGCCATTTCCCTTTATGGCCATAATGTAAGCCCCAAATGTAACAAGATCATCTTTTATTCCAATATGTTTACCTTTTATTTAATATCTTAAGTGTTACCAACATTCTGCTGCTTTTTCAGTTTTCGAAAACTAACTCCAGGGCAAGGCCAAAGTTCAGATCAAGCATTAATAGTCCAGGTTGCTTTCATTTTTCCTGAACTCCAACTGCCCTCTTAAGGTACCAGGATTTGCCTCTGTCACTGAAAAGCACTATCTAAAAGCTTTGCATGAAATTAAACTCCCTGAGGTGTAACCAAACCGAATAAAGCCACAGAAGCGTGTATTGAAGCAACTCTTCCTGAGTGGGGCATGTGAAACACTGACATTCTTAACACGGCGAAGGTTGGTATTGTGTGTCAGGTAACTGATTGTGTCTTCTGAAGTATAGAGTTTCAACCCCTCATTTTATTTTCAATCACTTTCTTGTTATTCCCCAGAGAATGAAGAGGGTCTGATCTTGGATCATTGGGCAAGCTATAGCTGGGAAGGGAAAGTGGTGGGGGAGTGGGCAGAATTACTTTAAGACTTTATCTCTTCAATGCAAAAGATAATAATTGATATTACTTATCAAAGTATCTCTTTTCTAGCTGTGTAGCATGTATTTTCAAGCAATTTATTGCCACTTATGTCTCTAGGTTTTTTGCATAATCCCCTTTTTCTGGCATTTACCATACTGAGCTATACTTTAGCAAAATATAGTACCTACTTTAAGTTTTTATTATTAATATTGCTTTCATGGATAAACGTTTTTAAATTTTCATCTTCCATTATAAATGTTAGAAGGTTTATATGAAAATAGTGAATAATAAGTAAAGAATCTAGCTTCTTTACTTTTTCTAATTCCAGTGTTTTGCTTAACAAAATGTGGTCAGTGCTTCATTGATTAAAAGAAGAATGTAGCACATTCATAGTGTGTATTATTGCTTCTTTGTCCAATTTGCCAAATGTAACTAATATAAACTTAATTGTGAAACACACTATTCTGTTCTGAGTGGTTGTAGAGTTCCTGTACAGTGTTGCATCTTCATTTTAAAAACAAGTGCACATTTCTTCAATTCTTTAAAAAACCCATTTTGTAGGAATTAGCAGTTTCAAAATTGGTTTGACTTTATATTTGGGGGTTGATAATTCTACAGAAAAATGTAAACCAGAGTTTGGTATTCTTATTACAAATTGGCAATTGTCTGTAACACTGTGAGCTACAGTGTATGTAGACTATAGAATGGAAGTCAGCATTATGTGAAGATATTAAGGAGATTTTACTTATGAGGAGGGACATGTCCCTGGCCTTAAGGAAAGTGTTGATCAAGACATTTTGTCC
>CM052443.1:37549728-37568865 GCA_028533085.1 Varecia variegata
AAAAAAAAAAAAAAAAAAAAAAAAGACATTTAGAGATTTTGGTATAAATAGCTGAAGTGAATTTGTAAAATATAATTGTAGTATGGAATCTATACTCAAGCATAATCTTTCCTTTCTGTAGTTATGCTTGAGTACAGGTCACTTATTTATGCATGAGCCAGCTGATTTCAAAACTCCTATTTCATATCCCCTTGGGACAGCTAAACAAAGATCTTTCCACTCATGTATGGGAGATAGCACTCTGAAACCTCTTGCTTAAATGGGAGAAAGGGAAAAAACTCTATATTTCTCGTATCTTGTAGTTCAAATTTACAAACATTATTTATCTCAAATTTCTAGTTTTACTTAAGCTGAAAAAGCACTGGTAAATTAATTCAACAAATATTTTTTCCTTTTGAACTTTACTGAGGAATAATATATGCATAATAAACTACATCCATTTAAAGTATAAAATTCGATGAGTTCCGACACGTTGTATGCACCTGCGAAACCAACATCACAATCAAAACATGGAACATGTCCCTCAGCCCCCAAAGATTCCTGTGCTCCTTTGCAGTTCCTCCCTCCCTCCCTCCTCTATCCTCTATCCTTTCTATCCCTATCATCAGCTTCCACTGAATGCCTTTCATTTGTGTTTTACACAAATGGAATCATACAATATTTATTGATTTATTTTGTGTCTGGCCTCTTTGATAACACATAATGATTTTAAGACTTATCCATCTATTGTTGCAAATATCAATAGTTCTTCCCTTTATATTGCTGAGTAGTATGGATATACTACATTTTGTTTATCCATTCACCTGTTAATGGATTATTTGGGTCATTCCCAGTTTGTGGCTCGTTCAAAACATACTTAATAAGCACCTATTACTGTCCAGGCAAATGTTCTAAAAAAATGGGAGACAATGGTTAATAAAATAGACAAAATCCTGGCCCAGATGGAGCTTACTCGGGGAGACAGGGAATATTAAATAAGCAAATATAAAGTAAGCCTGGTGAGAAAAATAAAGCAGGATAAGAGAGAAAGGAGATTCTGCATTAGGGCAGATTCTGTTTTCTATAGGATGGTCAGGGAAGACCTCACTGATTAGGTGGCCTTTGTACCAAGACTTGAAAGAAGGAAGTGAGTGACATATACAGACATCTGGATGAAGAGTACTGAGATTTAAGTGCCTAAAAATTAAACTTAAAGAAAAAAGTATTCCTGTCTTACTTTAGCATTCATGGTTCTAATGGTTATTTTTGTTTCAGTGGTTAAGTATTTTTACAACTACTTTTGGGCATTAGATTTAGCCTTTTGGGAAAAAGAGTGGTCTACTGCCTGCTGCTGCTGCTACATCCAGGGTCTCTTCCTTGGTAGAAAATCCCTGACCTTTCATAAAGTTCTTTTGAAGAGAACAAATCATTCAGATGCTTGTGTGGTGTTTGTTTTAAGGATTTTAGGAGTCTTCCAACTCCTCAAAGGAGTCTGTTAGACCCTGACTTTGTTACACAGGGCAGCTGACACTTTGCCTTGTTTGTTGTGGGATAGTGTCTACTGCAGGCCTCAGACCACAAGGGTAAGGATAACAGTCCCCAGGGTTGTTAGAGGGTTCCCTGGGGACAGAAGTATGTGAGGTGGCTTCGGAAAACTATCTGATGAGTTACCTTTCCCTTTTCATAAGTTGATGCCTGAGCTGAGCCAGTATGTGAATTGTGGAAGCATCAGACTACAGAAAGATTCTTAAGGGCTACCTATAGTAGATAAAAAAAAAAAAAAAATTACATTGTCCCAGCTCTGCCCAGCTCTTCCCAGTGTTGCAGATATAGAAAGACTTTCAATATTCCCTATCCCTTCATCTTTGAAAGCAAAATCAGACAGCATGTACCCTAAACTAGGAATAGCTCTCAATTTACCTATGTGTCTCTTTGGGCTGAAATCTTTCCCATTAACACCATCTTACACCTTGGCTTCCTGAATGTGTATCAGCCTCACTGAGAGGAGTCCCTAGCATTAACCCAATGCTAGTGCTTGTCATATATTCATTCGTTTATTCATTTATTCAATCATTTATATATATTAGTATGGACTCAGGTATATTTATTTCATAATTTGGGATTATAATTCAATACTATATTATTTATTTTGTTGCTCAAATTGTTCCAGTTTTGGCCACTAGGAGCTCTTTCCGGTTGGCTCCTGTGTTGCTTTGACATGTTTCCATCTTTTTGTTTTTTGAGTTCTTTCTTACTTTCTGGTATGGTAAGATACTTCAGGCTTCTACCCCAATTCTAGAATCAGCTATTTTCCCAAGAATCTCTGGCTCCTCTTATTGAAAAATGGTATTTAGAAATCAAGATGTGGGTGCTGGGTTTGCTCTTTGCTGCTAGGGTGTGATTGCTTCTAGGCCCTCTCAGTGGACAGGGCTAGGTAATATATTTATGTATACTGACCCATGTATACACACAAATCTGTAAGTGGTAACTGTCTAGCTATTCTTCTATCTATTAAACTAAGTGTGAGTTCATACTGATGTCCCCAACTCTAATCCAGCACCACAGAGTTTATTTTATCCTTTCCTTCTTGTTTATCTGCAGCTTTCATCTCTTACAGTGAAAAATCTGGTTCCTATAACCCTACATTTGTTTACTTAATTGCTCAACCTTAGTATATATGTAAAGCAATCACTATAAACATTTTAAATGCAATTCTGTATCTACAAATTTATTCTACTGTACATTCATGCTATAATGGAGCAATATTTGGACAAGACTATTCATTGAAGCATTGGATTCTCTCTTTTCCTTTCCTTTTAAACTATTTTAGATTATCTTTAATTTTTAAAAAACTTTTTAATGTAGACATTTTCAAGTATATACAATAGTAGAAGTAAAAATATTCTGAACCGTATGAAACCATAGTCCAGTTGTAACAATTTTTATTATTTTGCCTATCTTGTTTTTTCCCACATTCTTTTTTTGCATTTTAAAGCAAATCCCACATATCATATCATGTCACCTATAAATACTTCAGCAAACATTTCCAACATATAAGTTTTTTTGAGTGTAAACACAATGCCATTTATCATATCTAAAAAAATTAGTATCTCTTTCTTTATATGATACCTAATCTATTATAAAATTTCCCCAGCTGTGTGAAAAAAGTCTTTTATAGTTGGTTTGTTTGAATCAGAATCTGTAGTAGACACAATAGTGGCCTCCCCCCGCCCCCACCTCCTACTCTCTGCCAAGATGTCTGCATTTTATCCCTGGAAACTATGTTACCATGTTATCTTACATGCAACAGGGACTTTGCAGATGTGATTAAATTAAAGATCTTTAATTGGTGGGATTATCCTGGATTATCTGGATGTGTCCAATTTAATCACAAATTTCCTTATATGAGAAAGGTAGGAGGGTCGGAATCAGGGAAGGAGATGACAGTGGAAGCAGAGGTGGAGTGATGCCATTGCTGGAAGGGGGCCACAAGCCAAGGAATGTGGGCAATCTCCAGAAGCTGGAAAAGGAAAGGAATGGATTCACCCCTAGAGCCTCCAGAAGGAATGCAGTCTGACTGCATTTTACCTGTAAGGCCCATTTTCAGATTTCTTACCTCTAAAGGAGAATACATTTGTGTTGTTTTAAGCCACTAAGTTTGTGGTAATTTGTTATAGCAGCATAGGAACAAACACAATATAAACAAAGTCTACATATTGCATTGGGTTGTTATATATATTAAGTTTATTTTAACCTGTAATAGTTCTGTTTCTTTATTTTTTTGATTTGTTGAAGAAACTGGGTCATTCATCCATAGAATCTTCTGCGTTCTGGATTGGCTCAGTTTTACCTCATGGTGTCACTTAACTTGTTGTTCTATATCCTTTATTTTCTAAATATTAATATTAACTTTTTTCACATTGTTTGCAAATTTTTATTCAAAGAATATTTTGGTGCATATTTATGAATACAAAGAGTCACCATTTTACATGAAAACTATTATTCTAATATACTTTTCCACTATGTACATAGCATATAAAAGGGATGACCAAAGCATAACATTATAGACATATGAATCATAGACTGGATGTGTACATTTAAAAGATGGCAAGTTGAAGAAACAAAATTACAGCCTTAACAACCTTTCATTGGCTTTATATACCTGAATCATAGCATTTCTAATACAATAGTTATTTTGTTTAAATTTCAAAATATTAAGGGGGGTACAAATGTTTTTGTTACATGGATACCCTGTATAATGCTGAAGTCAGGGCTTTCAGTGTGCTTGTCACCTGGACGGTGTTCATAGCACCCAATAGGTAGGTTTTTATCCCCCAGTGACCCTCCCAAAGATGGATTAAAGGCTTAAAAGTAAGGCATGAAACCGTAAAAATTCTAGAAGAAAATATAGGAAAAAGTCTTCTAGACATAGTTCCTATGCAAAGAATTTATGACTAAGACTCCAAAAGCAAATACAGCAACAACCAAAATAAATAAATGAGACTTAATTAAAAAGCTTCTGAACAGCAAAGGAAATAATCAACAGAGTAAACAGGCAACCAACAGAATGGGAGAACATATTCACAAACTATACATCTGGCAAAAGACTATATCTAGAATCTACAAAGAACTCAAATCAGCAAGGAAGAAACAAGCAACCCCACCAAAAAATGGGCAAAAGACATGAAGAGAATGTTTTCAAAAGAAGATAGACAAATGGCCAACAAACATGAAAAAAGGTTCATCACTAATCATCAGGAAATGCAAATTAAAGCCACAATGAGATACTACCTTACCCCTGTCAGAATGGCCATTATTAAATTGTCAAAAAACAACAGATGCTAGGATGAATATAGAGAAAAAGGAACGCTTGCTTGTACACTGTTGGAGGGACTGCAAACTAGTACAATCCCTGTGGAAAACAGGATGGAGAACTAAAAGTTGATCTGCCATTTGATCCAACAATCCCAGTGCTGGCTATCTACCCAAAGGAAAAGAAATAATTTTATAAAAAAGATACCCACACTAGAATGTTTATCACAGCACAATTCACAATTGCAAGGATATGGAATCAACCTGAGTGCCCATCAACTAATGAGTGAATATGTGGTATATATATGCAATGGAGTACTACTCAGTCATAAAAAGGAATAAAATAAAATAATGAAATAAAAATTGCTTTTGCAGCAATTTGGATGGAACTAGAGAACATTATCCTAAGTGAAATATCTCAGAAATGGGAAAACAACACATGTTCTTACTTATAATGGGAGCTAAACGATGAGTACAAAGAGACATAAAGGACATTGGAAACTTATACTAAGTTTTAAAGGCTTATTTATAATCAGGTTCAATATTTTGGGGGGCAGTATATTTCATAGATGGTGTCTTGTACTTTCTATCACATCACATCAGGAGAAAATTAACAGTTGTCCCATTGTTAGTGCTGCTAGCCTGATGCACCCACTAGAAAGCTTCTGTCAATATTTTACACAGGGTTTTAGCGCCTACTGATGATTGTTGCTTGTATCCCTTATTTCACTAAGATTTCCAAAATGGTAATGTATTAGTGGGAATTCTATATAAAGAAGAACTTTTTCTTATCACAGTAACTATTTGTTAACTGTGAAATAAAGTTTGTATATGAAAGTAGGATAAAATGCTTGAGTCCCTTCACTCATGAAATTTTAGAATGAAATATATACTCTGATCTGTACCTTGTTTTTCTAACTTACTGTTATATGCTGGAGAGCCCTACATATAATGCCTCATTCCTTTTTACAGCTGCACAGTATTCTGTGTTTGGACATACGATGGCACAGCCATTCAGTTCCATACTGATGAATATTTGGGTTGTTTCCAATCTTTGGGAAAGAATGGGAAAGAACAGTGTATACTGTAAAAGAACTGTATATCCTTGCTGTGTCCTCCTTGAGACCCTGACTTCTGATTTTGTCAGTGAGTTCTGTACCTGAGAACTTGCTCTGGTCTTGAAACCAAGCAAGGGATTGTATCTTTTTATTGGGGTAGTTACCATTAGCTCTTGTTTCATCCATCTTTGATTTCTTTTGATGACTTAGATTGAGCAATACCCTTGTTGGCTGCCCATCTGTCTAGCTCCAAGAGTACTGTGCCGTAATAAGAAATCTATATCTTACTGTGGTTCAGGTCTCCCCCACCCAATTTCCACAATGATCTTGCTGTTCCTTGTGATAATTGTGCCTACCTTGCTTCTAATGGCTTAGCTTTGTCACCTGGCCTCTATAATTTGGGGAGCCTATTATCCCCATTGCTATCAGTAAGACTAGTTCTTTTTTTTAAATAAACTTTTATATATTTATTCATTTTTTTTGAGCAGAGTCTTGCTCTGTTTCCTAAGCTGGGGTGCATGGCTTGATCATAGCTCACTGCAACCTCCAACTCCGAGGCTCAAGTGATCCTTCTGCCTCAATCTCCCAAGTAGCAGGGTCTATAGGTGTGTGCCACTACACCTGGCTATTTTTCTTATTTTTTGTAGAGATGGGGTCTTCCTATGTTGCTCAGGATGGTCTTGAATTCCTGGCCTCAAGCAGTGCTCCTGCTTTGGCCTCCCAAAGTGTTGGGATTACAAGCATGAGCCACCGCACCTGGCCCCAGATACTGCAACTTTAAGGGAAATGATGTATAACAAAACCAATTTTACCATAGGCCGATTGATAATTGATATAAACAAAAGTTAAATTTCTTTTCTTTTTAGGAGACAAAGTCTTGCTCTGTTGCCCAAGACTGGAGTGCAATGGTGCAATCGTAGCTCACTGCAACCTCAAACTCTTGGCCTTAAGCAATCTTCCCACCTCAGCCTCCCACAGTGGTAGGATTATAGGTGTGAGCTACTGCTCCTGGCCGCAAGAGTTAAGTTTCTATGATATATTTCTAGTCACAAAAACATCACCAAATTTCTAAATAAAGACCAAAACATTTCTAATATTATACATTGAAATAACTGTGAGCTTTACATACATTTAAGAAAGATTAATAAACACAAGTAAGATATTATAATTATTTACCCAGTAATTTCAGTTCAGGATCACAGTTGGCATGGGCCTAACCCAGCAGCTCAGGGCACAGCCAGGGAACCTACCTTGGATGGGATGTCACCATTCCATTGCAAGGTGAACTCACACTCACACCCACACTCACTCATCTTGGGACCATTTAGACACACCAGTTTACTTAATGTGCACATATTTGGGATGTGGGAGAAAACCCATGCAGACATGAGGAGAACATGAAACACCTCGCAGACAGTGGACCTGGCTGGGAATGGATTTTTTTCTCATTAACATTATAATGAAAAGCTGTTGAATGAAACGACATTATTTTGGGACCTGTTATACCACTATAGCAAAATCGCTAAGATACATTAAATTAAAAAAAATTTGCAGATCAATATATAGAATATGACTTTTTGTGTATAAACAAAGATATTTATATTTACATTTTTAAATTTGCATAGAAAATACCTGGAAGACTACAAAAGAAAAACTATTTTGGGAAATGTGATTAGAAGCTGAAGAGGGGGTAAAGGTACTTTTTACTTTATGCTCTTCTCTACTGTTTGAAATTTTTATGGCAAGTAGTATTGATTTTATTTTGTTTTTTAAAATGATATTGTTACTCAACCAATTGTTGATTATTTTTCCCTAGAGGTTTTGCTCTCATTTCATGCCTCATCCACTTGGTCAACCTTCTTGGTAAAAGATAACAGTGCAGAGTTAGCCCCCAAATCCCAGGCACTGATTTGTATTGGTTATCAGTCTCCCAACATCCATTTAGCCTCAGTTCTCTCTGGGCTTCCATCCTACTTTGGAGACTCCAATATGTTTAGGGATCATGGTACCCCAAACGATGGTTAGGGTATTGCTGTTCCTGTGCAATTACAGTGAAGCAGGTGTTTTTGGAGGAATAGACAAATGAAATTGTGGGTGAATGGCTTATAATTGTGCATCTTTGGACTGATTTAATTTGTTATTTGGCCATATAATCCAATTTACTGTGTTTTTTTTTTTAGTGAATATTGGTACATCCATTCTTTTTCCATTTTATACAGTTATTTTGATCATTATCCAACTTTTTTTTTTTTTTTGAGGCAGTATCTCACTCTGTTGCCAGGGCTACAGTGCAGTGGCATCATTATAGCAAACTGCAACCTCAGATTCCCAGGCTCAAGCCATCCTCCTGCCTCATCCTCCCTGAGTAGCTGGTACTACAGGCATGCACCACCATGCTCAGCTGATTTTTCTATTTATTGTAGAGATAGGGTTTTGGTCTTGCTCAGGCTGGTCTCAAACTGCTGGCCTCAACCTGGCCTCAAGCTATCCTTCCATCTTGGCCTCCCAAAGTGCTAGGATTACAGGTGTGAGCCACCACACCTGGCCCATAATCCAGCTTTTGAAGAACACAGTGTTAAGTCCAATGTCACAGATGAAACTATGAACACTAAAAAGGCTAATAGAACTTAACAACTTTCTAGGTGGAGTAATCCTTTGGTTGATTCTTGGGTTGGTATTTGAAATTAAAATGCTAAGGTGGTCATAGCCTTCAAAATTTGCCTATAAATAAGTAAATAAATGGTGATTGCGCAGGTTAACACCTACCACCTCTCTTTCCTCCAGTAATGTAGCAGCTAGGATTCTGATTTAAGTAACTGATTTAAACCTGATCTATTTCTGAGGTCTCATTAGCTTTTCTCCCAGGTAAAACAGAAAAACAAATACGCACACCTTTCAAAATTTAAATTAACAAAATCTCACAAAACAAATAAAAAATACTGGTTATATTGAGTAGACAACTAAAAGCTAATGTTAGGCACCTGAGGAAATAAATAATTATGCCTTGGCATATTTCTTGAGAACATTTCATTTTTTCATGTAAGTTAGGTGTTCTCTGAGATTTCTGCCAGGAAATGGATACAACCTTTCCACTATCAATTGCAGATTAAACCCTTATCTACAAGTTTTCCCAAGCAGATCATTCATTAATCTCACTTGCTGTACTTTGTTTACACAGAGAAGGATAAAATTTTAATTTTTAGTTTTACATTTTATTTCTGCTTTGCTAGGAAAGGTTCAATTGTCTTTAACATGATCTCATTGTTGGCCTTCAATGAAAACACAGCCAGGATCAGTAATAGCAAACTCTGCATTATAGATGGTAGGCCATCCAGTTCAGCCTTATATTTCAGTTATTGCTAGTCTTGATCAATGGTCCCACCCACCAAAACCTTAATAATGTTTTCTTATAGTCAGGACATTCATAAGTGTAAAAGGTTTTAAGACCGGAGTCCAGGGGAGGGGCGGCGCAGCTGAAAGTCAAAGTACCCTCCCAGGTTTCGGCACCAAATGTAAGGTTTTTTGGAGTGGTCGGCACCAGAGAAAGAAAGAGGAGCAGAGTTGAAAGGGATAAATAAAGAGACTTTATTGGGGTGCTCCCGGGTGGTGGGAACCAATCCCAAGAGAGTGACCTGGGCGAGCTTCACGGGACCCACGGAGTGGGACCAGAGAAGTCACATGGCACAGAAGTTTGAGTGGGTTTATATACGTTTTTAGGGCTGGAGGATGGGAGTTTTTCCAGAGGGAAGGTTTTGGCAGGAAGAGTGAGGAATTTCTTTGTTTCAGCTTTAGGGCGGGTATTGAGGAATAGGAGGGGCTTCTTCTTTTTCATTAGGGAAGGGAGGGGTGCCTGCCACCAGCCTTACTATAAGCGTCTGTCATAAATTTACCATTGAAACTGTCAATTTTCTAGATTTTCCTTTACAGAGAGCATCCTATGCTCTTGAACATAGTGGTATAAGGAAAAATAATCAAGATTCTTTCCCGCTATGTCTGACAGCATCCTCCTTGCAGGCACCAATTCTGTTGGTGAGAGGCAGTCTCGACTAGACATTATCTAAAGTTTGGGTTTTTTAAGGGTTTATTTGGGAGGTATGTTGAAAGTACATCAAGGTTCTCTCTGCTTGCACCAAGGCCACAAAATAAATCTTTTAGCTAGCATTCATGGAGGGGGTAAAAAGAACAAAACAAAAGGACAACCATCAGAGGCAGCTATTGTGATGATAAACAGGTCTGTTGTCTTCACATCAGCTTCTATCATTCCTATGCTGGGTGTCTTCCAGTGATACACTTCACCCTTCTCCACCCTTTCTGCCCATAGAGCTGACTTGTTTAGATTAAATCAGTGGTTTCCCCAGACAAGAAACATCAGCATCACCTGGGGACTTATTGGAAATGCAAATTTTCAGGCCCCACCCCGGACCTACTGAATCAGAACCTCTGGAAGTGAGGCCCAGCAATCTGTGTTTTAACATATACTCCAGGTGATTCTGACGTGATTCTGATGCATGCTGACCTTTGAGAATCACTGGACTACATAATTAAGCTCCCTTGTGGCCTCTGGTTGAGTTTGGTCAGTGGGGAGCACCGGTAGGAAATGTGAGGGAGGGAGGAAAGTGTGGTTTGGACATTTATTTTCCCAGCTCTTTCCTTGTGAGGTCCCACTGGTTGTGTGCCTCTAGTGGAGGCCACATCTCGTGTCAGGAGGCCTTCTACACACTGGTACTCTTTGCAGGTTATAGTAACCTCTCCTGCTCTTGGGGCTCTTGCTGTTGCTAGCCTCACAGGGCACTACATTATCCCTTATTTGCTTCTCTAAAATCTGCCCAGACTTTTGTAAATAGTCACTTTAATGAACTCGTCTTGATTAACTTGTTTTAGTATGCCCGGACCATGACTGATGTAGTTCCTAATGTCAGTTTTTTTGTGATGTCCATTTAAGTGACTCTTTACTTTTGTGAATACTCTCTCTTCCCTTACTTTAGGAGGACTGAGTTAATATGCTTATCACAGTGCCTGGCTCATAGATGTTCAATGTATGGTAGTTATTTTGCAGAGTGTTTCATATGGTGTCTTTGCTGTATGCACTCAAGAGATAACAAAATGTAAATGTCTTGAACTCCACTGCCTTTGCTCAAATGTTCCACTTCTGCCTCTTGGGCTTCTGGTATTAAAATTGATTTCCATATTGATTAACTGATTTCAGATAGAGAAATTATTATAACCATGAAAGAGTTCAACAGTTTAGGGGTTAGACATTAAAACCAGTTTTAAATCATCTGATGCAAAGTACCATTAGACTCAATAATTAAGTGATGATTATTATATAATTTATAAGACATGTAGAAAGGTTTCCATTTCCTTATAAACATGTGTTGTTCTTCTTCCTTAATGTACTGTGAGTTTACTGGCACTACTGTGAATGTTTCCTCACTGGTCGTAGGACGTGAACTGATGAGTGGGATCATCCAAACAGGTAAAAAAGTAAGAAGAGTATGAGTGGGTCTGAACAGTGACTTTTGTCTCAGTACATCTGCTCTGGTCAAGGCTGGCTTCTAAGGTGTGTGCCCTGTGCAGTCACACAGGGCCCTGCACTCAAAAGTACTGAGGCTTGGTTTAATGATTTGTTTTGGAACTTTAAACAATTATTGAACAAAGGACTCCACGTTTTCATTTTGCATTGAACTCTATAAATCATGTGATTGGTTCTTGCTCTACCATATTCATATTTGTTCAAGATGACCAAGTAAGTATAATCACTGTCAAAAATAAGGTCTGACTGTTAGTAATATCATACCTATTAATAATGGTTTTATTCAAACTGTTCTCTAGATGAAAGGTTCTAAACCCCAGCTCTCACAGTATGAAACAAATGTATCCTTCATCTGGGTCCAAATATTGAAAAATAGTATCACCTCTATCACTATATCTAATCAAATGCAACATAAGGAAACAAACAGATCCAGTACTGGAAGTCTCAAGATTATGTTGACAACACTTGGAGGCTAACTTTAGGCTCTAACAGGAATTACTGGTCTATTTCATTAGACAACCAAACCATGAACACTCTGAATCAAAGCTACAGACACAAATTAAAAACGTTTTTCTTTAGAAAGTTTTCTTTGAGAGTAAAGTAAGGAACAATAGGTATGCTTTGTAGTTCAGCACCAGGTAAACATCATCTAAACAAGAAGAAAAAGTCAGAGACTGTCTTCCCTGAATAACCTAAAATTATTGGTGGAAATAGAAATACCCTGGGTTTAAGGAAAACCTTTTTCTACAGGGTTGGGACTTGGCTATAAAAATGGAAATAATTTATGGTTAAAAATGTATTTCCTGAAGGAATAAATGTCTAATACCTGTCATAAGGATGACTCAGAATGTTACTATTTCCATTTTTGGCATCCAATGCACAAATACTAGAAAAGTTACATGAGCCAATTAACAGCCTTTTCTCAAGATGGTGAAGAAACGATCTATTCAATTTGGGTTTGCACTGCAGGCTCTGTCACTGTCTTTACTCTGACCAGTCCTTGTGGGACATAGCATGCTATACAGTTGGGTCCATTCAGATAATTTACCCCACTGTATATTCATAATACACAGCACCGTGCCATGGCAAATCAAGAAATCTCAGTACTCACAGCAGCTGTGGGCTAAAAGAATGTCAAGGCTTGCAGGGACAGATACACTGGAAGCTCACAATGTGTGGGTAGAGTTGTGAGGCCTCTCATCCTAGTGCTTGTGTACATCATCTAGAATTAAATGCTAAAGGCTTTGCCATTCAATGTTTTCTTATCACCTGGAACTTTTTTCCATGTACTCCTTGACCAGACTCTACTAAAGAAAATTTATAACAGTCAAACTTAATATCCATTTTCTTATTGGACAAACCACCCAACAAATATTTTAAAAGAAACAGATCGAGTGATTGATATACCGTTCCTTTCTCATAGATCACTTAAGTGGATCCTTTGAGAGCACACAGACTATGATGAAAGGGGCTTAGGGCATCTCCTAGATGGAAAATTTCCTATCATTTACCAGACTTTAAAAGGTCTTGCTGGAGGCAGCTACCAATGTGCTTTACCAGAAATTTGTGTCTACTTTGTAGAATTTATTAGTATCCAAATTCCATATTCTGGCATACTTCGAGAAACTAACAAAACCACTAATGAAGTTTTTCCAAAAAGGAAGAGTCTAAAGATAAAATATACTTCACTCTTTGAACTCAATTTCTCCCTTATTAAAGATCTTGAAAAGTTACACATATTGGTTTCTACAGATTAAAGCTCTCTTTTCCTAAAACAAAATTGTTGATGTGAATTTCCAACAACTCTGATGTATACAATTCGATGACTTGAAACTTCAGTTCTTCAATGTAGCAGTTAAGTGTATAAACATCCAAATTATTTATCACAATAAATAGCCCTGACTTTGTTTTTTTTTTTTTTTTTTACTGATTTAGCTCTATGTGAGATATTGCACTGTGTGAGACACACATGTAATTTTCAGGATAAGTAATATCAAATTTCATGGAGAGAGCATTTATATCCATTTTGTACTATTTAAGATTAGAGGGTGACTTCTGCATCTGGTCAAGATGGAAAACAGAGACTATGTTTACTCTCCTGGCTGAAAAAACTAAAACAATAAAAACAACAACAAAATATATGAAAAGACAGTTTTCAGATCATGGACATCAGGTAGTGAAGCACAGTGATACCCAAGAAAAGGGAAACAGAAAGGCTGAACAATTGCTCCAGTGTACTGTTTGTAGGGAATTTTCATAGCACAGTGTAGAGAGGAAGACCCTGCACTGTGGGGTATAGTAGTAGTCCTGAGTTGAAGAGACAGAGCTGGAAGTCAGGGGAGGCCAAGGTGACTAGAGTTCACAGGGCAGAGTATCAGAGAGGAAATAGCTGCATAGGAAGAAGCCTCTGGAGTTCTGCAAAGGGTTTCCCTTGAGTCTTCATCTAAGTACTGATGTGCATGTACATGTGAGGGAACTATCTGAGATGGGGGAAAGAACCACCCAAAAGGAGCAGGGGCAATCCTCACAGCTCACAAAGGGCTAAGAATAGCATATTTTCCAGAAGCTAGAGTAGAAAAAAATCTTAAAGTTTATGGAGCATCAGATAGAGTATTCAGAAAAATATTGTCTAGCAGTGGGGCAAATTTAAGCCATGACTAAGAACTACTTTGGTCCTACCTAAGAAAGCTTAAAAGTGAGCTTTGAAAGGATCAAATTATTTTCAAGTAAGTTAATTGCATCCCAGAACAAAGTTCAGAATAACATTAGGAGTCCTCACATAAACTTCCCCCAACAAAATAAGTCACAATGTATGGCATACATTTTTGTTGTTATAACCCCAGTTCACGGTAATTTGTTATGGCAGCTCGAGGAAACTAATACACATAGATAGAAAAAAAAAAAAAGACTGAAAAAGTCAATAGTGCCTCAGTGAACTGTGGAAGAACTTCAAGCAGCCTTATATATATATGTACTTGGAATCTGTAAAGGAGAGAAGTGAGAGGAAGTAATAGAAAAATTACTTGAGGAAATAATAGCTGAAAGTAATAAACCTAGAGATCCAAGAAGCTCAACAAACTCCAAGCACAAGAATAATGAAGAAAACTATGCCCATCACACCATAATGAAACAGTGATAAAGAGAAAAATACTGAAAAATATTAAACCAGTGATAAAGAAAAAAATATTAAAAGCATCCAGTTAAAAAAAAAAAGACACATGTTCAAAAGAAGAATAAAGGTAAGCATGACAGCAGAATTCTTGGTGGAAACAATGCAAGCAGAACACAGTGGAGCAGCATGTGCAGGAAGAAAACTGTCAACTTACAATTCTATACCAAGTGAAAATATTTTTTAGAAATAAAGGCAAAATGCATTTCAGAAACATGAAAGCTGAATTGATATATCACTAATGGACCAACGTTATAAGAAATATTAAAGGATGTCCTATAGTTAGAGGCAAAATGATACCAGATATAAATCTGGATCTACACAAAGGACACTAGAAATGATAAATATGTGGGTAAATATAGAAGGCATTTTTTCTTTTTTTTAAATCTCTTTAAAAAATAACTGTTTAAAACAAACATAATAATAACATATTATGGTATTTATAACATCTGTGGAAATAAAATGTATATAAATAACAGCACAAAGCCCAGGAGGGAAGAAAGGGAAGTATACTGTTATAATGGTCTTGTTATTTATGTGAAGTGATAATATTTGATGGTAGACTGTGATAAGTAAACCTTTAAAATAACACCCATATATATATATATATACATACATAGAAACTAGAACCAAAAATTATAACTAATATGATAGCAAGGAGATAAAATTGAACCTTAAAAAAACTCCAAAATACAAAAGACAGAAAAAGAGTACACAGAATAGGTGGTCCAAATAGAAATAAAATAACAAGATGGTAAAGTTAAACCCAATCATATCAATAGTCTCATTAAATGTAAATCTTCTACAAGAAGCCTACTTTTGACATAAAGACACAAATAAGGTTAAAAATGAAAGAATGAAAAAAGGTATACATACTAACACTAATCAAAAGTAAGGTGTAGTGACTATAATGATAATAAAGTAGATCTCAGAACAAAGAATATTACTAGGGATAAAGAGCATAATTTCATAATGATAAAGGGGTCAGTTTATCAAGGGGATATAACATTCCTAAATGTTTATATGCCATTATTAGACTTCAAAAATACATCAAACAAAAGCTGATAAAACTGAAAGGAAAAACAGACAAGTTCACACTTTTTTTTTTTTTTTGAGACAGAGTCTTGCTCTGTTGCCATGGGTAGAGTGCAGTGGCGTCATCATAGCTCACTGCAATCTCAAACTCCTGGGCTCAAGCCATCCTCCTGCCTCAGCCTCCCATAGTGCTATGATTATAGGTGTGAGCCACTGTGCCCAACCAAGTCCACACTTTTAACCAGAGATTTCAACCCTCTCCCCATATTGATAGAACAAGTAGAAAAAAACCAGTGAAGATATAGAAGACTTGAACAGCACTATCAAATAATAACTTGTTATTTATGTGATATTACATTCAACAATAGCAGGGTACACATTCTCTTCAAGTATACACATAACATTTATCTACATTGACCATATTCTGGGCTGTCAAACAACTCTTAATCAATTTAAGAGATTCAAATCAGAAAGAGTATGTTTTCAGATAACAATGGAATTAAATAAGAATTCAGTAACAGAGTTATCTGGAAAATTCCAAGTATTTGGAAATTAAATAAACTTCTAAATAACCCATGGGCCAAAAAAAGAGACAAAAAAAGAAATAAAGTATTTCAACTGAGTGACAATGAATATACAACATATCAAAATTTGTGGGATGCAGCTAAAGCAATGCTTAGAGAGAAATTTATAGCACTACAATGCCTATGTTAGCAAAGAAGAAAGATGCTAAATGAGTGACCTTGGCTTCTATTTTAAAAAACTAGAAAAAAGAGCAAGTTAAACCTAGAGTAATCAGAAAAAGGATTATTGTTACAAGAGCAAAATCAATGAAATATAAAACAAACAAAAAGAGAAAAATCAATGAAACCAAAACCAGATTCTTAGATAAAATCAAGAAAGTTGATAATTCTCTAGTCAAATTGATCAGGTGGAAAAAAAAAAAGAAAACACAAATTGCCAATATTCATACTGAAAGAGGTGACATCTACAACTTCTACAGATATGAAGAATAGGTAGATAGGTATAATAACAGGAATAATAAGAAAATATTATGAAGAACTTTATGGCAACAAATTTGAAAACATAAATGAGTGGATAAATTCTTTGAAAGGTAAACTACCAAAGCTCACTCAAGAAGAAATAGGATAATCTGAATATTTCTGTACCTGTTAAGGTAATTGAATTTGTAGTTAAAAACCTTCCCAGAAATAACACTCTAGGCCCAGATGGCTTTCCTGGGGAATTTTATGAAATGTTTAAGGAACAAATAATACTAATTGTGTGCCAAGTCTTTCCAAAAATTGAAACAGAAAATGTTTTTCAATTCATTCTATGAGGACAGCATTATCCTGATACCAAAATCACACAAAGACATTACAAGAAATCTATAGATCAATATCCATTATAGACATGGATTCAAAAATTCTTAAAATTTTAGCAAATCAAATACAACAATATATAAGAAGAATAATAACTAGTTACTAAGTATCCCAAGGAGTGCAAAGTGGTTTAAAATTTGTAGAGTAATGAAAATACTACCCATTTTCCTATCTAAGTCAGATACAGCAGGTGCCAATTTTCCTAAGTTATTTCCTCCGGAATTACTGTGTCCTAAAAATCTGACTAAATTTGAAAAATTGCTATTTTCAGGGTGGAATAGAAGTCCTTTTTAAAGACATTCTGACTTTAGTCAGGCTAAGTCTCTGGCTTTGCTTTTTAAACAAAAAAACAAAACAACAGCCAAACAAGACATAGTATTATTGCAGGATTCAGTTGAGCTCTTACATGTTACTATTTTAAAATTGCTGTTGTATTGCTTTTCTATTGCTCTGTAACAAATTACCAAAATGTATTGGCTTACAATAACACATTTATCTCAGTTTCTGTGGGTCAGGAATCTGGGAATGGCTTAACTGGATCCTTTGCTTAGAGTCTGACAAAGCTGTAATCAAGGTTTTGGCTGGGCTGCATTCTTACCTGGAGGCTTGACTGTGTGGTAATCTGCTTCCAAGATTACTCAAGTTGTTGGCTGACTTAATTTCCTTGTGACTGTAGGACTCAGGGCCCTGACTCCTTGTGGGATGTCAATTGGAGGCCACCCTTAGCTCTTAGCACCTGCCTCTAGGTCCTCAAGGCTGCCCACAATTCCTTACTGTATGGGCTTTCCCAACATGGCTGTTTAATTATAAAGCCAATAAGAAGAGTCTCTGGAGTAAGTCTGCTAGCAAGACAGAGTGGCATATAACATGACATAACTATAAGAGTGACAGGACTTTTCATTATCTTTGTCATATTCTCTTGGCTAGAAGCCCTCACTTAAGGGGAGAGGATTAGACAAAGCATAAATACTAGGAGGCAGGGATCATGTGGGGTCAATACACAATCTGCCTGCAACATATGCTTGAAGGACTTTAGGCAGCAACAGACTCTTAAACAAAATTGATTGAATCCAACAATGAATAAAAAGAATTATACAACATGAGCAAGTGGGATTTATCTCAGGTATGAAAGGCAGGTTCAACACTGGAAAAATCAATTACAATAATTTCCTCCCCATACCTGCCTTCCACAGTTTTAGCTACCCATGGTCAACCCTGGTCACAAAATACCCAATGGAAAATTTCAGAAATAAATTATTCATAAATTTTAAAATTGCATGGTATTCTGAGTAGTGTGAAGAAATCTCATGCTGTCCTGCTCCATCCCACCTGGGACATGAATCATCCCTTTGTCCAGGATATCTATGCTGTATGTGCTACATACCTGTTAGTCATTTAGTAGCCATCTCAGTTATCAGATTGACTGTTGAGATATCACATTGCTTGTGTTCAGGTAACCCTTATTTTACTTAATAATGACCCTAAAGCACAAGAGTAGTGATGCTGGCAATTTGGATATGCCAAAGAGTAGCTATAAGATGCTTCCTTTAAGTGAAAAGGTGAATGTTCTCAACTTAATAAGGAAAGAAAAAAATTGTTTGTTGAGATTGCTAAGATCTTTTGTAAGAATGGATCTTTTGTTCAGGAAATTGTGAAGAAGGAAAAAACGTCTGTGCTAGTTTTGTTGTACCTCAAACTGCAAAAGTTATGGCCACAGTACATGGTAAGTGCTTAGTGAAGTTGAAAAAGACATTAATTTTGTGAGTGAAAGACATGTACAGAAATGTGTTCTGACTGACAGCATTTGTAGTTACAGGCATCCACTGGAGTCTTGGAACATATTCTCCTTAGTTAAGGGAGGCCTGCTGTAATGTCATCCATCACATCAATAGCCAAGGAGAAAAATCACATGATTATAGGTATAAATGCAGGAAAAGCTTTTGACAAAATGCAATAACTAATCATGATAAAAAAAACTCTCAGTAAACTAGAATAGAGGGGAACTTCCTCAACTTGATAAAGAATATCTGCAAAAAACCTACAGCTAACAGACTCAAGGATGAGAAACTAGAAGCTTTTCCACTAAGACCAGGAACAAGGCAAGAATGTCCCCTCTCACCACTGCTTTTCAAAATCATATTGGAAGCCCTAGCTAATGCAATAAGACAG
>CM052443.1:37569365-37590839 GCA_028533085.1 Varecia variegata
GTAATTTAGAATGTTTTAGTCTATTAAATTTAGTCCCTTCTCATCTCTTTTCCATATTGTTAGAATGAGTATTTAGCTGATCTTGACTGCTCCAACCGCCCGCTTTGAAACTATCCTCCGTAATGCCATTCAGTGATCTTTAAAATTTGATCCTGCTGCTCTCCTGCTTAAAGGTCTACCAGTGGTTCTCTATGACATATGAAACGGAGTTCATGTTCTTGAGCTGGCCTGTAGGACTTCAAAAGCTTGTCCCAATCTGCTTTATCAGTTTTATTTTCTTTAACATCTTTGCCTCACACTCTATAGGTGTTCTTACCTTTCTCTGAATATAGAATATTCTTTCAGGTCTTCATATTTTGCACATCCTGTTCAATTAACTTGTAGTACCCATTCCCTGCCCCATTGCCCCTCTTCCCGACTCATGGTGAATTCCTTCTCACATCTTTAAATTCCAATTCAGATGTCACCTTCTTTGTGAAATAAGCCCTCTGATGCCCCTCCCCTGCCACGTGGTCATTATAGTACTTTTTACATACTTGTGGCAAGGTAGTGCAAGTATTGTTTACTTATCTATTTTGTCCAATAGCATGTGAGCTCCTTGAAGAAAGGGTCTGTTTATTTCCACATTTGAATCCTGGCCAAGTGCCTGACATAATACCCAGGCAATGTTTATGGAATGAATGACTTATTGACTAAAAGAGTTAATGCACTTTTAGTGGTTTATCACTTACTCATAAAGTGAGCACCTACCCTGCCTGAGAGAATCTGGCACGTTTATAATGTCAAAAATTTCCCTTCATAATGAAGTAAGTGCCCGAAAGAAATTGTGAAACTCCTGTGGGGCAGCTTGTGGCCTTCCTGTTCATGGACTCAGGCCAGGGCATCAGAAGAAAGGTATGACTTCAATTATTAAGCATTCCTCTTAGAATTCCTAGGCATGACTGAGTGTTTGACTTATGTAAAATTAAATTTGGCTTAAAGCTCAAGGAATTCAAGCCCCCAAAATATTTTAGAATTTTCTCTCTATAAGTGGCCTAATAAACTCTGGTATTTTCATATCATAAAAAGTACCCCTTTTTTGAGGCAGATTCTCACTCTGTCACCCCAAATAGAGTGCGGTGGCATCATCATATCTCACTGCAACCTCAAACTCCTGGGCTCAAGCAATTGTCCTGCCTTAGCCTCCCGAGTAGCTGGGACTACAGGCATGAGCCACAACGCCTGGCTAATTTTTCTATTTTTAGTAGAGATGGGGTGTTGCTCTTGTTCAGGCTGGTCTCGAACTCCTGACCTCAAGCAATCCTCCCACCTTGGCCTCCCAGAGTGTTAGTATTACAGGCACGAGCCACTGTGCCTGGCCATAAAAGTACCTTTTAGGGTACTTTTAGGGTATAGGGCTTTGCTCAAAGTAGGTGCTCAATAAATACTTATTGAATGAATTGATTTTTTCCCTGTCTTGCAAAATTATAATGGCAATGGCATCTATGCATATGTTACCCTGTAGATCTGTATATGAACATGATCCTGCAACTCTTAGAGTCATAGAATATCAAACCTAGGGTCTCTGAGTTCATCTTGTTGAACATCCCCAAGTTAAAGATGAAGAAACTGAGGTCTAGAGAGATTAGTTCTTGCTTGAGCTGAACTGTGTGAAATTGCTGTTTTTGTAGGTCAAAAATGGTCCAAAATTTTTAATTTGATTTGTTGCACCCAAAAGAAAGTCAAAGTGTACATTGCATATCAGGATACAAGACTCTCCCTGAGGGCGATGAGAATAAAAAATTAATGTCTAAAGTTAAAATTAAACACTAAATGGGTTAGCTCCCAAGTTGCAGGAGAGGAATTGTGTCCCTGTGGCTTTACCAGTTACACATGATCAAAGATACATTTGGATCATAGGGTAAAAAGTATGGTTTGCACTGTATGTCAGGTTAGGAAACTTGTCAAGAAAAAATTGACCGATTTTTAAAAAATATCCTGGGCTATAAAAATGTCTTCATTGAGTTTTTTAAGAACATGATTTAAACACATTTTGCCAAGTTTAACTGGTGTGGCTATATTTCAAAGAGCTAGAATTTCTCAAAGAAGTGCTATTCCCTGAACTTTCTAGATCCTACCTCAAATAAAGAAATGTAACTGAAAGTGAGGATTATTTTGTTTACTCTGTCCTGCCTTCATGGGAAGCTAGGCTTACCGCGGGGACTGCATTTCATTTTCAGAATGAGCTTTCAACAGGAAGCAGTCTGCTCATGCATGCATGACAGGAGAGGAATGTGCCCTGAAATGATGATATTTTTACCTAAGAAAGGGTTTTGTCTCAGGGATTTCTTTGGGAAATCTCTTTATGGTATTTTCTCCCTTGATACATGGGCTAGTTGGCCATTTTCTTCATAAATATATACAATCCAACCCAAGCCATCCTGTAGACCTTTCTTTTTTGTTTCTCTTGTTTTTTCTGTAGCCTTTCTGTCAGAAGAAGGTTTGGGGTCAGACAAATTGTCATGAGCTTAGCTTATTCAGAGGTTTCTAATCTTAGAATTTGGGGCCTGTGAAGACCCACCCCATAGAACACAGATGCAATTTTCTGGACAAAGTAAATGTGTTTTTCTTTGCTTTACTTTTAAATTAGATAATTATTTTAGTTCTTACGTTTTCCTCAAATGTTCAGGTAATTATTTCTGCTCTCTCTTTTACTTTATATGTACTGAAAAAAATGAGCAGTGAGAAATGGTTTAAAAATATGTCTCATGTTTCTGATTTTCTTAATGAACATATTCAGATTTACTGGACAAATAATTTTATAGACAGTTAAAAAAATAAATGTTTTATGGCTACCTTCAAATAGAGCCTATGTTTATAAACACAATCTATAGATTCCATAAGGGCAGGAATTATCTATTTTGTTCACTTTTAGATTCCCAGAATCTAGCACTCTGCCTGGCACATATTATTTGCTGAATAAGTTAATGGAAATAAACATATTCACCTTGAGCTCTGAAAGAGGTAGTTACCTAGACTTATAAAAATTAACTTAATGAAATATTCAATTATGGAGGATAGAGAAGACATAAAAATTGTTATTCTGATATAAAACAGAGTCTAGGGAGGTAAGTGCCTACAGGAGGGTTTAACTCCAGTTTTTGTCCCTCAAATCTGGGAGTCTTTGAACCTTAGAATCTGAAGGAAACTTTGGAGGTCATCGGGTGCAATTACTTATTGACAAAAAGTCATCCAGCCTTCAATTGCTTACCATTTATAATGTAGTGAAATGGTTTTTACTAGCTAATAGGCAATGTGCTCTTATGGGAAAGTTCTGATTGCTAGAAAGTTTTGTCCTTCTGTTGAGGACAGATGGACTTATTTGTCTGTTATTTCCATATACTGGCACTAATTCCGCTTTCTGGAACTGTATGTGATAAGTCTGATGGGGGATCAATGCAGACTTGACTTAAGGTCTGATATCCTTTATATCAGCACCAGTCTAGATTTCTTTTGGGATAAGGCCCAGACTAGATAATAAGCCTCCCCAATTCTTGCCATGTAAGTGTGAATTAGCATGCTTAGCACCACCTAGTGTTCTTATCTCATACATTGCTTATGAGAATGTAAATTGATAACTTCTTTCCAGAGCAGTTTGGCTCTCTATATGAAATTGCACTGTTTCATGAAGAAGTTCCATTTTTAGTAATTTACCTTAAAGAAATACTTTCAAAGTTGTCCAAAAATAGATAAGCAAAGATGCCTATGGATAATCCAGGATACACATTATAAAAATTTTAAAACCATTGAGATGTTTATCAGAAGGAAATAGGTAAATAAACTGGATACATCCATTTAATGGAAGAGAGTCATGAAAAAAAAGAGGTAGAGCTACATATATCCAGTTGAAAGATGTTCATGATATGTTATTAAATGAAAAAACAAATATAAAAGTATATCTGACATGATCTCATGATCTCATTTTTATAAAATAATAGTATAATACATCTATGTTAGTATATCATAGAAAATTTTGAAAGATTACATACCAAGCTGTTAACACTAATATCTAAGGGATAGCATTATGATGGACTGTTAATTTTTAGTTATATTTAGTTGTATTTCTATATTCTTTGAATATTTTTAAGGAAGCAGGTATTACCTCTGTAACCAGAAAAAACAAAACAGACATTTTAAAATGTCACTTGGAAGAATTGTGGACCATTAGGGCTGGAATAAACCTTGGATTGAGTAGGAAGAGTCTTTAGAATTAATCTAATCTACCACCCTAATTTTACAGATAAGAAAACTGAGTCCTACAATGTGAAATGAATTACCCAAAGTCCCAAAAGTAGTTAGTCGCAAATCCATTTTCAGAAGTGAGGTTTAGTACTCTTTAAATTATACCACAGTGCCTTTAAGGAGCAGCACAGATTTTGAGAAAAATAGAAAAGTATTTACTTATAAATGTCTCTATATTACTTCTTTTTAAAAAGTGTCTTATCACTAGAGCAATGTAAAAGAGTAACAACCTCACAAATTATGATAGATTTTTTTTTTTTAAGTCTGAATGTTACTTTAGAGATGATTAACACCAATGCTGTCAATCTCAGAAGAGAAAATTAAAGCCAAGTGATTTACGGGAAGGTAATAAAGTGCACTAGCGGCATAGCTGGAACCAGAACTCTGGTCCCTGTATTCTCAGTCAATGACTGTTCATTTTGCCACATTGCTTCTTGAAAGTTGATGTTCACTTATTAAATATCTATCATAGTGCTAGGTATTGCTGTCAAAGATATACTAGGCACAGTCTACACCCTTGAAAAATAAAAGGAAATGTGCCAATGAAATGTGCATTCAAGAGACTTCAGCATAAATGATAATTAAGCTGAGAAAGCCTAATGAAGTCTCAAGATTTGGTTGAATTATTTGGCCTTAAATTAAAAATGGTGTGTATAAGAACTTTTTTACCCCTTATCCCAGTTAAAGATTTCAAGGCATTCCATGCAACTATATAAGACATTACAACATTCTCAAAGGGAAGGATTATTATATCCATTAGGAAATGAAGGCACAGAGATATTAAATGGTTTGTATATTAGTCACCAAGAATAAGAATAACACTAGAATCCCTTGGTTCTGGGTGATTCCCAGAAAACCACACCTTTCATAGATCCAAATTAACTTTGGACCACTCCTACAATCCTGGACATGTCTGGAAAGTGAGTAGACCATTGCACTTTATTTTAGGTTAAGTTAACCACAAATCTGGCTCAACCTGACTCATTTGAGCAGAGTCCCTCAAACTATGGCTTCTAATGTAGGTTTACTCCACCAGTACTGGGGAACCATTTATTATTCTGTGGGTGAGGCTGCATGCATCAACAGAGGATGAATGGAAACCACAAAATTAAAGGTGTTGCTGGCACCAAGACCCAAACTAAAAGTGCTGAACCAGGAATGGCAATCTCTAAACATTTTCAGACAAGTTAGGAATACAAGTAAGACCAGCTCTGGGCAGATCCCGTTTGTATGACTGGCACCAACACAGAAGATGCTGTACAATGTGTGCCTCATTTACCTTGGCACTGAGTCTGCATCAGCTCCTTTGTGCCCTGGCTATGTTTTATGCAAATTTTAGGATACAAAGCCATTTTTGTTCCAGATTTATTTTCTTAACCATCTTCAGATTCTCCTTCCCTTAGCAGGTTACCTTCATTGTAGTAAAAATAAGTAAGTCTTGATCCCCTTGTATAGTTTTAAAACATTCTGATTGCCTGTGGAAATGCAGATCCTTTCTTCCACAGTCCTTCAGGTTTTCAGGGCATTTTAGTTCAAGTACACCAAGAAATAGGAGATTTATTGGGGAAGGGAGCAAGAGAAGGTGCGGAGAGCCTTAAGATCATGAAGAAGAGAGGGAAGAAAGGACGACTGGGTAGGAAGAGTCTCAGACTGCAGTGTGGTGCCAAGATTTGGCCAGGTTGATGGGGAGTCCTTGAATCAAAGATACTGAAGAGTCCTGTGCATTGCCAGAATGGGCCTGCCTTAGTACCTCTGCCGTGCTCCGTTATTGGCTGGGAGCTGCCTATGGGAAGTATGGCCTCAGGGCAAATGCAGTGCTGGATCCAGAGGGACAGGATCTGAGGCTATTGATTAATTATACTCTCACAACAGGAGGTCTGAGAGGAGCATTTTCATGACTGCCACCATCTCACCCTTGTGTCACACAGATCCACTTCTTCATATAGGCTTGGGGAGCAACTCCTCCATGATTCCTTAGGCTTCTCTTTCTGAGGAGAAACTTAGAAAGGGGATAGTAGAACCATGTTTGGCACAATAGCCACAATCAGGGGCACTACTTCATTGAGCCTGTGATAGTCATTCTCTAAGATGGCTTTTGCAGGGGCTATAGTAGTAAATTCAATGAAGATATGATGGGAGCCACCATCTCTTCCTCCTTTAGATCTTTAATAACAGCGCTGGTTTCCTTCATCATCTCCAGGATGTGGTATTGTTTTTTACTTACTATGTTAGCTGTGAGGAGGGACAATTTTAAAGATTTCCACCGGCTTTCCCCACTATGATAGCTCTTACCTCATAGGGCAAGGGTCTAATCTGGGAGTTACTCCAACTGCCAAGTTGTGTAGTTGGACTCATTGGGATGATTATAGCATATAGTTTCTGTGGTATTTAGTCAATGGGTTCTGGTTCTGAACATCTATTCAGGTCTGGGAAAAGAGAAAAAGATCATGGCTTTTTTGTAGGTGTGACTGCCCTTGGGCTCTTGCTTTCTTGCTCTCCCATTCTTGCCGTTTTTTTTTTTTTTTAAAGATATTAAGTAGCACCCTTGCTGGCTACCCTTCTATTTTGCCTCTAGGAAAACCATGCTCTATCAGCCATCTCCACAACTCCTCATGGGTCAAATCCCTTGGCTGCTCTGATCTTTCAGGTCATTATGGTAATTGCAGCCTCATGACTTAGGACATTTAAGTGTTGTCACCTGGCCTCTCTTACTTTAAGGACTCTATCATAACCTTGAATATTAAAGAGGCCAGCTCTCTGATGGCCTCTCCTACCCTCAGCCCAGGTCTGCAGAGGAGCCACCACCAAACTTCTTAGTAATGTTGTGGCCCTCTCAGTGCATTCCTAATGGCCTTGGTGGGAAATGTGTCTTCTGGGCTTTCTTGTGGAACAAGATCCTCCAGGGTATCTTACCTAATATGAGCATTCTAGCATACCCATTTCCAGGCCCAGGGTTAGGATAAGACAAAAGACCCTGATCTGGCAAGACCCTGAGAATGGGTGGCCCTAGGCCCCTAGGCACCAATCTCACCTCATGCTAATCTTGGTCTTGCCCACATTCCTTACTTGTTTATTCTTTCTTCTAGCATCTGTCGGGACAACTCAGGTATTTTCACTTTGCTGAGTGTTGGTCATCACTTTTTTCATGCTTCTCAGAGGTGTACAAGTAGTAGATTTTCTTCATACTCTGGGATCCTAGACAGGTTTTAAATTCTGTGTCCCAAAAAAGTGCCTTTAAGTCAAGGAATTCTTGCTTCCTCTAAGGATGGGTAGGCCAACTCTGTAAGTTCTGAGAGCTCAGGGGGATCTGCATATCCAGTATCTTCAGGAAGCATCCATAAGGCATTCCCCTCCCGTTTTTCTGGATCCCAGTTTTTCCCAGCTAAGGCTCTGACCTTACCATAGCAGACCTACCTTGTCTGATCATTCAAACAGTTTGCATCATAGTTAAGTGGAATAACAAGTCTGGCCCAGGATAGATAATTCAGATCAAAAAATTCCACTCTTTCTGGGTTCCACAGTGGCTTCTTGGGTCTGAAATATGCAGGTGACATATTGCGGACAGGTATACCTTGGCATAACTGAATGTTTTAGTTCATAAAGATGATTATACACTACCAGTGTCATAGTGGAATTTTGGACCTATTGAGTGGTCTATCAGAGGCAAAGTCATGTTCTCTGGTCTGTAGTACAGTGCCATTGCTTCTTGACACCTGCATCAAACAAGTGTTTTTATCCTCTAAGTAGCTATTTGTCCTGTTTTTCCTATCACCTATGCCATATTTCTCTCTTTTTTACACATCAGTGGTGTTAGAGTGTAAATTCCCAGACACCATACAAAAAATTTGATAATTATCATTGAGATTGATAATAATGATGTTATTTGACATTTAGCAACCTAGGAGGTTTCTTTGGCTCACGTTGGGTAGTTTGATCTTTCTTGCATCCTGTTAGATAACTTTCTTACACTGCTGGAGAATGTGCTTTTCCCCTGTTATCTTGATGAATCGCTATTTTTGTGATGTCTCTCCAAGTTCATTTCCTCTGTTGGTATCTCTCTTTTGTCCCTCCTTTGGCATTTTGGGAATAGTGATAAATGTTGGGTTGAAAAATGAATGGTGAAGCATACCTCTGCATATGTTCATTGTATTTTTTGGACCCCTTTGTTCCCATTACATTATCAGGAAAAATTCTCCAGATGCCTCTATGGACAAATTAAGCCAGACAACTTGGAACCTATCCATCTTCAAAGACACCTTGGATTTATAATGGAGATAAGGCAGAGAACAACTTCAGTGACCCCTGTTTAAGGCTGTAGGAGTTCCCTGAATCTAATGAGTGAATAGCTATGTGATCTTAGGGTCAAAACAGAAACTGTGTGCTGGGATCAGCAGTCAAGATATGCAGAAGTCTGTAAGGTGATAAGCACTATTAAGTTTGAGTTTTCAAGCTATAATCAATATATCCTATTGAATATATGTAGTTTTTGAAGCTTATTTATGTTTTGTGACATACTGAAGACTTACATATTCTTCCTGTGATCTGACAGCATATCATAAAACATTTTTAATACACTTTCTTCTCCACTTCTTTTTCTTGATTACTAATCTAAATGGTGTGAGCAAGGAGGTGTACTGAAGAAACCAGCTCTAAAAAAGTCAAGAAAACTCCTTTAAAGAATTAACTGCTTTAGCTTTCTGGGAGGGTTCTGGCTCCTAGTTTCATTTCATGAGCTCTCTGCCTACAACTCCTTGCCCCTCCCCAAAAGAAATACAACTTAATACAACCAAAACCCTCCCCCAAATTACATAAATAGCAAACACATTTCATGTGGAGGCTTTCATGCTTTTGGAATGGGAAAAGCAATAGTAAAATTTTTCTTATTTTGTGGGGGAAATGCTGGTAAGGATAAAAGGTGTGGAAAGAAGTCGAATGATCAGGAGTTATGGGGATAAGAGCTGTGATTTCTGTTGGCAAGGTAACTTTGATTTAGAAGCTTTGTTCTCCTTATATTCAAAGAGTTATTTTGACCTCCATTGCTCCAAATGGACCCATTTATTATTTTCCTTTTTCTCTTCTCTTCCCTCCCTTCCCACTCATTTCATATCAAAGCAACCTTGTTTAAAAAATATTTATTTTTCCTAAAGGAGACCTCATAGAACAAGTCAAATAATTACCTCCTAAATATCAGCATTTGGAATAAAATTTTAAAATAAAACCATTCTAATCTAGAGAAAGGAAGGCCATTCAGCAGAAGATATTGAATTTTACCAGCTGAGGTACACAAAGTCACAGACATATTCTCATATGTTGGGAATGGGCAAGTAATGAATCTTTCTTGAGTTCTTATAGTATATTATTACATATAGAAAGTCATTTAATTTTAACATTAGATAATGAGATAGGTGCAATATTATTAGCCTTATTGTACACACAAGAAAACTAGGGCTGACAGAACTTAAGTAATTTGCCCAAGGCCACACAGGTACTGTGGAAGTGGTAGAGCTAGGACTGGATCCATAGTCCATGATTTTCATGTTCTACTTCTAAGTTTTAGGCACAAACACACACACACACACACACACACACACACACACAATTAGAACCATGTGTAATCCATTATAATTGTTTCTTATGTATAAGTCCTTGGATTGAATAACAAACCACCATCTGAGGAGAAAATACCAATTATGAGGTGAGAGAATGTCTCAAACCAGACCTGAGAAGAGAAGACAGGACAACCTTTGATAGAGTTGATGTGTTTTCCTTAAAACATTTTCATCACTTTGTTTTCCTGATTTTCCTACCTCATCAGCCACTATTTCTATTTCATGAACTGATTCCTACTCTTCTTCTCAACCTATTAATGTTGAAGTGATTCAAAAATCAGTTTTTGGACCTTTTCTCTTCCCTGCATACACTCTCTTTTTATATCTCACTTATTCCCAGAGCTTCAAATGGCAAATCTACCATGGTGACTATAAATATTTATCTCTAGCTTGGATCTTTCCTCTGAACTTCAGACTCATATAGTCAACCTCTTTAATATCTTCATTGGAATATCTAATGGACAACTAAAACTTAATGTGTCCAGCAATGAACTCCTGATCTCCACCTTTCTCATGTCTCACATAATACCCACATACAGTCTTCCCTATCTTGATTCATGACAACTATGTGCTTCTAGTCAGAACTAAAACTTTATCTTTGGATCTAAAGTGAATCTCCTCTCAGCATCATATAATTGAATTAGTATTTTTAATCCATTCTGTGAGTCTCTGTTTTTTAATTGGTAAGTGAAATCCACTTATATTTAAAATGATTACTTATAAGGAAGGACTATTTAATACTTCTGCCATTTTTCTATTTGTTTTCCATATGCCATATCTTTTTTTGTTTCTCAATTCCTCTAATACTACCTTTTTTGTGTTTGATTTTTTTCCTAGTGTATCATTTTGATCCTCTTCTCGTTTCCTTTTTTCGTGTATATTTTCAGGTATTTTCATAGTGGTTACCATGGGGATTACAATGAAAAATCCCATGTTTATAACAATCTAGTTTGAATTGACATCAACTTAGCTTCAATACCATAGAGAAACTTTGCTTCTATACAGCTCCACTTTATGTTGTTGTTGTCATGTCTTTATACATTGTGTACCCATTAACAAATTATAACTATTGTTCTATGCATTTGGCCTTTAAATCATATAGGAAATAAAAAAGAGGACTCAAAAGCAAAAATAAAATGATACTGCCTTTTGTATTTACTTATATAGTTACCTTTACTGGAGTTCTTTATTTTTTCATATGGCTTAGATTTTTTGTCTAATGTGCTTTCATTTCCATTTGAAGGACTCCCTTTAGCATTACTTGCAGGGAAGGTCTAATAGCAATGAACTCCCTCAGCTGTTATTTATCAGGAAATGTCTTAATTTCTCCTTCATTTTTGAAAGGTAGTTTTGCCAGATACAGAATTCTTGTCAGTTTTTTTTCCCTTTCAATACTTTAAATAAGTTTCCCCAATGCCTTCTGGCCTCCATAGTTTCTAATGAGAAATTGATTATTTTATTTTTTTTCTTTGTATTTATTATTTCAGAATATTATGGGGATACAAATGTTTTGGTTACATAAATTGCTTTTGTACTGTTTGAGTCAAAGATATAAGTGTGGCCATCCCCCAGATAGTGTGCATTGTACCTGTTAGGTGTGAATTTACCCATCCCTCCTCCCACCTCCCACCTGCCCAACACTGGATGAATGTTATTTCCATATGTGCACTTACGTGTCGATCGATTTAATGGTGAGTACATGTGGTATTTGTTTTTCCATTCTTGTGATACTTCACTTAGAAGAATGGGCTCCAGTTCCATCCAGGTTAATACAAGAAGTATTAGTTCACCATTTTTTTATGGCTGAGTAGTACTCTGTGGTATACATATATCATATTTTATTAATCCACTCATGTATTGATGGGCATTTGGGTTGTTTTCACATCTTTGCAATTGTGAATTGTGCTGCTGTAAATATTTGAGCGCAGGTGTCTTTTTTATAGAATGTCTTTTTTTCCTTTGGGTAAATACCCAGTAGTGGGATTGCTGGATCAAATGGTAGTTCTACTTTTAGTTCTTTGAGGTATCTCCATACTACTTTCCATAGAGGCTGTACTAGTTTGCAGTCCCACCAGCAGTGTATGAGTGTTCCTAGCTCTCTGCATCCATGCCAACATTTGTTGTTTTGGGACTTTTCCCCTTGTATGCGACAAATTATTTCTCTCTCGTTGCTCTCAAGATTCTTTCTGTGTCTTTGGCTTTCAGCAGTTTGATAATAATATGTCTCAAAATGAATATTATCTTTTACATGACATTTACCTTACTTGGTTTTTATTGAGCTTCTTAGACGTCTTCATGTCTTTCATCAAAATTGGAATGTTTTGAGTCATTATTTTTTCAAATATTCTTTCTGCCTCTTTCCCCTCCTTCTCTCATTATGCATATGTTGGTATGCTTGACGGTGTCCCACAGGTCTCTGAGGCTGTGTATTGCTCCATATTGCTATTTGTTTTCTATTTGTTCTATGTTTCATATTCTTTGTTCTCTTTTCCTCTTTTCCAGACTTCTTTTGAATTAAGTACATATTTTTAAAAAGTCTGCTTTATCTCTATTTTGCTGTATTCTGTTTTATTTTTTAGTGGTTGCTTTAGTATTTTCTATGCATCTCTAAGTTATGACAGTCTAACTTTAAAGTTATATTATCTTACCTCACATATAATGTAAGATCTTTACAAAAGTATAATTATATTTCTTTGTTGTCCTTTGTGTGATTGCCATATATTTTACTTTTATATATATTACATACCTCAAATATATAGTTATTATTTTTTTACTTTAGTTCAATTATCTTTTAAAGAAATTAAGAAAACAGAAAATATCTTTTATATTTAATCATTTACTTGCCCTTTTTGGCAATCTTTATTCCTTTTTGTAGATTCAAGTTTCCAGCAGATACTGTTTTTCTTCAGTCTGAGGAAATTTCTTTAGTATTTCTTGTAGTGCAGGTCTTCTGGATATGAATTATCTCAGCTTTTGTTTGTCTTAAAACCCTTTATTTTACCTTCATTTTCAAAGGATTTTTTTTTTCACCAGAAATAGAAGACATGATTGACAATTTTCTTCTTTCATCATTTTAAAGTTTAAAGATGCCATTTTGTTATCTTCTGGTTTGCATATTTTTTGTCAAGACATCTGCTTCCATTCTTATCTTTATTCATCATTATGTAATATGTCCTTTTTTCTCCAGTGGAAACTAAGATTTTCTATTAGTCACTGATTTTTAGCTATTTGATCATGTTGCATCTTGGAAAAGTTTTCTTTATGTTTATTCTTAAGCCTGTATGCTTAGAGTTTTCAGGAAATTTTGAAAAATTTTGGGCATAATTTCCTCAAATATTTTTCTGTATCCTCAAACACGTATCCTTCCAGGAATTCAATTACCTGTAGGTTAGACCATTCAATATTGTCACAAAGGTCATAGAGTCTCTATTCTTTTTTTTTTTTTCTTTCAGTCTTTCTTTTCTGGTATTTCAGTTTGGATAATTTCAATTGCTGTGTTTCTATGTTCATTGGCCTTTTTTCCTGCTGTGTCTATTCTGCTCTTCATTCCACCTAGGGATATTTTCACTTTGGGACCATATTTTTCTTCTTTAGGAGTTTTCATTTGTTTTAACTTATTCATTGTATCTTCTCATTAGGTTCCTGCTTTCCTTTAAATACTCTCATGTTTATAACAGGTATTTTAAATTCCATGTTGACTAACTTTGTCATGTCTGTCATTACTAGGTCTATTTTAATTGATCAATTTTTCTTCTGATTGTGGGTCACATTTTATTGCTTCTTTGTGTATCTAGCAATTTTTGACTACATGTTGGACATTGTGATTTTTACATTGTGGCATACTGTGTTTTGTTATATTCTTTAAAGTGTTGGACTTTGTTCATCAGCCATTTAATTTACTTGCATATTGCCTGGGTCCTTTTGAGAATTCTTCATAAGCTTTGTTAGGATGAGTTTAGAATAGTCTTATTCTAAGCCTAGTTTAGTCCTGCCGTTCATGTGTCACCTTTCTGGATTTCTACCGAATGCCTGGGAATTTAAGAAGAACAATCCATTCTGATGGTTAGAACACAAACATCTCCCAGCCCTTTTGAGCTCAGACTTTTTCACCTTATTGTTCACTGGTCAATCTTTGCCTTGCTTCATGGAATTTAACTTTAGACAAGTGTGACTTGGTATTCAGAAACAGAGTCAAGTGCACCCCTATGCAAATTTCTAAGATCTTTCTGCATACAGACTATATATACAGACTTCTTTTTGGTACTTTGTCCCTCAGTTTTCCTGAATTCTGATTCTGTCTCAATTCAGAAAGACTGTGATGCTTTGCTTGGTATCCTACTCTCCATGTCATAGTTAAAAAAAAAAAAATGCCTCCAAATAGAAATCTAGGATGATTATAGGACTCTCCTTATTTGTTTCCTTTTCCTGCAGGTCACAGTCATGCACTGATACTCTTTTCTGTCTAAGATAGATCAAATAATATTTTTAAGGAGAAAATATAGCATGTTGGTTAAGAGTATGCACTTGGAAATCTGATAGAGTCCTCACTCTAATTAATAATTACTGAATGAGTGACTGGGCAAGTAAGAAAACTCTTAGCCTCAGTCCTCATCTTCCTCAACTGTAACACAGAAATAATAATATTATCTACTTCTAGAATTGTTCCAAAGACTTCATGAGATAACAGACACCATGTGTTTAGTACGATGCCTGCCATACATAAAATGCTAAATAACCATTATTATTATTATTTCATGGTAAACTTATTTCTAAAACCATTTGCATTAGTTTTCTATTGTTTCTGTGACCAATTACAAAAAACTGATTGGCTTAACACCACACAAATTTATTATCTTACAGTTCTGGAGGAAGAAGTCCAAAGGTGGGAGGGTTCACTGTATTAAAATAAAAGTATTGTTAGCATACATTGTTTCTGGAGGTGCTAGGGGAGAATACATTTCCTTACCTTTTCTAGCTTACAGAGGCTGCTCACATTCCTTGCTTTGTGTCCTCTTTCCATCTCCAAAGCTAGCAATGGAGAGTTGAATCCTTACATCACATCATCCCAAAATTGTTTCTGTTGTCACATCTCCTTCTCTGATTCTGACTCTCTTGCCTTCCTGTTTAATTTGTAGGGACCCTTGTTATCATATTAGGCCCACCCAGATAATCCAGGATAATCTCCCCATCTCAGGATCCTTAACTTAATCAGATTTGCACAGTTTCTTTTGCTATGTAGGGGAACATATTAACAGATTCTATGGAATAGGATATGTACCTCTTTGGGGGGCTATTATTCTATCCACCACACCATTGTATAAAGTATTATTGGATATTTCCATTCTTCCTTCTCTGTCATTAAATCACTCATTAAGTAACTACATGCAAAGATTATCTTTAATAGAAAGGTTACACATGGTCAAAAAAGGAAAAAAGTTTAGAAGAAAAGTCAGAGTAGTAAAGAAGAAAGATTCCTGAACTTGGGTTCTATTTCTAGGTTTGTTTGTCAATAGCTGTTTGTCTTTGAGAAAATAACTTACCTCTCTGAATTTCTGTATTGTTAGAAGAGAAAATAACTGAAATAACTAAGAAGTTTCTTAGAAGCCTCTGTCTCTTCAATTTGATAAATTTAATGTATGTTGCAGTTTGATTAAAGCAGGATATGAGATGTGCTCATTGTAGAGTAGACTCAGGCTTATGAGCCAGAGCCTCCTGTAGGTCTTTTAGGAGGCTCAGATCTTTGGATAAAGGAGACTTACTCTCTACTCTTGCTACTAGAAAAGAACTATACAAATCTAATTACACTTGAGGTGCCATAACATAAAGAGAACAAAACAGGCTTTTGGTAGAAGGCCCAGGAGTCAGAGAGCAAAGATGAGAAAAGAGACAAAAAGTTGGCAAAAGCTCAGTGCTCAGGACGGATACCTTCTAGCAATGTTCCAAAGGGATCCAACCAAGGTGAAGGTAAAAGCCTCACCATCAAAGACTTGCAAAGCCCTTCTCTGAAGTTTTGCAATGGAAAAACAGACAGACAATGACTCAGAGCCTTAGCTGTGTGTGGGAACCATTGAAAGAAACTGTCAAGGGGGAAAGGTGGATTGCAACAGCTTCCACCAATGATACTGTGACATTATACAAATTAGTATAGGGTGGAGGCAGAGAGGTTATAGCCAAAAGTATTGTCAGTGATCAAGAAGGTGCCTGTAGGTTACTAATCAGCATGTGGGTCTGTGTGCCTAAAAGGGGGTGGGGGAAGATGACTCCTCTGCTGGGACTTTGGGGCTGTCCAGGTGCCACACTGAGAAACAGATTTTGTTGTGGCAAAAGGGCCAGAAAAATCTTCATTCTTGATCTGGCCTATCACCTGAGAATTTTCACTATGTCTCTGGCTTAAAGCTGATAGTGGGTAAAATGTTTCATGTCAAAAGAAGCAGGGAGCATGCCAGCCGCACTCTGTAATGAGTGTAATGAAGAGGTCAAACTCATTTTTCCAGAGTTCTGTCAGACTGTGAGGAAATACAGACAACTAGCAATGTAAAGCAGTGGATCATTAGGGATGAGACCAGTTGTTTGGCTGGAATAATTTGAATGGCATCGCTGAGGATAAATATCTTTGTGAAAGGAGAGGAATATCTCTCATGCTCATTTTGAAGAGAGAAGGGGTTATGGAGAAAGGTTTTTGATGTTTAATTCTACTATACGATTCCAGAAAAATTTCCTTACCAGCCTTTTGGTAGGCATGCCATATTAATACATGTTGAATTCCTGGAACATGTCACTAAAACAATTTCATTTCAGGTTGTTCTAACTTTTAGCATATAGGCATTGGATCAGTAGGTTATGTGGATTATAAGTTCACTCAGGAATTTGGTGAAAAAAATTAGTAAGATCATTTGTTAGCCTGGATTGTTCTAACAGTTTGGTCAAAATGTATACCTGGTAGGTAGGAGGAGAAATATTTATAATTTGATATGAGCAAGAGGGAGACAATACAAGTGGCATAAATTAAACTCTGGATCTCCAGCAAAGAATGGGCCTCCTCATGACCTATTTGTAGGCAGAATAACAGACTTCTTTTGATTGGTCCTACCTCATGGTTGGCTGTTTCCAAATTCCATTCTCAGACCAGAGTTGGGTGGAATGCATGATTGAAGGCTTCCCAAATTTATGAGTCTTATTGAGAAGCAGAACTTGTTTGCTTTTCTAGAATTTGAAAATCCCAGTGGGAGGCAAAGGAACTAGCAATGCAAAGGAGAAGGGATCATGAAAAAATCTTCTAACTTTCTAATAACACTAGTAATAGTAGCAAAACCAGGCTTCTGGCATGGCAGTGGCAATGGACTGGTTTGCAATAGTAATTGCAACAAAATTGAGTTTATAGGGTAACAGTGGCAGCAATGCTAGCAGTAGTGGTGGTTGCCTCAAAATTAAGCTCCTGGGTACAGTCGTATAGGCCATAGTGTTTAGTGTTTTTTGTAGCATCAGTGACTATTTCACTGGATGAGTTTCACAGTGTGATTTTTGGCTTTGTTTCTGGCTATGTAGCTCCAAGCCTGCCTTTCCATACCTCCTATTGATTTTGTAAGCTGCCTAATGTCCTTTTAATGAGTTATTCTTTCCTTTGATTCTGCTAGACTTTGATTTCTGCTATCTACAACCCAGGACCTGATAGATACTTCTGGGAACCTTGTTAAAATACAGATTCCATAGCCTAGACATAGTCATTCAGAATATCTGACATAGGGGCACAGGAATCTAGTCTTTTAAAGATCCTGAATCAATCAACAATCAAGAGTTTTTTTCTGTAGCAAGTGACAGAAACCCCAATTCAAACCAGCTTAAGCAAAAAAAAAAAAAAAAAAAAAAAAATAGAGAGAGAGAAAATGTATTAACTCAAATAATTAAAAAGTCTAGGGATTAGATATTCAGGCAGTACTTAATTCAGAGCTCAAGTCGTGCCTTCAGGATTTGGTTTCTCTATTTGCTGGTTCTATTTTCAATAGCGTTCTCTTCAGTCTAAGATTTCATGTGATAACAAGATAATGGCAGTGACCCCAGACATCCTCTTAGCTTATGTTCCAGTAGACAAGAGCACTTGTCTTTGTCCTAGAAGCTGTGGCTCTGATGAAGGTCCATATCTGAAACTATCACTCTAGCCAAGGGAGTGAAAAGCTCTGATGAGTTGACCTGAGTCTTCTACCACCTCTGGAGCCTAGATTCTCTCAAGAGACTTTTTCTCTTTTCACTTGGATGACAGTCTCAAAGAGTTGTTAACCATCTTTTCTGGGGACTACTAAACATCCTCATGCTTGCAGTTGAGTTATATACTCATTTATGGATTTATCCATGAACAGATGGAACACTTACTAGACATTGTAGTAGACAAAGGGAATTTAAAGTTGAATGCGATGTGGTTCTTGTTTTAAAAGAGCATAGATTTTATTAGGTGAGAATTTTAGGAAACCAATATTTAAATCCATTTGACTTATTATTGAACATCTATTGAATGCTTGGCACTATTCTAATGCTGGGGACACACCGGCGAATAAAATAAAGTACTTATCCTGATATAGCTTACATTATAAGAGAATAATGAGAAAACAAATCAATAAATAAAAATGTAGTCAAATAAGACCTCTCTGAGAGGCAGAGATGTGGAGGAATGAGGGACTGAACATGTGGATATCCCAAGGAAAGACATTCTAGGCAGAGGAAGCATCAGGTGTAAAGGGCCTGAGGCAGGACCTGCTTGGTCAGTATAGCTGGAGCAGAGTATTGTGGAGAGGTGTTAGAGATGAGTTTAAGAAGGCATGGGGGCTAGATTCTTTGCAGCCTTGTAATGCCTCTGATACGGGAATCATTTGGTGATTCTGAGCAGAGAAGAGACATGATACAACTTATTTTCAAGGAATCCTGTTGTATACAGCGAGACAAAGATGGAAGCTGAGATATAGTTGGAAGTTTATTACAATAAACTAGAATGAGGCTGACCAGCATGGTAAGTAAAAAGTGGTTGGATTCTGGATATATTCTGAGGGAATATTTTACAAGATTTGCTGATGGATTGGATGTGAGGTGTGAGAGAAAGAGAGGAGTCAAGTGTGACTCCAAGCTCTATGGCTAGAGCAATTGGAAGAATGAAATTTTCTTTTCTTTATTTTTGATACTTTTCATTTATGGGATATCATTTTACATCAATTCCATAAGAATGAAATTTTCATTACTGAACTGGAAAAGATTGCTGAAGAAGTTGCCCATTAGACATCCTAGCATGTATCCTTAGTAGGCAATTGGGTATTCTAGTCTAGAGTTCAGATTAGATGTGTGAGCCAAAGCACATATTTGGGCACCATTATTCTTGTAAGTAGCATTTAAGGCTATGAAGTGGATGAGATCCCTTAAAAGGTGAATAGATAGAGCACAGAAAGGAGCACTCCAGGTTTCAGAGGTCAGGCTAATAAGGAGAACCAGCAAAGGTATTGTAGTCATAGCTGTCAGTAAGATAGGAGAATCAAGAAAAAGTGCCATCTTGAAGCCAAGAGAAGAAAGTATTTCAAGAAGGAAAGAGTTGTATCAAATGTTGCACCTGTGATAGGTCAGTGAGATGAGGACCAATGATTGACCATTGTTTATGGCCATGTTGAAAATATCTGTGACTTTATCAAGAGTTATTTTGCTAGAATCATCAAGATGAAAAGACCAATTTAAATATGTTCCAAAGATAAAGGGAATAGATAAAGGGGTGACAGTGGGTGTTGACAACTTTTTGATGGGGCAGAGAAATGTGGAGGTAGCCAGAAGGGATCAAGCAAAGTCAGTGTGTTAAGTGAGTTTAAGTATATACAGGGTGCTATGGGAGTTCATAACAAGGGTACCCAAAATGGATGGAGGATTAGGAAAGTTTGCGTATAGTAGATTTTATTAATAGGATGAAGTTTCAGAGGAAGGTCCAGGAACTAGTAGTAATAGCAGATGGGGAGAATATTTTTCAAATGGGGGATATGTTTGAAGGTATATAAGTATGACACAGCATGAGGTATGGCAAAATGCAAGTTACTTGGAATGGCTGAAATAAAAGGCCAATGAGCCAAATTGATAGGATATTAGGCTAAAGGATAATCAGCATCACACCTTGAAGCATTCTGTTGAATTTTACTTTTTGAGCTAAAGATAACTTTTGAAATATTTTGCATTTTCCAAAGAGAAGCCTAGATGCAGCGTGGAAGATGTACTGGAGTGGGGATAAACTGGTATCAAAGAGACAAGGGATTGCTGCAGGGATCCAGATGAAAAGTGACAAAGCACTGAATTTAGGCTAATGGTGGAGAAATTGGAGGGCACAGATATGCAAGATATGAAGAAGCAAGGACCTACAAGATTCCATGTTTGGAGGTGAAGGAGTGGAGTGTGCAAGGAAGAAATATAGCAGGACTTTCACTTCTTCCTTTAGGTATTAAATGAATTGGTATTGATTCTGCCAAGAGATTACTGGAATTGATAAATAAATTCAGCAAACTCTTAGGTTACAAAATCAATGTACACAAATCAGTAGCTTTCCTATAAGCCAACAGTAGTCAAGCTGAGAACCAAATCAAAGACTCTATACCTTTCTCAATAGCATCAAAGAAAATAAAATACCTAGGAATATATTTAAATAAGGAGGTGAAAGACCTCTATAGGGAGAACTATGAAACACTGAAGAAGGAAATAGCAGAGGATGTAAACAGATGGAAAACCATACCATGCTCATGGATCAGCAGAACCAATATTATTAAAATGTCTATACTACCAAAAGTGATCTACAGATTCAATTCAATCCCTTTTAAAATACCAATATCATTTTTCACAGATCTAGAAGAAATAATTCTACGCTTCATATGGAACCAGAGAAGACCCCGGATAGCCAAAGCAACCTTAAGCAAAAAGATCAAATTGAGAGGCATAAATTTACCAGATTTTAAGCTATGCTACAAGGCTACAGTAACCAAAATAGAATGGTACTGGCACAAGAAAAGAGACATAGACCAATGGAACAGAACTGAGAACCCAGATATAAAACCAGCCTCATATTGCCATCTGATCTTTGACAAAGCAGACAAAAACATACACTGGGGAAAAAAATCCCTATTCAATAAATGGTGCTAGGAAAATTGGATAGCCACATGTAGAAGACTGAAACAGGATCTGTGCCTCTAATGAATAATAGACTTAAACCTAAGGCATAAAACCATAAGAATTCTAGAAGAAAATGTCATAAAGACTCTTACAGACATCAGCCTAGGCAAAGAATTTATGAAGAACCCCCAAACAATCACAGCAACAACAAAAATAAATAAATGGGACCTGATCAAATTAAAAAGCTCCTGTACAGCCAAGGAAACTATCATTAGAGCAAATAGACAACCTACAGAATGGGAGAAAATATTTGAATGCTATACATCCGATAAAGGGCTAATAACTAGAATCTATATAGAAATCAGGAAAATCAGCAAGAAAAAATCAAACAACCCCATTCAAAAGTGGGGAAAGGACATGAACAGAAACTTTTCAAAAGAAGATAGACTAATGGCCAAAAAACATATGA
>CM052443.1:37591339-37612451 GCA_028533085.1 Varecia variegata
GGTTTTCATGCTCATGTGTGAGATGTGCCTCCCTCAAACCTTGTTAGGAAGTTGGCATGTTACCCATCTGACGTGGAAAAAAAAAAAGAAGTCTGGCTTTGAAGGAGAAAAAGGAATACGATGGTGATGGAGTTTATTAAATTATTTATATATATATTTAAAATTAATTAGTTAGAGACAGGGTCTTGCTCTGTCACTCAGGCTAGAGTACAATGGCATGATCATAGCTCACTGTAACCTTAAATTCCTGGGCTCAAGCTATCCTCCTGCCTTAGCATCCAGGGTAGCTGGGACTAGAGGTGTATATGACTCACTAATTTTTTATTTTTTGTAGAGACAGGGTCTCACTATGTTGCCCAGGTCGGTTTTGAATTCCTGGCCTCAAGTATTCATCCCACTTTGGCCTCCCAAAGTGCTAGGATTACAGGCATGAGTCCCTGTGCCAGCCAAAGTATTTATTTTTAAACAACGGCATAGGCTGAACTGACTTAAAACCTGATGGGAAGGAGTTAGTAGGAATGGAAGAGTTTGAAGATACATGACTGAGAAGAGATAGCTAAAAGATTGAGGTTCCAAAGAAGACTGGAGGGAGTGGGATCCAGAACACAGTGAAAGGGTGTAGCCTTTGACAGGAGGAGGGTTACCTTTTCTGTTGTAGGTAAAGGGAAGAATTTTGATGTTTTAATTTTTGTGATGGGAAGTTGAGGATATCTGATGGATTTTTTTTTCTTTTTTTTTTTTTATTTATTATAGCTCTTTTCTTTTTTTTTTTTTTTTTTTGAGACAGAGTCTCACTTTGTTGCCCGGGCTAGAGTGAGTGCCATGGCGTCAGCCTAGATCACAGCAACCTCAAACTCCTGGGCTCAAGCGATCCTACTGCCTCAGCCTCCCGAGTAGCTGGGACTACAGGCATGTGCCACCATGCCCGGCTAATTTTTTGTATATATATATATATTTTAGTTGGCCAGATAATTTCTTTCTATTTTTTAGTAGAGATGGGGTCTCACTCTTGCTCAGGCTCGTCTCGAACTCCTGACCTTGAGCAATCCACCTGCCTCGGCCTCCCAGAGTGCTAGGATTACAGGCGTGAGCCACCGCGCCCGGCCGATTTTATTTTCTTTATGAAGTAGAATAAGTGGTCATCTACTGAGCATGAGAAGTAGTTTCGAAGTTGGAAGTTTAAGGAAAGTAGAGGTTGTAATAGATATTTCCATACTGTATCTCAAAAGGGAAAAATAAAATATTGGAAAAAATTCTGCCAATTAAATGGTAAGATGCAGAACACTTTTAGAGATTCTAAAATACATCAAATGGGCATCTTAGACACTAATGAAATAATTACAATCCAGCAATCTCACTATTGAGTATTTATCCAAAGGAAAGGATCCTTAATCGGTATATCAAAAGGACACCTGTACCCCCATGTTTATCGCAGCATTATTCACAATAGCAAAGATATGGAATCAACCTACGTGTTCATTAGCAGATGAATGCATAAAGTAAATGATCTATCTATCTATATATACAGTGAAATACTATGTAACCATCAAAAAGAATGAACTCATGTCACTTGCAGCACCATGTGTGGAACTGGAATTCGTTATGTTAAGTAAAATCAGCCAAACACAGAAAGACAAATATCACATGTCCTCACTCATATGTGGGAGCTAAAAACATGGATCTCAGGACGATAGAGAGAATGATAGATACCAGAGACTGGAGGGGGTGTATGGGTGGGAGGAGGGGCTGAAAAGAAGTTTGTTAATGGGTACAAACATACAGTTACATAGAAGAAATAAGTTGTAATGTTCCAAGGTAGATTAAGGTGACTATAGTTAACAAGGTATTGTATATTTCAAAATAGCCAGATGAGATGATTTAGAATGTTCCTATCACATAGGAATGATAAATACTTGAGGTAATGGGTACCCTAAATACCCTGACTTGATCATGCAATTCTATGCATGTAACCAAATATCACATGTATCCCATAAATATGTGCAAGTAGTATTTATCAATTAAAAAAGAAACATTCAAGTGCACAAAAAAGTAATGAAATAAGTTTTAGATAAGAGGCAAAGAGAGTAAAAAAAAATCACCCACATTAGCACAAACAGAAGATCTGGACAGGACTTTTCATGTTATTAATAATTAACATGAAAAGAGAAAATGTGATGGCTATGTAATCATAAGCTAGCAAATAAATCAATAAATATGTAAGAGATAGAGGAGAAAAAAGACTGAGGAAGAACCTAGTCTCAAAAAATATATTCAAAAGGAACAGAAAAAATTCTCCATGAGTGTTTATGTATAGGAGGATTTTGTGAGAACATGACATACATATGATAAGCTCTCAAATAGCAGAATGAAATGAAAAGAGAAATCACAGAGCTAAAGAAACAGAGGACCAGCACAATTGTAGAACTAATTTATATGGTAGAGTAATTAACAGATTAGACATGGCTTAAAACTGAATTATTGATGTGGAGGAAAGGCTTAAGAAAATCAGTATAAAAATACATTAAAATAATTAGACAAAAGATAATATAGAGGAGACAAAGCTGATATAGCAGACAGATAATTGGTATCACTAAAGTAGAAAACTCAGCAAATAACACAGAAAATATAGTCAAAATATAACATAGAAAATATTACATACATATATAATGCTTATGGAATATATGTATTCTATACAGTAAGATTCAATGTTAAAAGACAATGGAAAGAAGAAAATATAACTCAAGAATGTAATGCCCAGCCAAATTGTCATTTTTATATAAGGGTGACAGAAAGTTATTCCTGAACATTCCAGAACTCAGTGAATATGGCATATATGAAGTCTTATTGGAAAAAAAGACTATTTGATGAAATACTGAAAACCAAAAAATAAATTAAAAATATAGAACTCAGGCATGGAAAAGACATGGCAAAAGAACAGGCAGTGATTATTGGGTTCTTTATTTATTTATTTTTTCTTTTTTTTAATATCGGGTTCTTTTAGATACTGATCTAAGATTTAACAACCATAGGAATTAATGGCTGTAGAAGCAAATATAGATGTTACAAAGCCCAACAGTATAAAAATTATAACTAACCAAAATGAGGAGGTGGGAGGAAGTGAAAACTTGCTAATTTTCTTATCTTGCTTAGGAAAGAGTCAGCTGATACTGTCTATGTTAAACATGTAGTTTAATCATTATTTAATGATTTAAACTTTAATTAAACTTTATATTTTATATGTTTTCCCAAAAAATGTTTTATTGTGATAAAAATGTTTAGCTGACTTTCAGCAATTTTTAGTGCACTTCTATTTCTTTTTCTTTTCTTAAAGTCAATGATACTTAGATTTAGTGCTTTTTATGAAAATGTAGCATGCATAGTATGAGTCTATTTTAATAAATTTTAATTGATCTGTCTATATAGCTATCATTTATCTAGCTAATTCACATGTCTACATGTATTGTCTACATGTATTAATGCATATGGAGATATCTGGTATAATGGCCATATTTTCAGAATGATGTTCACCTAATTAAAATATGTTTTTTTGTTTTTATTTTTGAGAGAGACTCTTGCTCTGTCACCCTAGGTAGAACACAGTGGTGTCATCATAGCTCACTGCCACCTTAAACTCCTGGGCTCAAGCGATCCTCCTGCCTCAGCCTCCCAAGTAGCTGTGACTACAGACACAGCCACGATGCCCTGCTAATTTTTTTATTTTTTGTGGAGATGAGTCTTGCTCTTGCTCAGGCTGGTCTCGAACTCCTGAGCTCAAGTGATCCTCTTGCCTCCGCCTCCCAGAGTGCTAGGATTACAGGCATGAGCCACCACACCTGGCTAAAAAATGGTTATTTTTAGGTGTTAAGATTTGCAGATAATTATTTTACTTTCTTTATACTTTTTGTGTTATGCAAATTTCTTTAATAAGCTTTATTTAAAAAATTGCCATATGTTCATGTAAAAAATTTAGGAATGGACAGAAAAGTACAAAAAATAAAGAATTATCTGTAATTCTACCATCCAGAAATACCTAGTTATTATTTTGTTACATATCCTTCCAGGCTTTTTCCTGAATATACATGTAATGGTTACACAAACACATTTTTTTAAACGTTGTTTTAAAACAAATTGAGATCCTATTGTTCATTCTATTTTTTAAGGTGCTCATTTAGTATGTTGAGGACATCTTTTAATATCAATAAATGTAGATCCACACCATTATTTTAAGCAGAACTTCATTGTATGGCATTTCTATAATTTGTTTTACCAGTGTCCTAAGGAGAGACATTTAGAATGTTCCACATTTTTCAACAGCTGCTTTCAAATATATTTATACATTTATTTAATTGTTTATTAAGGTAAATTCTTAAAAGTAGAATTTCTGGGTTTAAATCTATACTTTTGGGGCAGGGGAGTGAATGGGAAGGCAAATTTTGTATGCGTGTGTGTGTGTGTGTGTGTGTGTGTGTGTGTATGTGTGTGAGAGAGAGAGAGAGAGAGAGAGAAAGAGAGCAGGCATCAAGCAGTGTGCTGCACAGATTTTTCCACTAAAGACAAAGCGTGACCATGCATCCCCTGGGGTCTGAGAGTATGTCTTCAAATGCTCAGCTGTAAGTGTGAATTGTCTTTGATGTTTCATAGTTTATCTTAAAAACTCATTCAGATTTTTGCATTCTATTTTTTTAAAATATAAAAGTAATGTCCTATGTCTCCAATCTTTGAGTGAATTTGATGTTCCAGCAAAATGTGTCCAGAATATCCTGTTGCTCCTATAACTCCCATTACACTGCCCTATTTTTTGTTTAAGAAACACATAAAAGGGATAAATTAACAAAAGCTAATTGTTAATCAAGGGACAACTGTCAACCAAGCATTATACTAGGTTGCTGTGCGGAATTACAAAGAAGTTGAGAACATAGTCCCTACCTTTGAATAGTCTCCAATTTACTTATTTCCCTTTAACAAGCTCATCAAAGAATTATGCTTAACCTGATAACTGACTGAGCTAAGGTCTATGATAAAGTTGCTTGACAGGATGGAAAGTCCCTACTGGCTTTCGCTGCACACTTCCAGGGGCTTGCTCACGCGTTTGTTTTGGACTTGAAGGCATCATTATGAGCATTCTAGAGTCTTGGGAAGGGGATCGGGTACCTACTGACAAGAAGACAGCTAACGAAGATAGGAGTTTATAGGCTTTCACATTTGGGACAAGTACAGTACAGGAAATGTAAATGAACTAAATCCTAAGTTAACCAGGACTGCCAATTCAATATAGACTTTTGAATACATATGATCTTAAACACTTAAATGTAAGGAGAACTAGGAAAATATTGCTAGGAAAGGCTCTTATCAAAGATATGAAAGTCATATTCAGAGCCCGTTGTGGGGGTAACAAGAAATTCAGTCCAATGTTGCTTATCTTCTGTGTCTCCATCCCCTTTTTGTTACAGTGACACTGATGCAAAATGCAGTCCCAAGAAGAGAATGTTTGCTGAATAAATAGATGAACACTCCAAATAATGAATCAAAGGCACTAAATTGTTTTTATCATGATGTATTTGCTAAAAGAACTAAGGTATGCTCTTTCATTTTAAGAAGACCTTTAACATCAAGGATTGATACAGAAAATATTTGCTTGTGAACTTTGAGCAAAACTAGAGACTGGTTTTTCTTGTCTTCTGAGCCATGTATCCCTATAGATTATCCTCGGTCCCAAGTTTTTGCCATTGTGCTCCTAGAGTTTGGCTGTAGAAGGTCTCTGGCAGGGAGAATGCCTTGTGACTGTTCTTTACTGTCCTGACTCCACACTGAAATCACTGACCTTTGCCTAGCTCCCTTCTTTAATGTGCTGCTTTGGAAGCTCCTGACTTTGGGCGTGGTATTCTCCCTGAACATAACTTCTGATGTTTCTTCTGATCCATGCACATCTTTATTCCTCAGGAAGGAGGCCCTGTCCTCTTGCTCTGACTTGTAAGATTGTCAGCACTACTCTTTCTCACTCATAATTCCACCAAGGTAGAAGAACCAGACATCCTGTTTCTGAAATATTTTTGCCCACACTATCATCCAGGACTGAGTTGAACAGTTAGCAGGGCAGATGTTGAGGCATAGGGTTACACTGATGTGGAATAAGTTACGCTACATTTGACTTATTCTATTTATTTATTTAAGTGAGTAGAATTGGATTAGTCATAGTCCTTGGTTCATAAAACATTATTGTCATTGTTTCATGAATGGCCCTCTTTTATTTATTTTAATTGCTTGTGTATGCTTTTAATAATATAATGACTACTGCTTACTCAAGAACTAATATATTACCAATAACTTATATCTACCTGTATATTTCCTTTGTGTTTATTTTATCTTCTTTCATTGACAACAATTAGTCCTTTGTAGCTATGAAGTGAAGCGGATATCTTTACTTAAATGTAATCCAATTTACAAAAAAAAAAAAAAATCCTTTAGGCACGAAACTTCCAGGTGTAGCCATTCACAAAGACAATTTCATGAGTTATATAATGGAGAACTAAAGACCTGGTGTGGAAATTCCACCAAGCAGGGGTGTGATTAAGAATTGGAACAGTTACTATTTTGACCTTTGTAGGGGCACATTGGTGTGGTATGGCAAGAATGCTGCCCAGTGCACCAGCACCCATAAAAGACAGTAAAAGCTGGGGTGTGTGTTTAGTTTTATAAATCAGAGAGTTAATTAAGGGTGAGAGATGCTTTTAACGTTTACAAATTAGAACTATTTTCTCCTGTGATACAATTCAGAGGAAGTATGATTCATGTAAGTCTTTCTTTATGTTGCATATTGGCACTGGATTACGTGCTGGTTGATTTGCTTTTAGTCTGTGAACAATTAACTCAGACCAGACTTTCTTTTTTCTCCAGGTAAGTTTCTGACTGTGTAAGACAAGTCGGTAAAGGAGCCCTTTAGTTTAGTGATTTAGTTGTTTGTTGATCTAGACCAGCAGAGGAATTTTTTCGCCCTGCAGCTGGCTGTAGTCTTCTGTTCTTGCCTGAGCGTGCCTGGGTCTGGAAAGAAAATACTGTCTTGCTCTGCAAAGCATTTCTCCATATTGTCGCTCCTCCAGGACTGGCGACTTTCTAGTTTAGAAGAATTTCACCAGGCTACAGCTTTTCTTGAAGAAAAAAAATTATATGACAATTTTTGCAGAATTAGAGCTGAATTCTGTTCTTGGCAAAATAGCTAATTATAAATAATTTGGGAAGGAAAAGTCCCACAATCATTCTTAACTTAAAGCAGTATTTTCTTTTTATTTTTCAAGAAGTATAGTTATTAATAATTGACACTTGCTCCTTTGATATACACATATAAAAACATCCATTCAAAGTCAGGTTTAGTTAGCCTTTTACCTTGCTGGAAAGCGTCCCTGCTCAGATCAGGCAATTAGCACCACCTAGTGTATCACATGCAGAAAAACACGATGCCCATCTGGGACCAGTTCCTTTATGATTTACACTTGGAGCATCAATATTTGGTTTATAAAGTTGAAAACAATGAATATAAGAGGACATGTCAAAGAAAAGATTATGTGGAAGCATATGTGTAAGGAGCCTAGGAAAGAGAATCAGCATTTGTTGAACACCTGTGCAGCAGGCTGTGTGTTCTGTTTACATTTTCTTGAAGTACGGGGAGTGGAGTTGGAGTTTTTCTATCTTACCAAATTTTCTTTGGTGAAAATGAATGATACAATGGGCCGATATTATTTTGTAACTCCAGTTCTTTTTTGGAAGCTGCTAAGTCACTGTTGGAAGACAATTCTACATAAGTCTCTTGCACAGCTGGTGAACAGAGGCACCAACAGCCCTTTGTTTTCGATTATCTTTTCAAGGATATTTTGTAGTGAAAAGTCTTGGAAAATAAAAACAGTATTTCCCTCCAGGGCAAAGGTTAGCTTTTGTCCATTATGATAAAAATAACGTCTCCCTCTGAAGCAAAGGCTGGACAGGTTTGCTTGCAGCCCATTATAAGATTTGAGTTTCCTAAGCCTTGGGCTACTCACTTGTGATGCAAACCCAGAGAGTGCACAGGATCAGCCTGGGCATCTCCACTTTGCCCCTGTGGGGTTTGAGGAGCAAGAGAAACTGATACAAACATGAAGTTCATGATGCTTTTTGTGATTTGAGTAATAAAATCCTTTTCTTTGATCCAGGAATCTTGGATCTGTGACACTATGCAGGCTAACTTGTTAGCATGCCAGTAGGGTAAGATCTCAGACTCTTGCAGTTCTTGATACCACCCCAACTGCTACATACCTGGTTCCTACAGTCATGTAGTACCTGCCTTTCCCCTCCTCCTAGAAGGAGAGTATCCCAGTCCACCAAGCCCTTGCTCTAACTACAGTCTTGCTCTGTTTTAAGAAAACCAGATATTAAGAGTACTCCGAATGTTAAAAACTGAGACCAGCAGATGATTAGGCACATGATATATAACATTTGTATTATACTTCACTGTGTACATGTGTAATTACATAACAGTGGACTTTCAAGGACTGATTTTTTATAGGTTTAATATAGTTTTAGTTAACTATTTATAGCATAATGAATTCCCAAGACTCACTTGAAGTGCTCATTACATTCAGCATATAAAAAAAATCCCAAGAGACTGAATGAAGACACTTCTACTGAGCCAGGTTTTTCCAAAGATATAGTTTTTCTTACTCTTGAAAGTTTCTCTCAAACTTTAGAATTACAGTGTAGGAGTGGTTTTAGTTGTGTGTGTGCTTGTTAAAATGCAAATTATAGAGACTAATCTCCAGAGATTCTAATCCACCAAATGTGGGCTAGATCTAGGATTCTAAATTTGCCAAATGAATATAGGTAATTCTGATTCTGGTGTCTTGAGAATCATATTTTGAGAAATATGTCTTGAGACATAAAAGACTTCTCAGAAAAATGAATGACTTAAGATACGCAAGTGATTTGTACAACTGTCGTACCTCTGATAATAAGAATGTTATTTATATTAGGTTGCTGATGACTTTGTTGTAAGAATGAGTGCAACCCAAGTCTAGGGCTATTTGAGATTTCCCAAAGCACAGGATAGTAAATGGTGGCAGAATCAGTTATCCTTTCTTTTTATTCACTCAAGAAATACTACTTACTGAGTTCTGGCTATGTGTAGGAACATGCCTGTTGCTTAAGATGGCTTCATTTTCACACCCTTTGCCTGCCACTCTTTATTGTTTCCACTTCTTATAAGTGGATTTTTATGAATAGGTCTTGAAAACCCAGAGGGCATGGATCTAGTCTTTCTCTATCCCACTCTAAAACATTTTCTTGGGTGCTCACAAAATCTATAATGTAGGTAAAAAAAAAAAAAAAGATCATGGTATCCTCATTTTATAGATGTAAAAACTATTGGGCAGAGATTCCTACCCTTCATTCTTTTTAATACATAATCCTGCCTCCCATATGATTTTCCTCAGGGATTCTAGAAATAGTGAGTTACCCTATTGCATTTTGTATATAATTTGATTTTGATGAAATGTGACTTACATGTACATTTTCAGGACAAAGAATTTCCTATTGTTTAAGCACAGTACACCTGTACAGCAAAGAGAAACACTGACATCCTTATTATGTCATAAAAATGCCTCAAAGGAAAAGACAGAGTTCTGTTTTCAAAATGAAGTGGTGCCTGCAATAAACAGAGTCAAGCATAATTACAGAACATCATACTCTGTCCCCTAAGACATGCATGCTGAATTATCTTACCAGTCTTCAAAATGCCCCACGAGAGGGGGAATGTCAAAAGGCAGCTCAAAACAGGCTCAGTGATGTGGACGGTGTTGATTCTGCAGGGGACTTGGGAACCACACCTTTGGTTTTTTGTTCCCAAGTACCATGCCAAGCATTGCTCTGCGTTTCCTGCCTTTCCCAGACACTTCTCTAGATTTTGCATTTTCCGGGGCACCCAGACCCTGTCTGGCATTCAGTAAATGTTCATTAACAACAATAACACAGAAGTGACTGTGTATGCAGATGGAAATTAATGTGGATGAGATAACATTCTAGATTTCTTTCCCCCAGTCCCTGCCTTAGATTGTGGGTTTTAGCAGCAAGGGAGAGAATAGCTTTAGTACACCTTTCTATTGCTGATAGAGATTAGCAATACTTACCTTGGGGTGGATTCTTTACTGTTTTCAAAATACTCTTACATATATTAGCCCCCTTAATTAACCAAACACCTCTGAAGTGAGCAGGAGAGTTATTTATTTCATTTCACAAATGAGACTCAAAGAGACTAATTTGCTAATGTTGCAGTAATTGAGCTTGTCCAAATTTGAACCTGGTTCTTGACTAATTTTTTTTTAAATTCACTTAACCACAGGATTTGGAGATTCTCCTTTAGCCAGAGAGTGGGGATCACTTTAGAACCCTGTACTCTGCAGCATGGCCAGAATATCCTGGGTTTGATTTCAAGTTCTGCCTACTACTTGTCTGGGTATGACCTTGGTCAAGTCATTTAGCCTATCCAAGTCTCAGTTTCTGCATTAGTCAGGACTTTTTGTTATTTGTGACAAAGACTCAAATTGAACTAGCTTGGACCCTGTGAGCGATTCGCCAGTGGGTGTACCTGGAAAGGCAAGGGTGTAGGAGAACACATGGGGACCAAGGTCTTACTGCAGTTGGGTTTCCTCTCTGCCTCTCATAGGCCTCAATTTGATTTCCTCCCACTGCAGTTGTGCCTCTCTGTGCTATATGTTAGCAGTTAGGTGCTGACACGTGCATGGTTTTGTTATGAGAGAAAAGGGATTGTCACCCTACTTACAATTCATAAAAATCTACTCAAGATTTCTATTCCTTTGGTCAGGTCATTATGAGACTGTGGCCAGAAGTGAAAGGTGCTGTAATGGCCCAGGTTGGGTCACTGGCCTTGGTGGGCACAGGGCAGGACGCTGACACTGGCTCCATTCAAACCACATGCCTAGGATTGGGGAGGGTTTTTTTTTTTTTTTTTTTAAGCGGGAGGCTATTAATAAATGAAGAAGGAAGGAGTTATGAGCATATGGAATCCATAGATGAGCTCTTAATCTGTAAAATGAGAATAATAATTTTGACTTTTCTAGATTTTTGGTGAAGATTATTGATATACTGAAGACTAATACCAAATCTATGTCTTCAGGCTTGATACCTCATTGAAGTTCCAGATCTCTGCATCCAGTTGCCTGTTGGATAGTTACTGTGATGGTAAATTTTATGTGTCAACTTGACTGGGACACCCAGATAGCCATTAAAACATTGTTTTTGAGTATGTCTGTGTGGGTATTTTCAGAAGAGATTAGCATTTGAATCTGTAGACTGAATAAAGAAGATCCACCCTCAGCAATGAGGGCAAGCATCCTCCAACCCATTAAGGATAGAACAAAAAGGTGGAGGAAGGGCAAATTCACTCTTTTCTTGAGCTGGGACATCCACCTTCTCCTACCCTTGGACATTAGAGTTCCTGGTTCCCAGGGCTTTGGACTCTGGGACTTAAATCAGAAGGGCCCTCCCTCCCTGGTTCTCAGGCTTTTGGTCTCAGACCAAATTATACCAGCAGGTTTCCTTGTTCCATAGCTTGCAGATGGCATATTGTGGTGCTTCTCAGCTGCCATAACTGCGTGGGCTGATTCCCGTAATAAATCTCCTCTTATGTATCTATATATCCTATTGATTCTGTTTCTCTGGAGAACCCAGACTAATATACCCGGATAATCCACCAGCATCTTAAATTCAAGGGACAAAAACCAAACCATCATCTTTTTCCTCACACATACTCCTTCTCCTCATCGCAGTTAATTGCATCTCCTTTTACCCAGCTGCCCACACCAAAAACATGGGAGTCACCCTCACCTTCTCCCTCTCCATTCCCAGCTCAGTCTCATTTGAATAGTTACTAGAGCTGTTGATTCTATCTCTGCTATCTCTCAGACCTTTTTTTGTGTGCATTGTATTTTTTTTATCGCTGCATAACATTTTACCACAAATTTAGTGGTTCAAAACAACTCAGACCCTTCTAATTCTCTCTTTTCCCATTGTCACCACCTCTGTTCTGGCTTTCATCTCTCTCCTAGATTACTGTCAAAACCCCACACTGCTGCTAGAGGAGTTTTTCTACAATGAAAATTTCTTCCCCAATTAAAACTCTTTAGTGCCTTGCTTCCTTCCTTTTGTCTAAGAAAGAAACTGAGGCAAAGTTAATATAGAGAGTTCATTTGGGCAAGGTTGAAGACAGCTGCCTGGGACACACTTCCGAGTGGCCTCAAGGAGTGCTCTGTCAGGCCTTTGTTTTAAGCAGGTTTTTAAAGGCAAAAGGGGACAAAAAGTGGAGTGATAGAAGGTTGTTTGATAGGAATTCTCATTGATTTGCAGAGACAACATTGGTTAGTGATTGGCTACACACTGTTGAACTATAGGGTATGAGTTATTGTGTCCAGTGTATGGCATTTCATGGCTACTTGGCGTCAGTTAGTCTAGAGCCCATGTAGCAAGTGGCTTCAAGAGATAATTACTTAGCTCAAGCGGGGAGTGGGTGACTGCTTCACATGCTGCCATATTTCAGTGCCTCTCTGGGACTGATGATTAAAGGGAGCTCACATTCCTCAGATTAAAAGGTTTCTTTTCTTTCTATCCTTCCTCCTTCCCTCCCTCCATCCCTTCCCTCCTTCCTTTATTTATTTATAAAAGATGAATGTCAAAAATCCTTTATGTGACCCTAAGGCTCCTTCATTTTTTGCCCTCTTGGCTTACTTCTTGAGTCTAATTTCTTTCCACTCTTCTGGAACTCCATGTTCCAATTGTATTGAACAATACAATCAGAGTCCCCCCAAAACAGCATTTTCTATCTTATCTCCAGACCCTCAAATGTGTCTAGCAGGTAGTAGGTTACTCTTGAATATATACTGAATTAATCAATTAACTAATTAATTATTAATAGTGTCTGGCCCATGGTAGGTGCTTACCAGAAATTGTTATTATTATTTCCCATTTTGTTTGTAAACTGCCAATCCTATTGTTGCATTGATCTCAGTCCAACCAAACAAATCCTCTTATGGGGAAATACTTATTCTGAAAGGTAGAGGTCATTCTGGGTAGGCAGTGGGTTGTTGGGATTGACACAATTATTCCTAGAAAAAATGTATCTAGTTCTATTGTTAGAAGTCATAACCAGTCCTGTGCACAGACTTCAGGGGCCTCCATGGAGTACCCCAGTGGTGGTCTGAAGAGCACACTGCTGTAATCTCTTCTCTGTCTCCAGAAACAGTGCATGTGTCACCTGGGGGTGGAGAGAACTTCTCTAGCCCTTTTTTCTTAGTGCATAGACAGATGAATTTATTAGGCTAGTTAACTGTTAGCTTCATAGGCAGAGAATATCTAGTTCTAGGGTTGAGGAAAAGGATGTGGCTTTTTGATAGAGAAAATAAGTCAGACCTATGTTAGCATGGTCTTATTAGCTAGGGTCAGGAAGACTATCAGGGAAGGATGAGCTGAGGGAGGCCAGGTGGGATGTGAGGAGCTATGTCAGAGAAGCCAAGCCGCAGAGGTGCAGAGGCTCAGCACTGAGATGAGGGTTTGCGGAACATGCTAAGTTGGCCAGGGCTAGTCTAGGGGAGAGTGGGAACCTCATCATGGCCATAAAAGAGCACTGGATTAGGAGACTTGCATTCTAGGCCCGGATCTACTACCATGAACTACTAGCTGTGTACCTTTGGCTAAGTCACATGTTTCTCTGAGCTTTGTCTGGGGAACATTGAGGAAATTACTGTATTAAATCATGTTAGTTTTACTAGAGTGTAACATGATTTGTAAAGCTATAGCATATAACTGTGTAGTTAGTATATGTAAATTACAATTATATAGCTCTCTAGAATTCATTCTTATGGGGCTTTATCTTACAACTTTGCCATCAGGGAACACAAATATGTTAGGCTCTGAAATAAATATATTTTGTCATTAAAAAGTTCATTGTGAAGAAATTTGATTATTTTATCATGTCTAATTTCCTTTCCTCACAAAAAATGGGAAGTAAGCTTTACAGTTTTATTATGTTTAAAAAGATTTTTTAAAATAATTCTGTATATTATAAATTTCATTTTTATGACCTAAGTATAATTATTTTTGGGCCCCAGCCTAAAACTACTTTTAAAATGCAATTTTTAGAAACTCTTTTTAGAAATAATACTAAAATTTAGGCTCATTGCTTATTATTTCCTACCAGATCAGATTTCTTAATCAAGAAAGGCAGTTGAGTATGATGAAATGAGCACATTTTTTCTTACAAAGAAAAAGTCACAAGGACCTATTCCTATAAGATGGATGACTCCATTTTTACATCTAAGTCTATTTTGTATTTCTGATTGGCCAAGGACTGAGATAAATTCCCATAAGATCCTATTACAGCAAGTTTTTGGACAAATGCTTATCTCTAATTAATAGTATTTTCATCCACACTATGTGATTGTATGACATAGCTTTGCAAACTGTATCATATCCTGGTGAAACTAAACTGATTCAATACAATGATTTCCCCAATGAATTTGGGGATAGTCCCAAAGATAGAATCCAGAGAATCAGCTGATGTTATTTGGGAAAATGGTTTTTACGGTCAATCCAGGAACATGTCATCAGATTTCTTGTACAGATTTGTTTCTGGGAGATGGAAACCGATCCCTTTCTGTGATTAACCTTTGGCTCTAAAAGTTCTTGCAATTCTGTGTCTGTTTATGGACAAAAGGAAATGGTGAGGTGTCAGAGTCTCTGCACTCATTCTAATCACCTTTGCTCCTCTAGGACCAAAACAGACACAGCTAAGTTTACATTTTATGCTGGTTCATTTTTCCTTCTTAAGTTTCTCTTTTACTGTGTAACTAGCAGAAACAGGTCATTTCATGTCCTCTGGAACCAAAGATGAATTCCCACTGGTTCCCGTCACTCCTGGCAGACATCATGAGACTTCTGTCCACTGGACTCTGCCGCCGCGGTGGCAATCCCACTGCTGTGCCTGGTGTTTGCGGCAGCAGCACCCGCAGTCCTAGGTGCTAGTGAGAGAGAGCATTTTGCATCAGGAACCGTGGCTGAAGGGGGATCCCACTAAAAAACCCTATCCTGTAAGTCGCCTTTCTCTGGTTCCTACAACTGATTGGAGCCCAAGGAAAAGAATGCTAAGATCTTGGGTTCTTTCCCACCAAGGACCTGTGAGCTTGTACTCTTTATTTTTTTATTTTTTTGAGCTTGTACTCTTAACCAGCTTGTACTCTTAACTCTGTGAGCTTTAACTATTAACCAGTCACTGCTTCTCCATACCATCAGCCTGCTTAACTAGTAGTATGGGAAAGAACTTCTTTGCTGTGACCCTATTTTTACCTGATCCTCTAAACCCCCGAATCCTAGATAGTAAAGTGGGATTTAAAGGTGTTGTTCTTGTTTTTTTTTTTGTAGCCAAGCCATGCATAGGTGTTTATTCCCTAGTAGGTATTAAGATGAAGTATAATTTTATTTTCATTTCCAATATTTGGTTTAGGGGCTTAATGTGGGCCCCCAGGGAAGGATCTCTTGAATTTGGTGAATGCCTCCTGTGAGTTGAATGACACATTCCTTTGGCAGTGGGCAGGTGGGGTGGGAGTAATCCTATCTAGTTTGTTCTCCTTGGTCAGTACCAGGAATCTTAAGGACTTTTTACTTTCAAAAGCAGACAAATATCTCAGCTTTGCAAACCCCAGAGGATCAGGAGGAGAAAATCACCCAAGCCCCAGAGAAAAAGCAGGGATGTTTAAGGAGGGTAGAACAATCCCTTTCCTCTTTATCTCATTCCAGAACCATGAATCTCTTCTCCATCTTAGACTGCATCATTATACCAACATGCGGTGGAGACTGTGGCCAAATTAATTAAACCCGAAGTCCCCAGAGGAAAACTCAGTCTTGAGTCGCCCTCTGGTGGAAATTTTTAGTACTCTACATACAGCTCTGACAAATTAAGGGACGAATTTCAGAAATAAATATACAAAGAATATATAGTATACACAGTAAAAAATATTCTAAGATACCACCACTATGCAGAATTATTTTCTATGCACTAATTAAAATTCTTAAGTTACACATTCACTTCACTTAGTCTTCTGTTTTATTTCAAAGAATTTACCCTCACTTTCAAAGTCTAAATAAACAGTTCCTTGAAACAAAACAGTCTAGAGTTCCCCACCCCACCCCCACCAGTAAATGAGAGAAGTAAACAGTTTCTCCATTTCTAGTTCCATTATAACAAAGAAGACCAAAGCAGGGATGATTTAAATTTTGTCATTTGTAATTAACTGCTAGGCAGGAGTCCACTGGAAACTTTCCTCCTTCCCCTTTAACCTTAATTCAGAGGAGGTTTAATTTGGGCTTTAGTACAGGTGTTGGCAGCTGTCCTCAGGGCAGCTTCCAGGGAGCACACACTCCAGAGGCCTTCCTTTGAGGCTCCATTCCCTAAGTAGCTCCAAGGTCTTTGGAGGCTTTTCTTGTGCTTAAACACCCAGTCAATGACCCTCTGCATTGCTCCCTTCAATAGTGGAACTATGGAGAACTTCCTCTGCTTTCTGCAGATCTTAGTGTTGCTTGTGCTCCTCTGTCATTAGACTCATCTTCAGGCTCAGGCCCCATTTGATGTGCTCTGGAGGCTGGTGTTTGAGCAAGACCCCTTACCTCTCCGTCAGTGAGTCTTGTTCCCACTGCTGGATTCACAGGCTAGTGTTCATTTGTCTCCACGTATTTTGCTCTTTTAACATTTGTAAGGTTGACTGTAGTCCCATTACTTTTAAAAAAACTTTTCTTTCCCTTAAACAGACCATCTCTATAGCCTGGTTATAACTAGTAATGATCTCACTTGTAGTACAGTTAGGTTTAAATAAATGTCCTTTTCTGATACTTCTGCTCCCTGACTAGAATTTGATGTTCTCTTTTAATTTTTAAAATTAATCAAAGGAAAAATTGACTTTTTTGAGAGAGTCTCAGCTCTAGAGGTTTTAATACATAAATTCTTATAACATCTATCACAATCACAATCAGAATACAGAACAGTTCTATCACCCAAAATGCTACCTCATGCTATCCCTTTGTTGTCATATCCTCCCCCACCCTAATCCTGGCAACCACTGCTCTGTTGTCAGTCCCTTCAGTTTTGCCTTTTCCATGATATCATATAAACGGAAGCATATAATGTGTAACCTTTTGAGACTGACTTCTTTTACTCAGCGTAATGTCTTTGAAGTTCGTTCATGTTGTTTGTATCTGTTATGGACTGAATGTTTGTGTCTGCCCCCAAATTCATATGTTGAAGGCCTAACCCCCATGTGATTATATTGGGAGATGGGGCCTTTGGGAAGTAGTTAGGTTTGGATATGGTCCTGAAGGGTGGAGCCTCCTGCTGGAATTAGTGCCCTTCTAAGAAGAGGAAGAGACACCAGAGCTTCCTCTCTCATCCTTGTGAGGATACAGTGAGAAGGCTGCTCTCTGCAAGGTAGGAAGAGGGCCTTTGCCAAGAACCAATTCCAAGGGCACCTTGATCTTGGACTCTTTATCCTCTAAAACTCTGAGAAATAAATGTTTGTCATTTAAGCCACCCTGTCTATAGTATTTTGTTATAGCAGTCTGAGCTGACTAAGTCAGTATCAATAGTTGGTTCCTTTTTGTTGCTGAGTAGTGTTCCCCTGAATGGAGGCACCACAGTTTGTTTAACCATTTACCCACTGGAGTACATTTGAGTTGTTTCCAGATTGGGTGCTGATAAATAGAATTACTATAAAGATTTGTGCACAGGTTTTAATTGTCATTTCTCTAGGGTAAATAATGAGGAGTGGCATGGATGAGTCATATGATAAGTACCTGTTTGATTTGATAAGAAATTGCCAATCTGTTTTCTAGGGTGGCTGTACCATTCTGGATTCCCACCTATAGCATATGAGGATTCTAGTTGTTCCATCCAGTACATGGTATTGTGATTTTTTATTTTAGTAATAATAGATGTGTATGGTATCTTATCATTTCTCTTATGGCTACTGATGCTGAACATTTTTTCATGTGCTTATTTGCCATTCTTATATCCTCTTACGTGAAGTAGCTGTTGAAGTCTTTTACCCATTTTTTTTTGTTTGTTTTTTTTTTCTTACTGTTGAGTTTTGAGAGTTCTTTATATATTCTGGATATAAGTTCTTTAATGGCTATGTGGTTTGCAAATATTTTCTCCTGCTCTGTAGCTTGTTCTTTAATTATCTAAACAGTGTTTCTCACAGAAGAAAGGTTTTTTTCTCCTGTTCATTTTTTAAATTGTGGGATGTGTGTGTGTGTGTGTGTGTGTGTGTGTGTGTGTGTATATATATATATATATATATATGTAGCATGTATCACAATTTCATTCCTTTTTAAGGCTTAATAATATTCCATTGTATGTATATACTACATTTGGTTAAAACAGCAAATTTTATCTTATACATAAAATATATAAATAAATAAACACATCAGATAAATACATAAATATATAATACATAAATATATTTATATTTTATGTGTATTTATATACATAAAAATAAATTTTGCTGTTTTAACTATTTTTAAGTACATAATTTAGTGGCATTAATTATATTCACAATGTTGTGCAACCATCACCACTATTTCTAAAACTTTTCACCACCTCAAACAGAAACTCTCTACCCATTAAACAATAACTCCCCATCTCCTCCTTTCCCCAGACCCTGGTAACCTTTATTCTACTTCCTATCTTTATGAATTTGCTTTTTGTAGGTACCTTATGTGAAAGTCATCATACAATATTTGTGTCTGGCTTATTTCACTAAGCATAATGTTTTCAAGGTTTATTCATGCTGTAGCCTATATCAGAATTTCATTCCTTTTTAAGGCTGAGTAATATTCCATTGTCTGTGTATGCTGCATTTAATTTATTCATCTGTCAATGCCACTTAGGCTGTTTCTATCATTTGACTGTTGTGAATAATGCTGCAATGAACATTTCTGTACTACTGTATGTTCAAGTACCCACCTTCAGTTCTTTCAGCTATATACTTAGGAATGGAATGGCTGGATCATATGGTAATTCTATGTTTACCTTTTTAAGGAACTTCAGAGAAAAGATTTTTAATTTTGATGCAGTTAAATTTATTAATTTTTAAAAAATAAATTGTGCTTTCAGTGTCATGTTTAAGAACTCTTTGCCTAACCCCAGGTTGTGAAGATTTTCTCTTATGTTTTCTTGTATAAGTTTATAGATTTCTGTTTTATGTTTAGACCTATGATCCACTTTTTAAAAAATTTTTTTATTGATACATAATAATTGTGCATATTCATGTTATATTTTGATACAAGCATATAACATATAATGATCAAATCAGGGTAATTGGGACATGATTCACCTGAAACATTTATCATTGCTTTATGTTGGAAACATTTGAAAACTTCTAGCTATTCTGAAATACAATAAATTATTGTTAACTATAGTTGCCCTATTGCACTATTGAACACTAGAACTTTTTACTTCTATTTAACAGAATTTCCCATTCACCAACACCTCTTCATTACCCCTTCCCACCACCCTTACAAATCTCTAGTAGCCACTATTCTATTCCCTACCTCCATGAGATCAATTTTTTTTAGGTCCATATATGAGTGTGAAAATGCAATATTTGTCTTTCTGTGCCTGGTTTATTTCACTTAAAATAATGTCCTTCAGATCCTTCCATGTTTCTGCAAATGACAAAATTTCCTTCTTTTCCATCGCTAAATAATATTCCATTGTGTACATATACCGCATCCTTTTTATCCATTCATCCCTTGAACCCCTATGATCCACTTTGATTTAATTTTTGTATAAAGTGTAACCTAAGGCTGAGGTTAATTTTTGCATATAGATGTCCAAGTGTTCTACCACCATTTGTTGAAAAGACTATCCTTTCTCCTTTGAACCTCTTGTTTGAAGTATATGTTTATACTAATTTAAAAATTGAGCAGTGTGAATTCTCCAACTTTGTTTTTCATTTTCAAAATTATTTTGGTGATTGTACTTCCTTTGTCTACCTACAAAAAATTCTGCTGGGATTTTGATTGAAATTATGTTTAATCTATAGATCAATTTATAGAGAATTCACATTTTGAGTATATTGAGTCTTCTAATTTTTGAACACAGTGTGTGTTCCATTTATTGTTTTTTAGCACACACAACCTAGACACTTTTGTTAGATTATAGATGAGTATTTAATTTTTTTGGTGGTATTCTTAATGATATTATTTTTAAAGTTTTGGTTTTTAATGGTTAATTCCTAGTGTTTAGAAATATGATTGATTTTTTGGTGTGTTGACTTTGTATTCTAAAAACTGGACAATGGATACCATGGTAAGTAGCTAAATCAATATAATACCTTAGCTGAGAGGACTACTTGTCAGGCAAGGGGGCGCCAGTTCCTGGAAGTTGTGGCATGGACCAGTGGATCAGTATGGAAGAGTGGAAGTGTCAGGGAATGGTGTAGTAGAGAGGGACTCATGCACGTTTCCTGTAAGAGAGCCTACATTTAGATACCTGCAGTGTGATGACATCAAGGAAAGTAAGTCCATGTTAATTAGAGACACACTGCATTGAGAAAACCATTACTGTGTCCAGTTAAATAGATGCCTGTCCTTTTCCTTCCTCCTTTCTCAGTCCTAACACATTGAAGGTGCTTGAGTCTTGAAGAGGGATAATCTTTAAATCAGAGGATGAGCTTGGATTTTTGCATTGGCCTCTCCTAAGTTTTTAAAACCAAAAGTAAGTAGAAAGTTATCAGTTAAGAGAGATTCAATATAGCATTGGAGAAAAGATAAAACCATTTCACACTCTGCAAAAATTAGCAACGCTGACTTAGAGCCACTCATGTTTCAACCTCCGTGTAGATGTCACTACTCCAGAACTGTCATCCTCTAGACTGGATTAGGTGTCCCTCTGATAACCTCCTGTGGTCCTGCATTTACCCCTATTCTATCACATGTAACAAAGCATTTAACTCCTGATTTATTCTGTATGTCATTGGGCTGCAAGTACTTTGAGGGTAGGGACTGTGTTTTGTTTCCCAGTGTGTACACA
>CM052443.1:37612551-37641110 GCA_028533085.1 Varecia variegata
GAAAGCTCATCTTATATATTAGCAAAAACAGAATCTAACAAGCCAGAAACATCCACTTATGGAAATGTTTTAAAGTAACTGGCCCATTTATGATAATCCAGATAATGTATTTTATCAGTTTTAATATCATTATTTCTCATGAGTAATTATTTCTCATTACAACAGAGAGGTGGGTATGAATTAATCTGATCAGGAAAATGAAGAATCAAAGCTTTGGAGATCAATGTTAGGGAAGCAAGCTAGAGAAATTTTAATGTGATATGAATCACCTGAGATCTTGTTAAAATGCAGATTCTGTTTCTGTGGGCCTGGGCTGAGGCTTGAGACTATGCATATCTAACAAGCTTCCAAGTGCTGCCAGTGCTGCCGTGCCAATACCACGGGCCTCCCTATGAGTAGAGAAGTCTTAAAATAGTGTTTACCAGACTTTGCTATTCAAATGAACCTCATGGGGACAAACGTAGATTCTATATCTTTGTCCCAGAACTGCTACATCAGAATCTCCAGGGGAGGTGCCTGGGGATGTGTGTGTTTAGTAAGTGCCCTGAGTGATTCTTTCATTAGGCAATTTGGGAATCAGTGTCCTAAGAACTGTCAAGTCTGCCTTTATTATCTCAGCATCTTTGGGGGAGAGGGGAACCCAAGGTGCTGGTCTTGAAGGGCAGATGGGGAGCTCAGGGGAAAAAGCAGCGATCTCAACTTAGGCTGCATTTTAGAACCACCTGGGGAACTTTTAAAAATCCTTAGAATCCTTGAGTGTGAGACCCAGGCCTTGCTGTTCCTTGAAGCTCTCCAGGTGACTTCGTTGTACAGCCAGGGCTGAGAAACACCACAGGAGCGGGAGGTGGCTGAGCAAGGCAGAAACTGACAGCTGTTCAGGAAAGGATTATTGAAGAGAATGAAGAAATAGATGATTTATTTAGATTATAGGTAAGTTCTTTATGCATCTGCTAACTTCTTTTTAATACTGGCTTTCTATAGATGTGGTTTGAAAATAATTTGTACTTTAAGGTATATCTTCCTTTCTTTTCTTTTTCTTTTGTGATTGGGGAAATAGCCGTTCTCCAACCCGGTCCCCATCCTGTGCTCCTCTCCCTGAACACATTATTAACAGATACTGATGGGAGAATGCAATGTTAACTAACGGAACTCAATAAGGAAAGGACTTTGGGAAACCATGGAGAAAAGGCTTGCTGGCAATGAATGTTTTCGGTTAGCAGAGTCCTTTCTGTTTGCTCACCAGCTGGCTTTCTGAGGCCATCAAGCCAGGCACTTAGGACAGCTGAATCTACCTGGAGCTTCTAGAAAGGTGTGGACATCAACACAAGAAAGTGCCTAATTACTTTTTATTTTCACTTCCCCAAACCAATTTACCACAAAGCAGAGAGGACCTGTTTTCTGCATCATCACATCTGATCGGTATGCTCAACTTCATCCAAATTCAAAGGAGCACACCCTGGTGAGATTTACACTTTTTTCTTTTGTAATTTACTGCTTCCTTCTCCTGCAAATCTAGTAAACCAAATAACAATGGAGTGGGGGAAGAGAAGGAATTGTTCTCATCTTTAAAATAAGAAACGCCTTGCTTTGGCTTAAGGCAGTGCTAACTTGCTACTGTAAACATCAGCGATCCTGTCACAGACAGCTGCGCACTGAGGGCGCCCCCCACCCCGGGAAACGTGTGTACAGCTCAGACGTACGCACTGGACCCAGGCAGCAACAATGGAGAATAGGACCTGGAGGTCTTTTCCCAGGTTTTATCTTTAGCAGGCATCAATGTCTAACGTAGTAAGTCAGCTACTAAGTTCTCCCAGAAAGAGTCCGGCTTCCTCTGTTTGTATGGAATTTCCTCCAAGTGTGTGGCTGGAGAGACCCAAGTCCACAAAGAACAACAGTATGGGACGGGAGTAATGTCACCTGTCTTTCCCTGTCTGCTCTGCTCCTGGGGAACAACATACTTCAAGCAATACAAAACAATTCCAGACAACTTGAGAGCAATAGCTTTTAATTCCCGAAGATGTTTTCATTAAAAAATGTACTTACATACTGTAAAAAATAACAAGAAAAAGATATGAGCTTTACTGATGCCCTCAAAGCTAAGCTGAATACTCCCCCATGAAAAATTTGTTTTGGAAATGGTTTTGAACATGATTTTAAGATGTATAAACGTCATTGTTTCTGGAGGCTGAACACAGACGTTTGGCTCTTTTGGACTGAGAAAAATTAGAAAACAGCTTGGGTTTCATAAACTTTTACTTGAAAATAACACTGCAGTACTATGAAAACATAATTAATAGAAATTGGAAGGAATAGATTGTTGAAGCATAGATTCACAGATGTTAGAACCAGAAGACACGTGAAAGATCATCTAGTCCAGTGGTTCTCGAAGCTTGGGCTGTATTGGAACCCCCTGGAGGGCTTGTTAAAGCACAGGTTGCTGGGCCTTTCCCCCAGAGTTTCTAACTCAGTAGATCTTGGATGGGGCCTGAGACTTTGCATTTTTAATGAATTCTCAGGTGGTGCTGATTCTGCTGATTTGGGGACCACATTTTGAGAAACTGTGTTCTGGTCCTGTTTCATTGTACAGTTGAGGCAACTGAGTCCTGAAGAAGTCAAGTGTCTGGCCCTCCTCTTAGGTCCTATTCCTGTCTAGGGTAAACTCCTCCACGTGAGTACAAGATATTGCCCACTCTCAAAGACATTGTTTTGATAATTGTCCCTTCTCCTGGCATCAGCATCTCCTGGGATTAATTCTTTAGTTAATTACGTTAGTTATCATACACACATGCTGTGATAGTGTCCATATAAGAAAGAAGACAGAACAGACTCACATTCCATTCCAGCTATGCCCTGCAGAAGACTGTCTGTAGTCATTGTTCCACTCCTCTCCTCCCAGTCTCTTTTGAACTCACTCGAGTCAGACTCTCATCCCAATCATTTTCCTGAAACAGCTCTTGCCAAGGTCACCAGTGACCTTCATGTTGCCAAATACAATGGTCAATTCTCAGGTCTGTCTCGCTTGTCTCACCAGCAGCATAGTTGATTACTCTCTCCTTGAAACTTCCTCCTTTGCTGGAGGGACACTGCTCTCTCAGTTCTCCTTCTAGCTCATAACCACTCCTTTTCAGTCTTCTTTGTTGAGTCTTTCTCCTGTCCTTTATTTCTAAACACTGGAGTTCCCTGGCGCTCCATCCTTAGACTTCTTCTGTGTCTACACTCACTCTCTAGGTGATCTCATCCAGGAATACTGTCTATATAGTGATAATTTGCAAATTTATGTCTCCAGCCTGGATCGCTTCTCCTGAACTCCAAATTTGTGTACAGGCAGTTCTTGCTTCATGCAGTAGTGTGGGACAATAAAAATGATTGTGCAAACTGAAACTGTACAAAGTGTTCTTAATAATCAGTGAGAAAAATTATGATTGTTATGGGACTTTTAAAATTTTGTCAAAGTCTTAGACTGTCTTATTCTTGGTTATAAATGTATGGGAAAATAAAAATAAAAACTAATATTTTAAAAATAATATTTACTTAGTTTAGTACAGTAATTGAAAACATTAGAAACATTGAGAATTAAAATGTTTCATTTCTTTGTAAAACACTTATAAAGAGTAGTTTGAATGGTGCTTGCCTTCTTGTTTTACAACTTACTATATGGAGTAAGCATCTTTTCTATGCCTTGGCAAATTATCATATTATTTTCTAAGTTTGGATCAGCTTCCAACATTTTAGCCTTTGTGCTTTCAGTGTTGTGAAATATCTCTGAGAGTTTTTTAATGTGAAGTATTTTGCCTGAATCAATTCCTCTTGCAAATTCCTCTGGGACATCTTCATCTTTTTCCTTACAGCCACTTTTCTCCTTTATGTCTATAAACTCACTTTCACTAAGTGCCTGTGGCTGTGTATCTAGTGTGTTGAATGGCAGCAGTGTCAATATTCCCAGGTCAGTTATTTCTTCTATAACTCCACTTATATTTGATTTGAATTTCACTTCTAGGATTATCATTTTTTTTTCTTTGCTGACCTTTCATCTTTGTTGGCCAATTTCTTCTTTTGATTCTCCATTTTTGTGGAATGTCATGTGGGCTTATTATTGGGAGGCAGGAGGCAACACAATGACACACTTTGCTGTGTATGAATTGAATAACAGATGCACAAGTGACCAATCAGTGACCAGAGTCAGGGGGAACTCTGAAAGAAGTGATGCGATTGGTCACTAATCATGATGTGTATCTGTTATATACAGAGTGATTTGTGGGCTGAAGAAGCAGTGAAGTTGTACTTTATGCAATCATTCACAGTTAATATAATGTGGCAACTGGAATCTGAACTACATTGTTGGGGGACTGGTGTTATTTAACTGAACCTTGGTAACCGAAATTTGTGCGTGTTGGAACCCTGCAAAAAGAGGACTGCCTACGGCCAAATGCCTATTTGACATCACAACTTGGATGTTTATTTTTTGTTTTAATTTTTTGGGGACAGGGTCTCGTTTTGTTGCCCAAGCTGGAGTGCAGTGGCATCATGATAGCTCACTGCAACCTCACACTCCTAGGCTCAAGCGATTCTCTCGCCTCAGCCTCCGGAGTAGCTGGGACTACAGGCCACCCAGCTAATTTTTCTGTGTATTGTAGAGACCGGTCTCGCTTTTGCTCAGGCTGGTCTCAAACTCCTGACCTTAAGCGATCTTCCCACTTTGTTCTCCCAAAGTACTAGGATTATAAGTGTGAGTGCTCGGCCCCACCCCCCCTGCCCAGATGTTAACACTTAACATGCCCTAAACTGAACTCTTAATTTTTTCAACTTCAAACCTACAGTTCTTGTCTTTCTTGTTAAATGGTATCCCCATTCTTCTAATTGTTCAGGTCAATAAATTTGGAGTAATTTTTGACTCCTCACTTTCTCTTATACTGCACAGCCAGTCCATGGACTAATCTTGTCATGTTCAGACTGTAATTAGAATCATACCATTTCTCACTGATGCCTCATCCAGGCTGTCACCATCTCTCATCTAGCTTCTACCCTAGTGCCTCTACATCTATTCTCCACAGCCATCAGAATGATCCATTAGAAACGTGAGTTGATCATGTGACTCCTTTGTTCAAAATCCTTCCATGGTTTCCTGTTTCAATCAGAGTAAAAGCCTAGGTCCTAGCATGGTCTCTAAGGCCCTATATCATCCCACCCAGTCTGCCTCTCTGAGCTGCTCTCCTTTCACACCCCCCTTGCTCACACTGCTCCAGCTGCACTGGCCTCCTCACTCTTCCCGGAGAGGCCAAGCATACTTTGCCTCAGGGTCTTGGTACTTCTTTTACTCCCTGTCTGATATGTTCCCCATCTGTATACACAGCTTGTTCTCTCACTTCCTTCATGCCTCTGTTCAGATATTACATTTTATAACCATACTATATAAAATAGCAATACCCATCATTCCACTTTTCATCTGGCAATCCTTTATTCCCTTATACTGTTTTTTTTCCATAGCTTCTGTCATCATTCAACATATTACTTCTTTATTTGTATATTTCCCCTGCCACTAGATTGTGAGTTTCATGAAGGCAGAGATTTAGCCTATTTTGTTCAAAGCTTTATCTCCAGAGCTTAGAACAGTATCTAGATCATAGTAAGTCCTCAACAAATACTGAAGGAATTACTGGCTTGTGGCACTTCTGAAGAACCACATTTCCAAGTATGATTTCTTCCAAAGCATACCTGGTAACTAAAGCAATAAGAAAGGCAATGACTTTAGCGCTTTGCTTGGTTCTGACTGGAGATGCAGAGCTGCCCTAGAAGTGTAAGCATTTATTGAAAACTTTCTTATGCTCTGTAGTTTTTATCTACAGAGCACATACATCTTGTCTGGGAACTGGTTTTGATATCAAATTTACTTTATTAAACAAATCTGAAAAAAATTTTTTCTTTGTATAAATTGAAGCAAAAACATTCTTTATGATTTGGCTATTTTTGTTTTTGTTTTCATTTATTTATTTGGAATGATAGGGGGAAAGGAAGGAGGAAAAAAGAACAATGCTAAAAAGTTTGGAGCTGACCACATGTACAAGGACCATGTGTGCAAAGGACTGCTGAAAATGAATCAAGTAGAAACCTGGAAATACAGTGTTATGTTGGATTGACCTTCATTTGGAGTTCTATCAGACACCTCCTATATATCAGACATCTTCTCAGAGGGCCTCTTTTTTTACTTCAGCCATTTCTGGGGTCACAAGCTACATGCAGGTGTAACTTGACAACACCATACTTTAGATTGACTGTGTATTTCTCACTTTCTGCCCCAGGGCTTCTCTGCATTCCTTAATTCAGATGCCTGCGGGAACCTGCATGGGCATTCTGGACCACATACAAACCTACCCATGTGAGGGCAACCTTTGGTTAATGGGGGTTGGGAACTGGTCAATAAATATTTCTCTCTTTCATCTCTTGGGTGAATAATTCTGAGATGTATTCTTCATGGTTCTTTTAGAGCACCAAAGAGGGATCAAGCCTTAGTTTCCCACAGGGATGAGAAGCTAGATTGAATTGCATTTCCCTCTTGCCTCTTATGTTCTTCCCACTCTTCCCCTTCAGCTCCTTGGGATAACATCCCAAAATAAAGTCCCTGTACATCAGACCTGTTGCAGCTTCTGCCTTTTGGAGCAGTCTAGGCTAAGACAGGGGTCAAACAGAAAGTCTTTTTCTTTTGTGACAATTGCAACTGTCTATAAATACCTTATGTTGGAGATGCTCCCTCCTTGCTGAAAGACCTCCATTAGCTCTCTATGGCCTGTATGATAAAGACCCAGATCCTTAATTATAGAAATTAAAAAAAGGTATTTTACATTCTCAACCTACCTACCTTTTGAACAACTCTAAACCAGTCCTTTTTTATTCTCCCAAATATGCCATCCACATTTTTGCCTGTGTGTGTGTGTGTGTGTGTGTGTGTGTTCTCCCAAGGATTAACTCCTGTCTCATATTCTCCTAGAAGCCTTTCCCAACAACTTATGTTACAACATTCCCACCTCCTATGCACCCTTGCTGCACTTTTTGTCTGGGCTGCTCATTTGGTACATATGCCACATTGCCTTAAATTATTTTTTATCTCTTTATTTATGTGTTCCGACTAAACTTCATTATAATCATCTGTGGGAATAGATTGTATCTATAATTCAGTATCTCCAGCAGTACTTTACACAATGTCCTAACAATAAATGCCAGCGATGCTGAGACTGACATTGTGGTAACATGATCTAAATCAATGTTTATCAAAGTGTATTCATGGTGTATTAATAGGTAGGCATTATAAGAACAAAAGTACTCTATGCTCAATTAACTTGGGAAACCCTGGAGGACTTCTCTAAGTCTTTAATCAAACTTCATTGCAAATCTCTAAGAGGAAAATCCAATATACAGTTTCCCAAACTTACTTGACCATAGACATTTTTTTCATGAAGCATTTCCTTAAGCTAGTCTCCTGAAATGCATGATTAAACTATTTCTAAATACACTGATTGTTTACACTACATAGAAATCCCAGGAGTCAAGGGCAGAGTAGGGGTATAGGGGATGGATGCAGGTCAGAGAGAGAGTAATACTATATGGTATGAGAGAGCCTTATAACAGACATGGGAAGACAAAATATTCACATCCTAAAAATCACTAATGAACATTGGTCAGGAATATCTATTCCAATATCTCAAATGTTTTTTGGCATGTACTTACATAATCACATATTTTTCTCCTTTAATTTTTCTTTTTTTTTTTTGAGATAGGATCTTGCTCTGTCACTCAGGCTGGAGTGCAGTGGCTTCATCATAGTTCACTGCAACCTCAAACTCCTGAGCTCCAGCAGTCCTCCTGCCTCAGCCTCTTCAGTAGCTGGGACTACAGGCATGTGCCACCATGCCCTGCTAATTTTTCTATTTTTTTTTTTTTTTTGTAGAGATAGGGGTCTCACTGTTGCTCAGGATGGTCTCAAACTCCTGACCTCAAGAGATCCTCTTGCCTTGGCCTACCAAAGTGTTAGGATTACAGGTGTGAGCCACCATGCCTGGCTTCCTTTAATTTTTTAATGTAATAAATTATACTAATAGATTTCTTAAAATTTGGAAATCTTGTTTTTCTGGGATAAGCTTTACTTAGTCATAGACTATAACTATCTCAACACATTGGTAGATTTAATTCATTAATATCTGGTTTGATTTTAATTTTTATCAATTATAGGTGTTCTAGTTTTCTTTACTGGAATATCTGTATCAGGCATTAGTATTATGATAGAACTCTAAAATAAATTGGGGAATACTTCTGTTGTTATTCCTTAAATTTAGAGACAACTCACCTGTAAACCTTCTAAATATGGTGCCATTTTTAATTGTAGAACTTCAGTATATATTTTTTCAAATTCTATAGATGTTGGACTGTTCTGGTGTTCTACTTATCATTTAGTCAACTTGGGGAATTTATATTTTGATAGAGCATTATTTGTTTCCTTTAGATTTTAAAGTTTCTTGGCATAAGAAAAGTGGTAGATGTTATTTGTCAGTGACTCATGATCATAGAAGACATTTTATGAGTATAAAATGTTTCCATGTAGAAATCAGAATTTAAAAAAATATAAATTGGTTTATTTCACCCACCTGCTAAGTCTTCATTGACTTTTTATTACACGTAAAATGAAATCTAAACTCCTGACCATGGTCCTCAAGGCCTGTATGATGATCTGGCCTCTGCTCAGCTGTCCAACCTCATCTTGTGTCACGAGGGTCTTTTCTTTGTTCCTCCAACACAGGAAGCTTTTAACCCCCTTATGACATTTTTACTTGCTGTCCCTCTGTCCTCTGATCATCAGGAATAAATAGAATGCTTTGTTGGAGAGTAACAGTGAGGATCATAATTTAGACAGGCCTTTTGAGGAGGTGACGTTTAAGTTGTCATCTGTGAGATGGGCAGAAGCCAACCATGTGAAGGTCATAGGAAGAGGAATCTTTCTAAATTATGATTCCCCATTGTTATTTTCTGGCAAAGCATGCTATACACTTCCTTTACAGCACTTAACATAATATATATGTATTAATAATTGTGTAAATAAGTAAACAAATATTAATACTTGTGTCCTCATTAAATGGTAAGCTCCATGAGGCCATGGAATAAATTAAACATTGTATTTTTTATTTAAGGGGAATGATGTGATGAATAACTGAGCAATAATGGAGAGAGCCATGTAAATGCTTAATAATATCTTATCTCATCATGTATAAGGAGCTGTAGTCCAGCCCCTGGTGACAGGCCAGGAGCAGCAGGTTTCACAGGATTTCATGTAGTAGGCAGGATGGACCATGGGAGCCTTTCAGGGAACTGAAGAGACAGTGCAAACACCAATGTCATGCTCACTGGTTATATCTGGAAGTCCACTAAGAACTTGGCATCTCCACATACAAATAAATTTGTAAAGTCACACATTACAAAATTCTGCATTGTTTTTTTGTATAATTATTTAACTTTTCATTTTGTTTCCCAATTAAACTGTGAGTTTCTTAAATGTAGAGATTCTCTGCTACACTTTTTTTGCTTTCTTCACAGTGCTCAGTACCAAGTCATAGTAGGAAGGACATTATATCTGAAGCCTGATAACCCACATTGAAAGTCAGTGCCACTTATTAGCTATGTGACTTTGGGCAAGTTGGACCCTTTGGGCGTCAACTTGTTGTCTATCACATGGGGATAATACTGCTTTTATCCTGTTAGGTTTTCTTAAGGAACAAATGAGATAACATTCATGAAATAGCTTGGAGACGAAGAAAATGTATAAATGTGAGTTGCCATTATTATATACTTCATGAACAATTATTGATTATTATTAGTTTAATTTAAACATTACCTGCATAATGAAAACATTTTACAATGTACTAAAAATCACATATTTAGCCATGGGCTAAAATTTTATTTTCAGTTGTTATAATCCTGAGGCCAGCTATAAAATGCCATTCTTTAAGACCTTACTCAGTGGGAGAAATCCCTGGGCTCCTCCGGGGGGAATGAGGAGAAAATTTCTTAGCCACTTGGGACATAGTTGTGGTCTGGGTTTTGTAGCTCTTAAGAGCTCCCTGGCAGGTAAATTGGGTTCAAATTCCAGTATTGTTTATCTCTGCTATTTCTGAACGTAGTCATCACAACAGCCAGCTCAGCGTTTCAGAAAGTTACAGTAGTGCAAGGCTTAATGCATCCATGAGGCCTCTACCTAAAGAGGGATCCAACAATAACATTTTGTCTTGATGTAATAAAGGAAAACTTTACCCTTTCCATGGTAAGAGTAGGAATGAGGTACCCAAAATACATTAGTTAATTAATTTCCTGTAAAGTGGAAGTTAGGTCTAAAGGCTTGATAAGATTCTGGTTAAACTTGTTTCACAAGAGTGTATAATAAGTGATGTTTTGTGTTCTACATTGATTCAGGAAGAACATGATATCAGATTGTCCTACTATTAGAGATACTTAGCTTGATTATTTAGTTAAGGTACTGGATCTTGCCGTTGTAAAGACACCTCTTTCTCTTTGCAATTAGCAAGTAATCTGTAGGACTGATGCATAAATATTCTGAAATGCTTTAATGGAAGACATTGGTTCTTTCCAGAGAAAGATGCTCTTTGCAATGGAATCATGTCTCTTTTAGGAACCTTTGAAGATGAAATCTCCACCTTAGGGTAGAAATGCATGAAGCTTGAAAGATTACTGACTTTTAATAATAGAAAATGTGACTCTGGTATACTGAAAGAGAATATTTAATAACTATTTTACATGAAACCGGCTTTATAATTTAATTCAACTGTATTAGTTAAGAAATGTTCTAGGGAATACTTTGAGAGAAGAGAGAGTGGGAAAAACCTGAACCTCAAGATGAGGCTCCTATAGCAGAAATCTTCTCTAGTCTTTCCTAGATAGTCATCTAAGTGGCAAAGACCTAGTGAAAGAGGCTTCAGCTTGAAGGCTGCTCATTGAGGGAGCATAGTTTTATACAATGTTTTCTGAAAGAGGGTTTGAAGACCATAATGTTGATTTGAAGGTGACAAAAGCTGTCCTCGTGTCTCTATCAAGTGTCAGAGTGCTCCATCTCTAGGGATTAGATTGGGACTGTTCCCAGCATTGCAACCACTCCTGAGAGAAGCCTGGTGTGATGCTGTGGAGTGAAGGAGGTGATACCCTGGGACTTCCTCAGCCTGCTCCACAGATCCAGATCTCCAGGGTGCTGCTGGACAGTTGAGCCAGAGGTGCCAAGCCAGTCAGTTTGTTGCCAACACCATGCCCACAGCCAGTCGTATGATTGAACAAAGTAGATGAATCGAGTAGTACTGGGTAGTTCCTTGGTTCAAATTGTCTCCCTCCTAGAAAGTGGCGTGACTGAACAAGTACCCCCCAGCTTTGAAGGAAGACAGATCTGGTTTAGCTACTTACTAATCATATGATCTTGGGAAAATTATTATTTTTATTTTATTGTTTTAATGTTTATTCTGGGCCAATTATTGTTTTAAGTCTCACAACAACCGTAGGAGATAGTTGCTATTAATTGCCCCTTTATTTAGAGATGGGTCTTGGTGTCTTGCCCAGGCTGGAGTGCAGGGGCTATTCCCAGACCTGATCATAATGTACTACAGCCTCGAACTCCTGGGCTCAAGTGATCCTCCCACCTCAGCCTCTCAAGTATCAGAGACTGTGGGTGTGGGCCACTGTGCCAGTTTAATATCCTCATTTTACAGATGAGGACACTGAGGCAAAGTATGTGTATGTGTTCTGTGGATCAGGTGTAGGACATGGCACAAGGAGCTGGCCTAGGGACCCCACTTAAAAGGGTTTCCTGACTCAGGCAAAGAAATTTCACGGGAAGGAGGGTGGAGGTGAATAGTCAGAAGAAGAGGGGGTGAGGAAGCTGTACCCAGCCAGCCAGAAGAGAGAGGTTGATTGCTCCATGGAACTATAGTCTGATGGCTGTTCTGACAGAGGAGAGGGGTCACCAAGGAAAAAGTGCCCCATGAGGAAAAGAGACAGTTTTAAATGCACTAGGACTCAGCATCAATACTAGGCAATTGTGGTTCCTTTCAGGGACCACCTTTTCTGCTCCTTACCAAACAGTACCACTCCTTTCTGCCCTGCTCCAACTCTTGAGAGGGCAGAAACCACAGCAAGGAGCTGGTGGGGAGGACGAGAAGCAAAGGAAGCCACCCAGAGAAGGTGGCGACAGTGTCGCTCTTTCCCATTGCAGGCTTCCAGCCTGGAGCAGCCCGTGCTGGGGAGGAGAAGAAGCATTAACTCTAAATGAAGCTTGGGGTTTTGACTTTTTACTATTATATGGGAAATGAATATTTAATTTATTGAAATTAGTTGGCTTTTTCGATAAAAGTGAGAGCAAGACTTTTTTGTGTGTGGAATTTTTGTATTTTTGCTATCGGAGAGGGGCTAGAAAAGTCAATAGACCTGCTCTAGATTCATCTAAAGGGTAGAGGAGAATCAGCCTCACAGAATAGGTTTGAACAAACAGTGGGAGAAAATGATAACATTGTGTTCTTTTTGCACTTTTTGGAGTCCTCCTCCTGTAGCGTAATGCAAATTCTTCTCCGAGGAGTAACAAATTGCACTGGTAGGCTTCAAAACTTCGGTATACCTGAGGAATATTTTCTTCAAAATAAATTTTACTCAGAAGAGTAAAGATTCAAATCAAATAAAAGAAGACCCTGTCTCTTCACCTGTGTGTCTTCACCACTACCACCCATTTCAATGAAAGCAGCACCGCCTGTGTATGTTTTATGTCTTTAGCATTAAACAGCAAAATTATTGTTGTGATGATGATGTCTTAGCAAATCCATTTGGCTGAGATGTTATAATGGCGTCTGGGGCTTCTTAAACATGTCTCTAGGGAATTAGGGGACCAAGGTACCCACTGGGTTTCTTTGCGCCTGACTTCGGCCACCTTCTTTTCCTGGTGGGTAGATTAATACATGCTTGAGCTCTCCAAGGCAGCCCATTTCGTTCTTAGGCCTAGCTGACTAGAAGAAAGTTCTTACTTAATTGAGCTAAATAACTAATAACCACCCCCCTCACCTTCTGGAAGAAGAAATCATGGGTTTTTAAAGTACAGCAGCCTTTTTCTGTTCCTTTTCGTCTAGTCGTTCTCTTTGTGGTTTGAGGGAGGTAATTTTTCATGCTTCTGGCCATTGGTTCTGCAGTTTTGAGAGTGGTCGTGGTGTCAAGTATCGGGGACAGCAATGTAATACATTCTCAGAGAGAGAGAGAGAAAGTATTTTCCCAGAATCAGAAAAATACCCTCACATAAAATCTGAGGAATGTTCTGCACCTCCTCTACCCACCCCCATATTGGAAGATATGATATAAAGTGAAGCGAGGCATCAAGGTGGGGTTGTTTCTTTTATTGAATGTATCAAGATGGGAAGCATTGAAGATTCATGGTCTAAACATTTTTTAGGTAAATAAATTCCTAATTCAGTTTATTCTCTGAAGCTTCTGTCTTTACAGATCTTTGTATTCTTTTGCTATGACTAAACGGTTCTTAGATTTCTGTTTAGGGATCCGAGTTGGGTTTGTTCTCAGCACATCATTTTTCTGAAAGCCCAAGTATGGCATTACTTCACCCTACAGTCCCCGCAGGGTCTGGGCAATGTTCTTGGAAACACAAAGATGATCTCACCCAGTTGGAAGAAGGGTCGCATGATAAAATAATGGTCCTTCTCCCACTTAGGCCACTGCACACTGCTAAAATATATTGCTTCTTGACCTTTTGGCTAAGATCTCATGTAGAACAACTAAAATATTAACTTCCTGTCAGCTTTACCACATCCAGGGCTATAATTTCCGACAGCTGTAAGAGATCTTGTGCTTTGTGGGGGCCCAGATGAGCTGTCTTTGTAGAGGTCCCTTTGTGATAGCTGAATTTGTCTAAAAAGCCTGGATCCTAGACTATCCAATTCAATAATCCACATAATGCTTGAATCATCATTGCAATGTTTGCTTGATTTTCCCCTGGCAGGGTTTGTCCAGCCTGGGCTTGAAAACCACCAGTGAAGGGGAGGGGACTCTGAAGCGGCCCATTCCATTTTTGGCTTATTATTTGTCTGAAGAAGGGAAAGTTCTTTCCTGCTGAGCTGAAATCTGCTTCCCTGAAACTTGCAGTCATTAATCCTAGTTATCCCCTCTGGGTCTATGCACAGTAAATTGAATCCCTTTTTAACCATTAGAAATTAGCTACTGTTTCTTCCCCAAATCTTGTCTTTAGGGTAAATAATCTAGTCCCTTGAACACGTTCTCTTGGGATTTGGATTCAGTTTCTTTTACCAAGCATATCCCAAACACATGCTAATACTTGTACCCAGAGCTGAATTCAGTACTGAGTTATCTACCTTCTTTTTCTCAACATTATATATTTATTAGAGCACCATAAAGTGCCATTAGATTTCTTTTGGAATCATTTCACACTGTTGACACACATTGAGCTTATAATTAATTAAAATTCCTAAGTCTCTTACATGCTTACTGTTACTAAATTTGTGAGTTGATTTTTGAACCTATGTATAGGATTTTGTACTTTGTCATTCTAAATTTTATTTGTTATGTTTGTCTATCATTTTATCCTTTCACAAATCTTTCTGAATCTTGATTCTTTTATCAACAATATATGCTGTCCCTTCTGGCTTTTTATCATCTACAGATTTGATGAGCCTATTTTCCACGTTTCCATCTTACTCACTGATGTTAGAAGGGTAGAGCTACAGACAGAGGGCAATGCAAAATGGAAATTATAGTCCAATAATAAAGTAACATCACTATTTAATAATAATGAGCCCTAGGTCTAACCAGTAGAACAAGCCCTTGGGTAGTGATCCTGGTGTGATGAGAGAAATTAATAGTGTCTCAGTAACCTTTATGCCTTATACTATGGCTTCTTAACTTAAAAAAGAAATAAGAAATTAAATGCAGTATTTAAAGCAAAGGTAAGAAAACACCCATTAGTGCATAAAAATTTTTTAAAAAGATAGCCAAGATTTTATTTGAGAACCTGGTCACTTCCCCAAACCTCAATTGTTCTTTTATTTAAAAAACAAAAACAAACAAACAAAAACATTTTTGAATAAACTTTTTGAAGTTGAGTTTTTAAAAATGATCATCTGGTTCATTTAATTGATGGGTAAAGATGTGGTTTCGTTTAAACCACCCCATATGCAGGTTTTCAGCCCCCGCCCCTTAAAATTAATTGCCATAATTCTTAGCAGTGACAAACACATGTATGTGAGAGATGGAAAAGAACTTAATTTCAGTTGGTATATTCTTTTTTTTTTTTTTTTGAGACTGAGTCTCGCTCTGTTGCCCGGGCTAGAGTGAGTGCCGTGGCGTCAGCCTAGCTCACAGCAACCTCAAACTCCTGGGCTTAAGGGATCCTACTGCCTCAGCCTCCCAAGTAGCTGGGACTACAGGCATGCGCCGCCATGCCCCGCTAATTTTTTATATATATATATTTTTTTAGTTGGCCAGATAATTTGTTTCTATTTTTTAATAGAGACCGGGGTCTCGCTCTTGCTCAGGCTGGTCTCGAACTCCTGACCTCGAGCGATCCACCCACCTCGGCCTCCCAGAATGCTAAGATTACAGGCATGAGCTACCGTGCTGGGCCAGTTGATACATTCTGACTGAATAAAGAGAAGAAGTGGGCTTCAGGAGATAAACTTGAAGGATGAGTTGAATTTTCCAATTAGGAAAGGATCTAGCATGATTCTCCATGTTAAAGATTTCCAGATAAGTTCAAGAGGAAAAAAGCTGAAGCTGAATTTCATAGGGAAGTAATAATTCCCTTCTGATTAATGACTATCCATAGGCAGGATTGCCAGGACAGACAAATTGCAGTACTACTTTCCAACTTAAAAAAAAAAACCCTTTCATCAATTGGATACTTAACCCTACTTTAAAATACTCTAATTAATGAGATGCATGCCAGTATGCATGGTCAGTAATGGGATCATTGTACTTTATTTTCCTTTTGTTTATGAAGTGTCATAGTTACATTTTTTTGGCTATGTTTTATGATGTTATGACCTGGACTGCAAACAAATTCCAAATCCAACTGTTACAGGTTGTTTGTAAAGTAATTTTGGAGTTCAGTTTGTTATGATGTCCAGTCCTCCTCTGCTACATGTATACACAAACACGCAGATACACACACACCCCATCTCTCTCTCAGTCACAGAATATATTTATTAGCCTTGTCTAGCACAAATATTGTAATTATAATTCATTTGTAGCTGAATATTGTTTTCTTGAAGCACCCATCTATTCTTAAAGATTTTTTACTTTTAAGGCTTGCATAGTCAGTGTGACATGTAGATGGGTCAAAATTATCCCTACCCCTTTACACCTCTGCTTTGACCATAGTGAACTCTTTGCAGATCTCCAAATGTGTCATGATACAGCCTTCTCCAAAGCTTTGCCTGTGCTCTTCCCTTTGACTGGGAAGTCCTCTTTGTCTGGCTCAATAATTTTTACTTACCCTTCAAAGTGAGGCTGATGTGCTTTCCAGGATGTTTTCCCTGACTCCTAGCTCTTATTCAAATGCCCTTGTGCTTATCATTTACAAATCATGTATCACAATACACTATAAATGTTAGTTTACTTGTATGTCTTTTATTTAACATTGTGTATCCATATCATGTTATTTATAATAGATGCTACTACTGAGGCATAATAGGTGCTCAACCAATGTAATAAATTTTTTTTAAAGCAAGGGGCTTTCTTATGTTCCAGACTAGAATAGGTGTTTGTACTGTATATTCTCATAGAGCACTGAACTTCTTTTTTGTAGCACTTACCAGACTTGTAATTATGTACATGTGCAGTGTTTGATGGGTGCTCCTCCCCCAGACCATAAGCTCTGTGAGGGCAGGGACCATGCCTTTCTTTCCATTGTTCCATTCCTATTGCTGGCACAGTGCCTAGCACAGGGTATTTACTCAGTAAGTCTTTGTTAAATCAATGACGAATTCAATGAATGGACCTCTGTGTGAGAGAAATTAATGAGGAAAGTGGTACCCTTAGGTTTTAGTGTAATGGAAGTGATTGCAAAGGGGTAGTGTTATAGAAACAGAGTAAGAATTTAAGAGAGTTTCTTGAAAACCTAACTAGAATGCTAAAGGATATAGTGGGCAGAAGGCAGCAGGGGTGAGGATGGAGCAGGGAAGGACAGGGCCCTGATTAAAGGAGAATAGTATGGGAAGAAGGGTTCATACCCTAAGCTGTGGCAGTGGGTCACGTGATGAAGGCCTTAGGGAAGTGGGAGGCAGACAGGATAGATGTGATTGTGGTTTAGCTACACTTAGGGTTCCAAATAGGGCTTTGGCTTAAAGATTTTTTTCATGGTCTTAGCAGCTCCCCTTCCAAAGGCAGCATGACACTGTAGAAAGAGTTTTGACTTTGATATCACAAATCTGATTTCAAAATGCACCTACAACACTTACTGGATGTCTTACTTTGAGTATGACATGTGACATATCTCAGTTTTCTCATTTGTGAGAAGGTAGTCACATTCGTCTTGAAGAGTTGTGTGCAGTTAAATGAGATAATGTTCATAATGCATTTAACTCAGTATCTGGCCCAGAGCAATTACTCAACAATTGGTAGCAGTTATTAATATTAACCAGACTTAATCTTTATGAAACTTTTGAATGGCTCTGTTTTTGGCTCTAAATCATTCAGTATTTTAAAACAACAGTTTGAAGCATTCTTATCAAATTTAAAGATGACACAAAACTGAAAAAAGCCTGCTAATATTTTGGCTGATGGGCTAAGGAGCCATAAAAATCTCAAAAACCTAGGAAGATAGGCTAAAACCAACATGATAAAATTAATAGGGATAAATTTAGATTTTTGCTTTTGTGTTTAAAGAATCAGCTGAAACCAGAACAAGGGAGACTTCATTTAATAGTTTATAAGAGAAAGACAAAGGCTAAGGGGTATTAGCTGACTGTCAGCTTAACATAAGCCAACGGGGCTAAGGCTGCCAAAAAGCTAATGTGATCTGAGGCCATGTGATGGAAATAGAGTGTCCAGAAGAAACGAGGTAATCATCCAAATGTCCTTGTGCTGGTCAGACAACATCAAGGGAGTTGTGCTCAGTTCTTGGCCTGCAGTTTGAGAGACATAGATCTAGAAGAAGGTTAACAAGAGGGACAAAGTTCTGGAAAACATGTCATTTGAGCAATGGTCAAAGGCACCAGAGATGTTTAGTCTGGAAAAGAGGAGACTGGGGTGGTGTAGGTTGGGGGTTGGGGGTGGAAAGTGGGTGGTAATGGAGCATGCCACAACCTTCAGATATTTGAAGGCTTTCATTTGGAAGAGGAATCAGACTTGTTCTGCAGTGTTTCAAAGGATGGAAGAAAGATTATGGCTGGAAATTGTAAGGAAGGAAAATTTTGGTCAATGTATGTTAAAGCAAGCTCATCATAGGTATATCTGCTAGCATTTATAAACCCTTATTATATGCAAGGCTCTCTGCCAAGCTCTTCTTACATATTATTTATTTAATCTTTACATCAAGTCTGTAATGTGTGTATTATTATCCTAATTTTATAGAGGAAGAAACTGAGGCTTAGACTGAAGAAGTAAAGCTTTTCAAGAGGTTAAATGGTGAAGCTGGGGCTCTAACTCAGGTCCTGTATGACTAGAAAGCCTATGATTTTTAGCCCTATGGCATTTTTCACGTAGGGCTTCCTGGAACACAAGACTTTCAGTGCTAAAACCAGGACAATTCCTTAAAAACCAGAATGGGTGGCCATCCTAATTTTATAGTGTGTTTCCCTGCATCCCCAAGATGGTAAACTTTGCTGCCTAGAAAGCTAGGATTATAGCTCAGTTCCTGGCTTTGGCTCAAGTTTCAAAAGCACTTGTAGAAAATTTGAATTCTTTAAATATGGAAATGATCTGCCTTAAGTGGCAATGAGTTCCTAATTCTTGGATGTAATAAAAAAGAGGCAGGATGCCACCTGTCAGAGTTGTGGAAGATGAGAATTCTTTAATTAGGCTTGTTGTCAGGGAAGACCATTTCTACAGTCCTTTCTATCTGTGTCATTCTGCAATACAGACAGAGAATTGTCCTTTCTTGAACCTTGAAGTGATCTTCCAGGCTCTTTATACAGAATTCAGAGCATACTGATAGTACTGGTTTGAGATGGTGTCTCAAGAAGCCTAGAACACAGACCATTTGTCTCCCTTCTTGTGGTCATTATCCTCTGCTAAATGTAGCCAAAAGCGTATGTACAAATGTTCTGAAATTTTTGCCCTCAGAATACACATGCTTTGGATTTTTAACCTAAGGCTCTTCCAAGAAAGATTCAGCCAGTCATGGTGGCACATGCCTGTAGTCCCAGCTACTTGGGAGATTGAGGCAGTAGGATTGCTTGAGCCCAGGAATTTGAAGCTATAACGCACCACAGTTGTGCCTGTGAATAGTCACTGCACTCCAGGCTAGGCAACATAGTGAGACCCCATGTCAAAAAACAAAACGAAACAAAACAGAGATCCAGACATCAATTCATTTTATGTATGACCTAATACATAGGTCATTGATATGTTTATTCATTTAAGAATCATTTCAAAAAGAGGAGAAACAAAACAGGTCTCTGTCCTTTGGAATGCATTCATCAGTGAAATTTCATTTCATCCATCAATTGTCCTTAAAGGCCTCATGACTGAGAGTCTTGGAGCCCAGTAGTATTCTGAGAAAGATCTTTACATTTTCTAGACCCTTGAAATTTGTCCTGTGAGTATCTGTGAAGTGTTGTCTTGGAAAAGTCTTTTCTCCACAGTGGAGTAAAACTGATAGAGAATAAGCAAAGAGGCCATCATAATACATTTACCCCATGTAAGCTAGGAATTTCTTTCTTAGTGATCCTCTGCTATCTTACTTGGAGAATCCCATGGGGCAATGAGGCTGAGACTACATCTTCCACGGGAAGGCCTTTGTCACTTGGTGAGTCTCTATTGTCAGTTGAAAGAGATTCCCTCTTGTCTTTGGCAGTAATGAAGCAGATGGCCAATGCAGGGAATTCTCAACTGGGAAAACTGAAAACAATGTAAAAATTTCCAAATAAAATATGGTAACCTACGAAAGTCTACATTTTATCCCTTTTATGTCCTTATTCAATGTGTATCTTCTCAGTGAAGGGCCCAAACAACAAACATCAGTTATTTTTTATTTAAGTTTAACATGCCCATGTCTATTTTCTTATATAGTTTTGCTGTTTATGTTTTCTTCACTAATAGCTACGATTATTAAAGAACCTATGTGTAGTCAAGCTCTAAGATCATGAGGTATTTATCATTCTGTGCCTGGCTTATTTTGCTTAACATAATGTGTTCCAGGTTCATCCATATTGTTGCAAACAACAGGATTTTCTTCTTTTAAAAGGCTACATAGTATTCCATTATATACATATATATATATGTATACACACACATTACACACACACATATATTCACACACACACATAAACACACACACAATTTTCTTTATACATTCTATCTGTTGATGAACACTTAGTTTGATTTCATATCTTGGCTATTGTAAATGATGCTGCAACATGGGTACGCAGATATTTCTTCAGGATACCGATTTCATTTCATTTGGGTATATACCTGGTTGGGATTTTTGGATCATGTGGTAATTCTATTTTTAATTTTTTGAGAAACCACCATGTTTTTTTCCATAATGGCTGTACTAATTCACATTCGGACCAACAGTGTGTAAGAGTTCCTTTTCTCCACATCCTCGTGAACAATTTTTATCTTTTGTCTTTTTGGTAATAGCCATTCTAACAGGTGTGAGATGATATTTCATTGTTGTTTTAATTTGAATTTCCTTGACGATTAATGATATTGGGCATTTTTTCCATATATCTGTTGGCCATCTGAATGTCTTCTTTTGAGAAATGTCTATTCAGATCCTTTGCCATTTCTTAATTGGGTTATTTGTTTTCTTGCTATTGAGTCGTTTAAGTTCCTTATGTATTTTTGATATTAACCCCTTTTTAGATGTATAGTTTTCAAATATTTTCTTCGATTCTGTATGTTGTCTCTTCAGTTTGTTAATTGTTTCTTTTGCTGTGAAGAAGCTTTGCAGTTTGATATAATCCCACTGGACCATTTTTGCTTTTGGTGCCTGTATGTTTGGGTTTATAGCCAAAAAATCATTGCCTAGATCAATGTCATAGCACTTGTTCCCCTATGTTTTCTCCTAGTAGTTTCAGTTTCAGGTCATACATTTAAGTCTTTACTCTATTTTGAGTTTGTATATAGTGTGAGATAAGGGTCTAATTTCATTCTTTTGCATGTGGGTATCTAGTTTTCCCAACACCTGAATAGCCCAAATTGCCTGAGTAGCCAAAGCAACCTTAAGCAAAAGGAACAAATCTGGAGGCATCACTTTACCAGACTTTAAGCTATACTACAAGGCTATAGTAACCAAAACAGCATGGTACTGGCACAAAAAATAGAGACCTAGACCAATGGAACAGAACAGAGAACCCAGAATATAAAACCATCCACATATTGCCATCTGATCTTTGACAATGTAGACAGCAATATACACTGGGGAAAAGAATCCCTATTCAATAAATGGTGCTGGGAAAATTGGATAACTGCATGTAGAAGATTGAAACAGGATCCATATCTCTCACCACTCACAAAAATTAATTCAAGATGGACAACAGACTTAAATCTAAGACAGAATTCTAGAGGAAAATGTTGGAAAAATTCTTCTAGATATTGGCCTGGGCAAAGAATTTATGAAGAAGACCCCAAGGGCAATCACAGCAACAACAAAAATAAATAAATGGGACTTGATTAAATTAAAAGCTTCTGCACAGTCAAGGAACCAATCAACAGAGCAAAAAGACAACCTATAGAATGGGAGAAAATATTCGCATGCTAGCTATATATCCAATAAAGGGCCAATAACAAGAATCTACAAAGAACTTAAGCAAATGAGCAAGAAAACATCAAAGAATCCCATTAAAAAGTGGGCAAAAGATATAAACAAAAGCTTCCCAAAAGAAGATAGACTAATGGCAAATAAACATGAAAAAATAGTCAACATCACTAATCATCAGAGAAATGCAAATCAAAACCACAATGAGATATCCCCTAACCCCAGTGAGAATGGCTTTTATCAATATTAATGCTTCTAATTCATGAATGTGGGATATTTTTCCTTTTATTTATTTATGTCTTCTTCAATTTCTTTCATCAGTGTTTTATAGTTTTCAGAGTACAGCTCTTTTACCTCATTGATTAAATTTACTCCTGTTTTATTTTTTTTGTAGCTATTGTAAATGAGATTACTTTTGTGGTATGTTCTTTTGGATAGTTTGTTCTTAGTGTATAGAAATGCTATTGACTTTTGCATGCTGATTTTGCATCCTGCTACTTTACTGAATTAATTGATCAGTTCTAACAATTTTATTTTAATGGAGTCTTTAGGGTTTTCTATATATATAAGATCATGTCTTCAGACAGGGACAATTTAATTTCTTCTTTTCCAATTTGAATGCGTTTCATTTCTTTCTCTTGTCTGATTGCTCTGGCTAGGACTTTCAGTATTATGTTGAATAGAAGAGGCAAGAGTTGGCATCCTTGCTCCTGATCTTCAACTTTCCACCATTGAGTATGATATTAGCTGTGAGTTTGTAATATATGGCATTTTTGTGTTGAGGTACATTCCTTCTGTATGTAATTTGTTGAGAATTTTTATCATGAAAGAATGTTGAATTTTGTCAAATGCTTTTTCTGCATCTATTGATATGATTGTATGGTTTTTGTTCTTCATTCTGTTAGTGTGGTATATCACATTTATAGATTTGCATAAGTTGAACTATCCTTCTGTCCCTGGGATAAACCCCATTTGATCATTAATGATCCTTTTAGTCTGCTGTTGAATTTAGTTTTCTAGTATTTTGTTGAGGATTTTTCCATCTATGTTCATTAGGGATATTAGCCTGTAATTTTCTTTTCTTCTAGTGATCTTATCTAGCTTTGGTATCAGAGCAATGCTGGGCATACAAAATGAGTTTGGAGGAATAAAATTCTTCTTCAAATTTGGAGGCATTTGAGAAGGATTGGTGTGAATTCTTTTTTAAGTGTTTGGTGGAATTTAGTAGTGAAGCCATTAGGTTCTGGGCTCTTTGATGGGACATATTGTATTACTGATTCAATCTCTTTATTTGTTATTGATCTGTTCAGATTTTCTGTTTCTTCATGATTCAGCCTTAATAGGTTTATGTGTCTAGGAATGTATCCATTTCTTCTAGATTATCCAATTTGTTGGTGTATAATTGTTCATAGTAGTCTTTCTGATTCTTCATATTTTTGTGGTATTGGTTGTAATATGTCCTTTTTTTTTTTTTTTTTTGAGACAGAGTCTCGCTTTGTTGCCCGGGCTAGAGTGAGTGCCGTGGCATCAGCCTAGCTCACAGCAACCTCAAACTCCTGGGCTTACGTGATCCTACTGCCTCAGCCTCCCGAGTAGCTGGGACTACAGGCATGCGCCACCATGCCCAGCTAATTTTTTCTATATATATTTTTAGTTGGCCAGATAATTTCTTTCTATTTTTAGTAGAGACGGGGTCTCGCTCTTGCTCAGGCTGGTCTCGAACTCCTGACTTCGAGCGATCCACCCGCCTCGGCCTCCCAGAGTGCTAGGATTACAGGCATGAGCCACCACGCCCGGCCAATATGTCCTCTTATTTCTGATTTTGAGTCTTATTTTTTCTCTGTCTAGCTAAAGGTATGTCAATTTTGTTTATCTTTTCAAAAAACTAACTCTCTTATTTGGTTGATTTTTTTGTACTGTTTTTCTTGTCTCTATTTCATCTCTGATCTTTATTATTTCCTTCCTTTTGCTAACTCTGGGCTTTATTTGTCCTTCTTTATCTTGAGGTGTAATGTTAAATTGTTTATTTGAGATCTTTCTTCTTTTTTGACATAGGCCTTTTTATTGCTATAAACTTCTCTCTTAGAATGCTTTTGCTGCATACCATAAGTTTTGCTTTGTTCTGTTTCCATTTTCATTAGTTTCAAGATATTTTTAAATTTCTCTTTTAATTTCTTCTCTGGTCCAGTGATTGTTCAGGAGCATTTTGTTTAATTTCCATGTATTTGTGAATTTTCTGAAATTCCTCCTGTTGTTGATTTCTAGTTTATACCATTCTGTTTGGAAAAGATACTTGATATAGTTTCAGTCTTCTTAAATTTGTTAAGTTTTGTTTTGTGGTCTAACACATGATCTGTCATGGAGAATGTTCTGTGTACACTTGAGAAGAATATGTATTCTGCTGCTGAATGGAATAGTCTATATATGTCTGTAAGGTCCTTTTGGTCTAAAGCATAGTTTAAGTCCAGTGTTTCCTTATTTTCTATCTTGATTTGTCCATCATCAAGTTTTCTGCTGTTATTGTATTGTAATCTATCGCCCCCTTCAGATCTATTAATATTGGCTTTATATATTTAGGTGCACTGGTGTTGGTTACATATATATTTACAATTGTGAATCCTCTTGACAAATTGACCCCTCTTTCATTATGTAATATAATAGCCTTCTCTATCTTATTATATGGTTTTTGATTTAAAGTCTATTTTATCTGATATATGTATAGATATTCCTCCTGTCTTTTGGTTTCTATTTATATGGACTATCTTTTTTCATTCTTTTACTTTTAATCTATGTCCTTAGAAGTGAGATGATTCTCTTGTAGGCAGCATATGGTTGGGTCTTTTTTTTTTTTTTTATCCATTCAGCCACTCTGTGTCTTTTTTTTTTTTTTTTTTGAGACAGAGTCTCGCTCTGTTGCCCGGGCTAGAGTGAGTGCCGTGGCGTCAGCCTAGCTCACAGCAACCTCAAACTCCTGGGCTTAAGCGATCCTACCGCCTCAGCCTCCCGAGTAGCTGGGACTGCAGGCATGCGCCACCATGCCTGGCTAATTTTTTGTATATATATATATTTTAGTTGGCCAGATAATTTCTTTCTATTTTTAGTAGAGATGGGGTCTCACTCTTGCTCAGGCTGGTCTCGAACTCCTGACCTCGAGCAATCCACCCGCCTCGGCCTCCCAGAGGGCTAGGATTACAGGCGTGAGCCACCGCGCCCAGCCCACTCTGTGTCTTTTAATTGTAGAATAAGATCTGGGATTTGAACCTAGTTTTATGAAAGTCTGTTTTCTTGTCACTATGATAATCTGCTTTAATCTGACATGAATCTGTCCTTTTTCTCAAAGCATACCTGAAATATGAAATAGTTGTTTCAGGACTTCCATCCTCTAATACTTGTGGACCATTATTCTGTTCTTGAGACATCTTTTCCACAACTTACTTTTCCTGAGATACTCTAATCCTTAAGTCTCGTTAAGGATCAGTGCCTGGATCCTTAATGCCTAAAGGCATTTGAACTGCTCCTTATCTATGGCCTCCCAACCAGAATCATCACCTGGCTTCTCCTAATGAAATATCTTCATTGGCTCTAAGTCCACTTTTCATGGATTTCTCATTTGAACATTCACACTCCTTGACTTGAATATAATGTTATTTAATATAAGGAATGTATTTTAACATCGTATCTCTCTGTTAATATACACTTGTTCTGACTTCATTACCAAACTCCTGTAAAATCAAATCTCTTTACCTGGAGTTATGCTGTATGGACCCAGTGGGAGGTGGGAAGGGGATATGGACTATCTGCACTCCTTGTGTTTCTATAAAAGGGGGCCATTTGCTAAGGCATCTTCCCACTCAGCATTTCTGGGGAGGAAGAGTCCACCCTCTCCCCACAATTCTTCCCTTCATCCTTTGGCAGGAGAGTGACACCTTTTTGGCCTTTTCCTATGTGTAAACTGATAAGGTTATTTTAAATTCTGCACTTAATAATTTCAACTTCCCTACTATATCTGAATCTGGTTCTGGTGCTTTCTCTTTCTCTTCAAGCTGTGTGTTTTTCCTTTTAGCATGCCTTGTAATTTTTTCTTAATTGTCAGACATAATGTACTATGTAAAAGGAACTGCTATAATAGGTCTTTAATATATGGTGGTAAGATGTGGGGAGAGGAGAAGGGTTCTATAGTCTTATGAGTAAGTCTCAGTTTTTTAGTGAGCCTATACCTCTGGATTGTGAACTTCACATGTTTCTTAATCCCCGCTGCCCCACAAGTGGGACAAATGGCTACAGTGGACTGGAGTTGGGTATTGCCCTTCCTCCAATGGAAAGCAAGAGCTGGCTGGAGTTGGACACTGCCCTTCCTCCAGGTTAGTTAGGCTCTGATAAAACACCAGCAGGTTAGGCTTTTGTTAACTATCATAGTTTCTCCTGAGGGTAGACCTTGTTAAGTAGAACTGAATGCTCTGGTATCTTTTTTTTTTTTTCTTTTTGAGACAGAGTCTCGCTTTGTTGCCCGGGCTAGAGTGAGTGCCGTGGCGTCAGCCTAGATCACAGCAACCTCAAACTCCTGGGCTTAAGCGATCCTTCTGCCTCAGCCTCCCGAGTAGCTGGGACTACAGGCATGCGCCACCATGCCCGGCTAATTTTTTCTATATATATATTTTAGTTGGCCAGCTAATTTCCTTCTATTTTTAGTAGAGACAGGGTCTTGCTCTTGCTCAGGCTGGTCTCGAACTCCTGACCTCGAGCGATCCACCCACCTCGGCCTCCCAGAGGGCTAGGATTACAAACGTGAGCCACCTCGCCCGGCCTGGTATCTTTAAAAATAGTTACTTTCCCACTCCCCCTGCCAGAAACATTAGGGGATTTTTCTCCAAGATTCACTGTGAGAATCTGGTTGAGCTTCTGGAGGTAAAATTCACAAAAGTATGGGGGCCTTGGTGACTGGTCCCCCTGGAGTTTTATCTCTTAGAATTGTCTGCTGTGAGCCTCCGGCAATTTTTAAGTTATAGTTCAGGTTTCCCTACCTTGGCACTGCTTCCTGCAGAGGTTTTTGTTTGTGGGTTTCTGCTTTGGCAAGCAGCAGTCCTCTGCATTTGTCTTTCCAGTTTGGGGGACAGTGGTTTGCCCTGTGATGCCATCTCTCTGACGGGTTTAAGAAAAATTGTTGATTTTTTAACTTGTTCAATTTTTTACTTGTTGTTAGGATGGAATGGCAACTTTCAGCTTTTTACATGCCAGACTAGAAACCCGAAGTCCCCTAATAATTCTTTTTTTTTTAATTCCCAGACTTGGTCTACTACCTTTATATAATCTAAATAGAATAGTTCCTTATGACCTTTGAGGAAGTTATCTCTGGAATCAGTTGCAAGTTTATATTATATAAATGTATGCAGAATATTTGATCATCTTTGAATTTCTACTCTTCCTCTTTCCTATAATATCAGTCATACCATGCTATCATTTCTCCCTATGTAGTGTCTATTGCATTTTTGCTTTCCTTTTCATATCCATTTGTCTGCTTTATTCAGACTCTAGTCTCTTACAGAAGAAAGTTGAAACTTCTGAACCCAGCATTCACGTTCTCTGGATTGGCCCCTGTGTCACGTACAAAGCTGTTATCTCTCAATTCAACCCCCACGCTACACTCCATCCTGTGAGGCTGGGCTGTGAGTCTGCAGGCTACATTTCTGCTTTGCCAGTTGGATCCCTGTTAGCTCTGCCAGTTGGGGTCCTGGAGGGGGAGACAGGACTTGGTGCTTCCTCTTTTGCTTCCTGTCTGCTTGTGGTTCTCCTGAGTGTAACTCTATCCTCATTTCTTCACCCTGGCAGCTGCAGTTACTTCCTATAGCAGCAGCTGAATCCAATTTGCCATTGTTCCCACACTTGCAGAACCAGTCTCACTGGACCTTCTCAAAAACCCCAGCCCCTTCTCAGCAGTTTGGGTGCCAGTACAAGGGCTATTCAGTTTTATGCATTTGTTTTTAAAGAGAAAGGATCTCCCTATGTTGTCCAGGCTGGACTAGAACTCTTGGGCTTAAGCCATCGATCCTCTCACCTCAGCCTCTCGAGTAGCTGGGACTACATTGTGTGCCAATGTGCCCAGCTTAAATGTCATTAAATTTTAATAATCCCTCTTCCTTTTGTACCCCTGCCATGGAGGTGATAGCTGTTTCCTGCAGTTGCTACCTCCATGATACCTTAGAGTTTTCTTTTTGCCCTTTCAGAGACTTAGTTAACAACTTTATACTTAGTTAACAATTATTATATTAAATTCTCTCTGTTGTAACAATTAGTATGGTTTCTATCTCCTGATTAGGCCCTCACCGATACAGGCACCAAAACCACTACTACAACTGTAAACTCTGTTTCCCAAACCAGATCCTCTGTTTCAATGAGAAAAATTTTCACATACTACACATCAGATAAAGGACTGATAACAAGAATCTATCTAGAACTCAGGAAAATCAGTAAGAAAAAATCAAACAACCCCATCAAAAAGTGGGCAAAGGACATGAATAGAAATTTTTCAAAAGAAAATATAAGAATGGCTAACAAACATATGAAAAAATGTTCAACATCTCTAATCATCAGGGAA
>CM052443.1:37641610-37725287 GCA_028533085.1 Varecia variegata
AAGTCTATTCTTTCCATGGACCCCACAGTGAGTTTTTCCCTTTCCCAACTTTGAAAGCTTGCTTATATCACCCCCTATCTGCAAAAGCTATCCAACTTCTGCCAATCTGAATCCTGTCTTCCACAGCCCAGGCAAAACCCCTAGGCTTTTCTGAAGTTATCCCTGACCATTCCCAGTACAATTATTTCTCCCTTGTCCGCATGACTCATTTGACACTTGGTTCCATACAGATTAGCTTTCCCCATATCCATTCTCTCATTAATTTATATTAGTATAATAGATATGTTTTGTTCCATTGGTTCTTTTGTAAATCAGTTGTTTAGAATGCCAAGTGCATTTTCTCAAAGGAATAATGTTATATGTGGTGGTTAAGGCAATGATAAAATAATACATAGATTTCCAGGCTGTTCCATCTGAGCCTGTTTAACGCACACTAGAACTGAATTGTGAAGATTGAGGACTGAAACCTAACAATAATATGTGATTTTTTTGCAGGGGGGAGAATTCAACACAGGGTCTCATCTCATTTTGGTGTCCTGCTCATGGGAATAGGGCATCCTTGGTTCTAGCGAGGGCTCTAGTGGCAGCTCTCACCAGCTCTGCTTGGGGAGGGAGAGTTGACTGGGGCCGCTGGGATGCTCATTTGTTTGAGTGTTGGGGTATTTATGTCAGGGACTGTCTAGACCACCTTGAGGTTAGCACCTTTCTATGCAATATTCCTTTTCCTAATCCTCCAGGAAGGGCAGCACTGTACCTTGTATTTCAGTTCTGACACAGTGCTTAGCAAAGCACCCTGAGCATAGTAGGCCTTGTTTTCCCAAAATATGCCTCCTGCTATTGCATAGCCATTTCCTCTCTCTATAACTTATTTTCTTCAGTTACTTAAAAAAATTTCTCCTCTGTTTTCATTTTGTTTTCCTTCAGGTTATAGCAGTAGAAGTATCTGAAAAGGAGGACCCAGTACCCAGGGAAGAATAGCCTGCCTACTGAAGGCAGTCAAACCCATTTTCTCTACAGGTGACATCATTAACATTGGGGTTTGAATGAATACTTCAAAAAATCCCCAAAACTTCCCTAAGTGGAAGAAGAGAAAGAGGACTGGAGTTGCCCTCATCTGGAATGTCCTTAGAAACTGATACCTACTGGCCAACTTCATGGTATAATAAGAGTGCAGTGGCCTAGGGATCAGTCAGACCTGCATTCAAAATGCAGTTCTGTAACTCTCCAACATGAAATTAGGTAAGTTACCTAATCATTTGAATTTCAGTTTCATCACTTACAACATGGTGATAATAATACTAATTCATAGAGTTATTTTGGGGAAAACCTAACATGTAAGGTGTCTGGTGTATAGTCTGACATATAGTAGATATTTTAGGTATTCAATAAATGTTAGTTCCTTTTCCCTTTCTTTAGTACCTTGAGTTTAAAAAGACATATCCACTGCTACTGTGAACTGTGAGCCATGGCCTGGAAAGTAGACTCAAACATGAGGCTTTGAGGGTATTCATGCTGTGTTCTTTCTATTTGTTGTTCCTCTACCAACTGTTTTTTTTTTTTCCAGAATTTAAAACTTTAATAGTAACTCATAAGGAAGCTGCAATTCATACAAAAAGAGAAAAGCTATAATGCTAATTTTATCTGTAGATATACTAAATATACATTTTAAATAGTCTCAAATAATCCTTATCTGAAATAACATTTGCCAAATAACAAGAATGCAATAATTTTTGGACAAAAAAATGATCTTTGCCTTCCTTCCTAAGTAGAATGCTCATTTAAATACATTTACCTGAAACTGGCTCTCAAATTGTTTTTTCAAAATTAAAGTTAGTGTTACCTAGTAAATCAGCTTTTAATCATAACATATTATTTTCTCCCACAAAAGAAGATAATATTTATAAGGTCACTTTAATATGATAGGAAAAATACATATTATAATATATATATATTTAAACCCCTTCCTGTTTTTTTCTCTAAATTATATAAGATCTTATGGCTTTATTTTTTTATTTTTAAATTTAATTGATTTATCTAAATTGACAAGATAAAATTATATATATTATGGTGTACAACATGATGTTTGATATATGTATACATTGTGGAATGGCTAAATCAAGGTGTTTAACATAACACTTAAAATCTATCCTCTTAGCAATTTTCATATATTTGTTATTAACTATAGTCACTATGTTGCACAATAGATTTCTTGAACTTATTCCTCCTATCTAACTGAAATTCTGTATCCTTTGACCATCTGCCCTCACACCCCACCCCCACCCAGCCTTCCCTAACCACCATTCTACTCTCTCTTTTTTTTTTTTTTTTTGAGACAGAGTCTCGCTTTGTTGCCCGGGCTAGAGCGAGTGCCGTGGCGTCAGCCTAGCTCATAGCAACCTCAAACTCCTGGGCTCAAGTGATCCTACTGCCTCAGCCTCCCGAGTAGCTGGGACTACAGGCATGCACCACCATGCCCGGCTAATTTTTTTTTTTTTTTTTTATGTTTTTAGTTGGCCAGATAATTTCTTTCTATTTTTAGTAGAGACGGGGTCTCGCTCTTACTCAGGCTGGTCTCGAACTCCTGACCTTGAGCGATCCACCCGCCTCGGCCTCCCAGAGTGCTAGGATTACAGGCGTGAGCCACCGCGCCCGGCCTCTACTCTCTATTTCTATGAATTCACCTTTTTTTGATTCTACGTATAAGTGAGATCATGTGATATTTGTTTTTCTGTGTCTATCTTATTTCACTTAATATAATGTCCTCCAGGTTCATCCATGTTGTCTCAAATGACAGCATTTTGTTCTCTTTAAAAGCTAAATAGTATTCCATTGTGTATATATAACACATATTCTTATTTATTCATCAGTTGATGGACACTGAAGTTGATTCCATATCTTGGCTATTGTGTATAATGCTGCAATAAACATGAGGAGTGCAGATATCTCTTTGATATACTGATTTCATTTCCTTTGGATATATACCCACTAGTGAGATTGCTGGATCATATGGTGGTTCTATTTTTAATTTTGGGGGAAACCTACATACTGTTCTCTGAAATGGCTGTACTAATTTACATCCCACCAACAGTGTTCAAGGCTTCCCTTTTCTCCACATCCTAGCTTACACTTGTTATCTTTCTTAAGGCTTTCAATTCAGTGAATTTTTAAATAATACAGACACCTACTGTGATTGCTGATAAAAATTGACAAAATTTCTAGACCTTTAAGAAGAAAGTAAAATAATTAAAATTACTTAAAATTTTATTATCTTCATCTTCCTTCTGTTTGGTTAAGTAATAAAATGAGGAAAATTCAATTTCTTACTATGCTTCTGATTCATATTTACAGACTATCATAACTTGTTGAAGATAATGAACAAAGGCTTCTTGAAAAACTGACCACAAGTACAAAACAAACCCTTCACCAATGACACTGGTAAAAGTCTTTATTTTCAGCAGTACCCTAAGGCTCTCAAAAATATTAATAATTGTTCATCAAACTAAAATCTTCTTTTTTTAGTTAGAACCAGAACTTCATTGTAGTGTGTATACTTCCTGACCTATCATCAATATACGCAAATGGAAAGGGATACTGCAGTGGCCACAGACAGCATGAAAAGGTCCCTCTCTGCATTAGCATCTATCCATTGTCGAAATAAAGCAGTTACAGGGGTGTGGAAGGATGGCCACACACAACACAGCGCAGCTGTCAATGTCCTTGAAACTAGCAGTGAGGGTCACAGAACAGTATTCCAAATGATTTCCCCTCAGTTTTAGAAGTCTAAAATTTTACATGTAAATGAAAAGGAAAGTGCTGTCTGGGTTTTAGACCATGACTGCTTTCTCTCCCTTCACCTTACCACCACCAACTAAGATCTTTTTTCTTTAATAACTATCTAGTAGAAGAAATTATTGAGGAAAATAGACTAATCACACCCGTGTCTCTCCTGTTTTTGAATTGTTTCTGTCATGGAGCAAAGCAGCATAGATTTTGATCACAAAAGATTGTTTTGATTTTTCTAAATATCCTTGAATTTATTTAGGTGAATCTGCTAAAGGTACAGTGCAGTAAAAAAAGCCACCAGTCCCAGTTTAACCCTGCCTTTTATAATTAAGCCTTCCTGTCACACAGCAATTTCTTTTTAATGCACCCTTTATCATTCTAACGCACATTCCCAAACTATTCAGGACTTTACTTATAAATTTTTTCCTCTATCAAAAAATATTTCCCCAGCTATATTCCTGTTCATTCCAATCTCCCTCATAAAGCAAAAACCAAAGCAGCAATACCTCTCCTACTCTGCTGATGGAAATGTAGAATGGACCACTCGATGAAGGTGAACTGCCAATATTTATCATATTTACACATACATTCCTCTATGATTCAGCAGTTCTTTTGAGAATCAAACAATTGCCTCTGCAAATGTGGGAAGTGACATGTATTCATTGAAGCATTTTTCCTAATATCCAAAGACTGGAAACAAGTGTCTATCTATAGGAATTGCCTGTATAAATTGGAGTATATCCACAAAATAGAGTATGTGCCAGGTGTAGCTGACTATAAGGGAGAGTAGTGGATGGGAACTAGGAAGGGAGGGAGTCTTCTCAGTGCATTTTGTGTGGTCGATGCAGCTCAACCCCACCAGCAGCTTTGCTGGGTTCTGTGGAGCTGCTGTGCCAGCTGAAAGGCGTCCCTAATAGGCAGCAGCCTCTTAATTCCCAGGGCGCGGGGACTAGCCATGTCCATGCTCCACTGCAGCTGGCCTGACCACCGTGAGGCTGAGTTCTCTACAGAGCTGCTGCAGCTGACTGTGGAGCATGCCCAGGTGCCCACCTTGCTTTGATGGATGTTGCACTGATAGGAAGCATGCAGACATTTTCCTAAATAGTTGGGGTATTAGCACAGCAATTCATTTCTATTTACTTAGCTAGAGTGTATTCTAACTGATCTTTTCTGAATATAATGATAAATGTTTTCAAGTTTATAACTCCTGAGAAGGAAGAAGCATGATGAAATTTCAGAAGAAATTTTGAAATCTGTGAAATCTTAGCCTTTGGGATTTAGTCTTTGGATACAACATTCTTACCTAAGTGACATGCCGAAATCCTAAATCTCCTTTTCTGGGAGCAGGCTGGGAGAACATTCAATGATGCAGTAGGCTATGGAATTGCTAAAATGTAGTCTGAGTTTTGGGAATTACATGATGTGTTAAAATAGCTAGGACCCCAGGGATGGTGATGCACCAGACCAGCTGTGGACCAAGAATTGTTCAAGTCTTGTGACTCTGGAACACTCAGTTTCTCAATATGAACAACATGGAAGATAGTAATTTCCTGCAAGCTCATTTTCCAAACCTGCTATGTTTGTTCATACTATCTGAGAGTTTTTGTTTTTCTCCTTTGTTTTGAATATGTTCATAATTGCTCATTGAAGCATTTTTATGATGGCTGCTTTAAAATTCTTATCAGATAATTCCAACATCTGTGTCATCTTGGTATAGGCCTCTGTTGATTGTCTTTCCTCACTCAAATTGAGGTTTTCCTTGTTCTTGGTATGATGAGTGATTTTTGTTTGTATCCTGGACATTTGGGGTATTATATTATGAGACTCTGGATCTTATTTAAATCTTCTGTTTATAGCAGGCCTCCTCTGATTCCACACTGCCAAGGGAAGGGGGCCCTGCCTTGTTACTGCCAAGTGGGGGTGGAAGTCCAGTTCCTTGCTCAGCCTCTCCTGACACTTTGGGGGGTGCTTTGTTACTGCTGGGGGTGGGTGGGGGTCAGGCTTCATACTAGGCCTCTGCAGTAACATGCTGGCTGGCAGGGGGAGGGGTGTCCACAGGCCCTCCACCCGCACTGGGGGGGAGAGGGTTCTCTGTCCCTGGGAGGTGGTAAAAGTCCTGGCTTCACATTCAGCCTCCACCTGAGCAGGGAGAGGTAGGGCCATTATTGGATAGTATGTGCCATAATATACACTAGATCTCATCTTTTTTTAAAAAAAAGAAAACTTTTTACCGCATATACAAAAGTAGAGAGATGAGTATAATGAATTCCATATATCCTCCATCCAACTTCAACAATTACATTTTGCCAATCTAGGCATCTTAAACTTACTGTCTCAAATCCTGCCTCCAAATCAGGCTGTGCTCCTCCCCAAGTCTTCCTCATTTCAGTAAATGGGACCACAATATAATAGTGAAAGAAAAGAGTAATGAGTTAACTTGGTACTGTAAACTAAGGTTATCTGGGGAGGCCTCTCTGAAGAGGTGGTATTTGAGCAGAAATTAGAATGATGAGAAAGGTCCATTCAGGAGCTAGTGGTGGTTAAAAAGTGGGAGAGAACAAGAGAGAGAGAGAGACAAATTGAAATCTAGGAGTCATTCTTTATTATTTCTTTTTTTTTTTATCCCTACATCCAGTCTATCAAAAAATTCTTTTTGTTCCACCTTCAAAACAAATCTGGAATCTGACAGTCTTCATTACTTACACTGCTACTACCTTTTTCCAAGTCACCATCATTTTTCAGTTGGACCACTGCAATAGCTTTCCAAGTGATCTTCCACTAGACTGTAATCTCTACCAGAATTGAGACCTGTTTTATTTACTGATGTACCCTCTGCACTTGCAACAAAGCCTGGTGGATATTGGTGCTCATTAAATTATTGTAGAATGAATGAATGATTTCTCTACTTTCATGGGCCAGAATGATCTTTTAATAAGGTTCAAGGCAGCTTACTGCTCAATACATACCCTTCAGTGGTTTTGTATCACAATTAAACTTAAAATCTGAATCTAACCTAACATGATCTGTCCCCTGCTTATTTCCCCAACTTATTTCCATCCACCCTTTTCCTTGCTGCCTCTACTCCAGCCACATTGGTTTCCTTGATGTACCTCAAATATGCCAAGCATGCTCCTATTTCATGGCCACATATGGGCCACTCCACCTGGGACATTGTTTCCCCAGATCTTTACCTGGCTGGCTCCTTCTCCTAGTTTCTGCTCAAATACCTCTTCTTCAGAGCAGCCTTTTCTGACAACCTTACTTTAGAGTGCCAACTTAACTCATCATTCTCTGTCCTTTTACCATGATTTTTTTTCTTTATAACCCTTACCGTCAGAGGACATTTATTTATTAGTTTACTTCTTTATTGGCTACCTTATTCACTAGAATGTGAGACCAGTGAGTTATCCATTTATGTAACTCTAGCTCAATAATATTGTTGAATGAAGAGATGCACCAATCCAGTAATAGAACCTTCTTGCCTTCCAGGTGAGGACATTGAGAATGAGAGAGATGAAGTTGCTTCTTAAGTCAGTGGCTGAGCTGTGACTCCACTGCTATCCTCTGGAGTCTCAGTCCAGATCATATTTTACTATATGACATTGAAACAAAGCCCTGAAAATTCTATTAATTCCATTCCCTACCCATTATAAGTACAGAGCTTGCTGCATGTTTTTATTTCACATCTTTAACAATAATGCAAGCTGGTTGGCACTTTCCAGGATTTCCCAAAGGAGAAAGGAGGAGCAGAACACCTCTGCTGGTTTCTCTTTTGAAACAGAGACTTTGCAACGTCAGCCGCCGTGCCATTGTTGGACAACAATATGTGTCTCAGAGGCAAGGAAAATTTCCCACACTCGGTGCTTACCAGATGCCTGGCTGGTGAGCCCTGGTCTCCCTGTTACTCCTGGGTTCCTTGTTTCTTTTTCCTCTCTCTTTGTTATGTCATCTATTCATGGCTGGGGCAAGATGCCATGCTATTCTTTCTCAATTCTGGATCAGTCTGATATTAGCTATTCTCCTTGGGTGCCCTATTCATGAAAATCTAACCACCCCCAGTTGCAATAGGTGAATTACGTGGAAAAGTTCAAGGCACATTTTTCCTGCTTGGTTTGTGTGTTTCCTGTGATTCAGCAGTCTTCGAAGGAGCTCTTCATCATATTACACCATCATGGACTATGTCTGTGGGTCTGAGGAGGCTAAGTCCAATCTAAATTTTGTAGACACGCTCAGGGAATAATAAGGCTATGTTACAGCAAAGTGAGTCTGTGTTGTGGGTTTGTCTGATCAATCTATGGTTTTACGAGACCTAACAATGGATATATTTTCATAGTAAGAGCAAATTGGTTGAGAAAGATAAACACATGATGCTCAGGTCAATTTAGGTTAAACTTTAATTCTTCTCCAGGTATGCTTTCCCCTTCCCCCCAGTTCTAACACTTTCCTAAGTTACCTTGTTTTCTGGACGTCAGTTTCCCCACTCAATAAGTGGGGCTCTGGTGTTAAATAAAAAATCTGGTGTTTTTTATTGTGCTTTTTAGCTATTTTTAGAAGGGAGTTGAATCCAGGCAGAGTATCATTTCATCTGCAAAGCTTAAGTCCAAGGTGTTGGGAAGCAGTACTTTAATTCATTTAACATGTGCTTCATCCTTTTGCCTGTGAAGTTGTATACTTTTTTCTTGCCCAGTTCAGGAGTTAAATATGTGTATATATACGTGTGTGTGTGTGTGTGTGTGTGTGTGCGCGTGAATGAAAGAACTGAACTGAGTCCTGAAATGCCTTTTGAAATGTTAAATCATCAGATAAAAAGGAAACAGTGTAGTATTGTACCTTAAACTTACAGATTAATAACACTGAATCTGTGCTTTGGCGCCAGAAGGCTTGGATTCAAACTCAAGCCGCACATCTTGCATGCTTTTTGATTTGGAAGAAGTTCTTTTTCCTTTCTGAACCTTGGCTTCCTTCTATGCGAAATAAAGTTACCAAGAATGTCGACCTCACAGGGTAAGCATGAGGATTATGTAATGTGTATATATATAAAAATGTATAAAATGCTTTGTATAGTTCTGATATATGGTAAGTGTTCAATAAATATTAGCTATAATTATAATTATTAATATAATGCAAAGTGCCACATAATCAGAAATAAAATAGAATTAGATATTTTCTATTATTTCTCCTTCTTTTCAGAATTTCATTGGTGCTTCCTGTCTCTGCCTAATTTCACACCTTCCCCAGAACAAACCTCCCTAAATACTGTATGTTTATGGTGGTCACTTGAAGGAAATCTCTTCATTGCTTGGTGGTCTTTTGGAAGACTCCCAGGTACTTTTTTTCTAGAAGATCTCAGGTCATATTTTTATATTTTCCCCCTCAGTATAACCTGTTTCTGAGAACGTAGGAAGGGGACAAGTTATTGTATGGGATTTACTCTCCCTGTCCATCCCTGTAAATGAAAAAAAAATCACCTAAAATGTACATCATGGGCATTGGGGAGAGAAAAAGAAGCATGAAAGAGAGTGGAGAGGAAAAGCAATGTGGAAATTGTAGTTTGCCAGTTAGAACTGAGTTTGGCTACATGTAATAAATTCCATATCATAGTGGCTCAAACAAGATAAAGCTTTATTTATCTCACGTGGAAAAAGTTCTCAGGAAGGTGGCCTGGGGTTAGTATGTCACTCTCTGGTCTTCTGTGACTCTTACATGTCCTTTCTGTCATCATTGGTGCATAGCTTTTGGCCGTAAGTTTTCTTTATGGTCTATGATTGCTGCTGGAGCTTGAGTCTTCATGTCCACAACCTTAGGGACATGATAAAATAGATAAGATACAGAATATCCAGATAGACTTGAATTTTAGATAAATAACAAATGATTTTTTAGTATTACTATGTCACAAACTTCATAGGACATACTTATACTAAAAAATATTTTATTCTCTAAATATTCTCTAAAAGGAGAAAATATATTGGGGGTAGACAAGCAGAAATTTCTGCTACAGGTAGAAATTTGTTCCATTGATTTTGTCAGGTGGATGAATGTAGACATAGAATCTCACATCATTTTTAACATTTTCTTAACTGGGGACATCTTAGAGTCTTCCCTTCAACCTCTCCACTTCTCACCATCAGGTTAACAGTGTTAGATGCTACAAAGTAAGAGCCTGAGAACGTTGTCCATTTTTCTGGAAGACCCTTCAGATCCTTTTTATATATGGTAAAATAAAAATTAATTTAGAAAATAAAGCACATTAAGGATTGTTTTAGGAATGTCCTTAACTTTGAGGGAGTCAAGAGGTGGTATTTTGGGTATATGGTTTTGGGCTATGTGCTAAATACTGATCCATTCTATTAATATATAGTTTCATCAGCATCTCCTGAGATATAAATGTAAAACACAAATAACAACCTTAGAATAGTTTAAAATAAACCAACTGGCTTTAATCTAACAAGCAAATAAAGATTGAGCTTTCCAATCTATCATACTTCATATTCTTTTAGCTCTTGGGATAAGCCAATTTATGCTGAAAGATTTCTTTAATAATACAAATTAATGTATTGTTAATTAGTAATTTATTGTTAACAAGTAACAAATAAAGGCATTTTAACATACCACAGAAGAAGGATATTCAATATGGTTAAAGGCCGCACAAGTCTGCAAACAAGAAAACAAGTAAGTTTATGAAAATGGTGTAGTTGAGCCCTGGGAAAGCTTATATCTACAAAGCATCAGCTTTTTAAAGAATTCTGGCAATTGATGAGAACTGATATAGTAGTATGGCCTTGGGAAACCCACATGATAGCTTTGATCTTGGATTATGCCCTACATTGGCTACAGGACTAGACCGTGGCAATGGCATAAGGGTAACCCAGTCGTACACCTCCTCGATGAACCAGCAACTGAACCATGTAAGCTGGGATTGGCAGAAGAAGTGTGGGGCTGGGAGACCTGAAAGGGCACGTCTAGTGGTGAAGCCAAACAGATGGTCCACCCGACGCATTGCTCCAAGAGGGCTAGCCAGAGAAACAAACCCAGGAGCTTGCCCAGGTAACTGAGCATGCAGGTTAGAATGAAAGAAGGGGAAGCCTCCTATAGGTTTGCTCAAGATCCAGAGTATAGTGACAAGGACTTTTTATAGTGTACATTTGGGCTTTTCTATAGGTGGAAAGATGCAGGTAAGAACACTGTGCTGGTCTGGACAACGGCCAAGGAAACAGCATGTTGGTAAGAAGTAGGTGATTCCTGTTTGCCTGGGACTCAGTTCTGGAACATGGGACTTTAGCACAAAACTGGGAAAGTCCTGTTTGCCCTATGAAAAAAGAGGGTGTTTGAAGTCACAAGTGGACTTTGGGCCCAGTAGGCCTATGCAGTGAAGAATCATCAATTACCAGGGTTGAAAGGAACCTCAGAGGCTGGCCATGTAGGAAAACATTTTAACTCAATTTAGATCTCTCTAGACTACCCCCACTGGCAGTTTATTTCTGAACACTTATAGATGGTTTGGAGTTTTAGCTATTGTTATGCTCCTGGAGATTTTTTAAAATGGAAAGTTACAAGAAAGCAGTTCTTTTTTTTATTTTGATCTATCCAGAAACAAAAGTCCCTTGCACAAATTTCAGTCCCTGAATAACTGAGCATCTACTTGTATTATAATTACTTATATATCAATGTCATAACAAACAGAGATGTACTGGGAAGATGACAGGATTTATAGCCAGAAGATCTGGATTCTGTCATGCATGAATTCTTTGACCTTGCTAGATTAGGAGGCTCAGAGAGATTAGGTGACCTGCTTAAGATGGCAGAGCGTTGCAATAACCTAGAATCTGTGCTGCAGAAAACCAAGCCTGTATTCCAAGTTCCTCAGACTTCTTTGCTTTGTAAACTATTATTCCCTCGAGGTGTTGGCTAACTTAGTGCTAATGTTAAGACAGAAATCTAGGGGTCCTACTGATATTCCTCAGGCTATCATGACACCAAAGAATTTAAAGAGGCTCATATCTTGATGACATATCTTTTTAGCTAAAAAAACGTGCATATTATTACTATGCATCTGCAGCACAGCCTGTAACTTTTCAGTTCACTTTAACTGCAGTCCCATGACTGACACAGATGTTATTGCTCCCCAATTACAGTGTTTTCTGCTTGGAGGCATCTTGTCCTCTGTAATAGATCATGGGCCAGAGCCCCAGTGCTAAACATTAGCTAGTAATTTATGATCATACCTTCTGAGGCAGAGAAGGCAGCCATAGCTCACTTTGGACTTGGAAAAGCACTCCAGGTTTTCCCTCAGCTCTTTTTTTTCTCTTTTCTCTTTCTGCGTTTGCTCATTACTATATCTTTTCAATTTAGGGATGGCCTGGATCCTGCCATGTAAATCAAAGAAGAGAGGGCCTAACTCAGACGCCTAGCCTGGATCACCTGGAACCCATTATGCTACAGGATCATAAACACCTCCATTTTCCCTTCAGAGAGAGACCAGAACCACTGAAGTTAAGCTACCTGCATAAGAGTTGAGTGCGATCAGCTGTACTTAATCTTTAAATGTCCAACCCACTGATAACCTTTGGTTTGCTTTGATAACTATGAAATAAATTCTCACTGCATTGGATACCGGCATTCTGGTTTCTATTCAAGGCTGTGTTGCAGATGTCATGGAATCTTGAACTGGACAGAAGTCCTTGGAGATCTCTGGGGCCAGTTACTGGCTTTCAGGCACTTAATTTCTAAGCCTCCCTCTGCCAACACTTAAATTTCCTTAGGGAATGACATGGCATTTGTTCATTACCAAGCTTTAGGTACTTTATGGGGTGAAAACCATTTGGAGGTGGGGGAAAGGAGAGAAAAAGCAAGATCCATCAAATCCAAAGCTTTACGGCATGATATAACAGAAAGAACACAGTCTAAAGTTTTGAGCATCTTGGGTTTGAATTCAACTCCTCTGTTCTTGCTCCCCCTCCCATCCCCAACTCCTCATCCCCTAGCAGTGAGATCTTAGGAAAAGGATATTAACTCCTTTGGCTTTGGTTTTTCTCCTCTGTAAAATGAAGGGAACGGTCAGTGCTTTTCAAACTTTAATGCATATATGAATCACTTGGGGATCTTTTTAAAGTGTAGATTCTGATTCAGTAGGGCTGGAGTGGTGCCCCAGAGTCTACATTTTAAAAAAGCTCCCAGTGAAAGTCAATTCTGTGGGTCTGAGAACCACACTTTGAGTAGTAAAGGACTAAATCAGTGGTTCTGGTTAAATCACATAAGGAGCAGTTAAAAATACTGATGGACTCACTTAAAACCACTTAACTCAGGACCTCTGTTGGTGCAGTCCAGGCACTGAGACTCTTAAAAACTTTGAGGTGATTCTGATCTGCAGCCATGGCTGAGAACCATAAGCCTAGATCAGGGATTCTTAAACAAGTGTGCATCAGAATAATCTGAAGGGTGCATTAAAATACAGATTGCTGGGCCCCACACCCAGAATTTTTGATTCAGTGATCTGGGTGGGGCCCCAAAGTTTACATTTCCCAGGTGATGTTGACACTGCTGGTCTGGGGACTACACTTTGAGGACCCCTGGGCTAGATGATCCCCAAGGTCCCATTTAGCTCTAAACATAGATTTTTACCATCAAGATGCTCTTCTCTTCCCATAGCACTTATTCTGATAGTACAGACTATTTGTGACTATGGTATATACATTTTGAAGACCATTACTTAATTGAACCAAGGCATGTTCAAAACATGAACTTCTTTTTTTCATATACTTTTCAAATACTATTTCTTGTTCTGACCTGGTTATAAACATAAAACATGACAATTATATAAGTGGAAAAGAAAGATAACTATAATGAAGAAATTAAATTTCCCATATAACTAATTATATTTCCATAGAGTATTTTCTTTCTATGCAAAAAATATATTTATATATTTTATTCTGTATATAGTTTATAATTTATATTTTATTTCTAATTTACATTTTATAATAATAAGGTATTTATAATCTATTTATAATAATAGTCTCTATACAGTTTTACCTCCTGTATAAATAACTGTTAAGTGTGGGCTCTAAAGTGTTGTAACTGGATTTTTATCTTGACTCTACTACTTAACAAGCTTGGGGATCTTGAACAAGTTCCTACCTCTTTGTGCTGAACTTTTGTCGTCTGTAAAATGGAGATTGTGTAGTGTTTACCTTGTAGATTTGTTGTGAGGAATAAATTAGTTAATATGTAATGCTTTTAGAAGAATGGATAGCACACAACACTATACATGTTAGCTTTATTATTATTTAACATAATAGCATAAGAATTTTCCCATAGTAAAAAAGACTTCATAAATATAGCTTTATCTAGACTTGGAAGTATTCTCTAGTATATCTGTACCAACAATAATTTATTTATCCATTTTCTCATTTTTGTCAATTATAATGCTGTTCTGAAAATTTTTATATGTGATTTTTTTGCTCATAGACATGAATTTCCTATAGATAATAGGATATAGTAAATCTAACAGGGTTCACTAAGGTCCAAATTATAAATCATTTGTAGTGACAAAATTAATTATAACAAATGCAGGTTTAGAGTTCTTCTTGCATATGTACACCCCTTGGATGATATATTTCTGGAATTTAGGAATATTCTAGGCTATGATTTATTATTGATATTAGCCTGTGCTGGGAATGGAAATGGGTAGAAGAGCTTTTTTCTGTTTTCTCCTCATCCCGAATTATTCATTCATTCAACAAGAATCAAAGGGTGCTGTGGGGCACAGCAAAGAGAAGGAGGCGTGATCCTACTCTTAATCTTTATGTTGTAAAGGTCAGAGTTCAGTAAAGCTAGCTGGGCTTGGGTGTGGGTTATTGTTGATGAAAATAGGACATAAGTATAAATTGAAAATAATGGCTCTATCATTTATATTTAGCAAAGGGTCAAAGAATATTTGGCAGATCGTCATGGTAGAACCTTCTAGTATTATTTGTGAGCAAATTAAAATTTAATATATTTGTGAACTACAAGACTTAGTATTGGGCTAATATAATAACCTTAATTTATGCTCATTTTTATCATAATTCTTTACATGAATATTTTTACTCTGAATTTTATAACATATTATAGAGCATTGTGGAATAGTAAAAGTGCACAAATTTCGAAGACACACAGATCCGTTTTCAAATCCTGGCTCTACTACTTATGAATTATATAATCTTGAGGTAAGTTAAAAATCCTGCTATGTCAGTTTCCTCATCTATAAAATGGGTGTTTGTGTGTGTATGCACATATATAAATGTCTGTCTTTCTGTAGATCTATCTAGATAGAGTTATTCTTCTAAATTAGCAAGTAAAATGTGCATAAATTAATCAAGTGTATTATTACAGCAATTTGGCTGCAGTCTGGTATCTAAGAGAATATACAAGTTTGAAATTAGAATTCTTTGCAACTAATAAGTTAAAAAATGAAAAATAATGTGTTGGCTAAATTTTAGTGATGAATAATGAAGCCAAACTAAATATTAACTGGTGCTATAATTGATTTATTAAGATATAGAAGTATGAGACCAAATCTGCCTACCTTATTATATTCCCTCTTTCCCTTTGGTATCAAAAAATGGAGTGACACTTTGAAATGTAGCAGAAATAGTGTAGTCTGATAGGTGAATAGAAGGATGGATAAATAGATAGAAATGTAATAAAGCAAGTAAAGCAAAACCTTCACGGTAGAATCCAGGTTAGGAGTCCACTATAAAAATCTTTTGACTTTTCTGTATGTTTGAAAAATTTTGTAAGAAAATGTTGGAAACAGTTATGCTGAGCTGACCAAAACAGACATGAAAGTATATATTGTATGAGTCCATTCATGTGAAGTTCTAGAATAGGCAAAGCTTGTCTGCAGGGATGGGAATCAGACTGGTGGTTATCTGGGCTTGGAAGCAAGGAGAATTGATAGGGAAGGGGCAAGAGAGAGCTTTCTGGGATGATGGGAATGTTCTGTGCCTTGACTGGGGCACTAGTTATGTTAAATATATGCATGTATCAAAATGCTTCAAACTGTTCACTTAAAATGGGTGCATTCATTTATTGTATCTACATTATATCTCCATAAATTTGATTTAAAAATTCTAAAAAACAAAATGGAATGTGGTCCTTTTCTCTGGATTGATCCCTCTGTAATCACACCCCTGCTCCCAATCTATTCAACTGACTTTCCTATATTATGAGAATGAACCTCAGGTAGTCAGGCCAGTCCTCTCTGTATTTTAGGACCTTCCCCGTTCACTCCCACCTTCATGCAGTTCTCTACTTTCAGGGAGCTTATAGCCTAGTGAATAAGAAGGACATTAAACTAAGTAATTATTGTAAAATGAGATGAGTGTTATATGGAAATTTACAAGGTACGATAGCAACAGAAAACAGGGGAACCTAATCTGGCAAATATTTGATGAACACTTAGTATGGGCCAGACATGTATTAGGTCTGGTCAAGTATTTAAAAGGAAACATTGCAGATATAGTCTGTAAAAATGATGTTTAGCTGGAACATGAAAGATGAATAGGAAATAACTATGTGACAGTAGATAAGAGAGGAAGATGATTTTTAGGAGATAACAGGAGGGCTGAGTGATGGTTTGATGTGGGGTGGAAGCAGGTGAGCTGAGTCAAAGCTAGTTTTGGGTTTCTGTACTGAGCAGCTGGGAAGATGGGAGTGCCATTTACTGAAATGATGAATAGCAGGCTTGAGGGGCGAGGGGTTGGAGATTATTTATTCCACTGTTACTTATTGATTGTGTCCTATATATGCCAGGCCCTGTGCTAGGCATTTGGAATGAAACAATGAACAAGTAGATGATTCCTACCATGATGTATCTATAATCTAGTGGGGGAAGTAGATAACAAGTAAAGTATATAGTATGTACGATATTGATAAGTGTTATAAAGACAAAGACATCAGAAAGAGGATAAGGAATGCTAGGTTGGGGGGTGGGTTGCTATTTTATGTAGGGTTGTCAGGGAAAGCCTTACCAATAAAAGATATTCGACTAAAGTGTTCAAGGATATGAGAGAGCAAGTGCTTATATCTGGAGGAAAAACAAGTGGAAAAGCAAGTGCAAAGGCCTCTGTGCTGGAGCATGTCTGGCTAGTATGGTCAGCATGATCTGAGTTAGGGGAGAGTAGTAGGGGATAAGGTCAGGAAGGTAAAGGGGTAGGGAGAGATTATGTAAGGCCTTGTAGGCATTATAATGCCTTAGGCTTATACTTAGGGCAGACGGGTAGACATTGAAGGGTTTTGTGCAGAAGGGTACATTTAAAAAATGACCAAGTTCAGCTTTGGACATGCTGATTTTGAGGAGCCATGAGACATCCGAATGTTTTATTCAAAGATAATTGAATACACAGGTCTGGAACTCAGAAGGAGGTCTGCAGAGAGACATATTTGAGGGTCATCAATATTTCAGTTATAACTAATACATAAAGCCACAGGGGTCAATGAGACCATCTGAGAGAGTGTACAGGATGCAAGGCACAGTGATCCTGGGATGGTGCCTTGAAGGGATTGGAGAAGAGGAAGATTCTATAATGGAGATGGCAGAAGGTAGGAGGGAACTCAAAAGATAGTGGCATCAGGAATCCCCGAGAAGGGCTCTGAGGATAGAGGCTCAGCAGTGCCTAAAACATGCCAAGACGTCACACAAGGACATAAAAGGGTCCATTGGATTAAATGTTACGGGAACATTGATGACCTTAGCAAAAGCAGCTTCAGTGGAGTGGTGATGGGGATGGTGGAAGAGGAAGGCAAAGAAGTTGATGAAGCAAGCACAGGTAACCCTTCCACATTTGACTGTGAAGGGAAGCAGAAGATAGGGTAGCAGCTGAAGGAAGGGGTTTTGTGAGGTGGAAAAGACTCAAGTATGAATTACATGTTGATGACAAGAAGGTACCACTGGAGAGAAGGAAGTTTAAATCTTAGAGGGAATGATAGATGAAGTGAGACTCCCAAGAGGGTAGGTAGGAAAAAATGAGATTCAGAGCAGAGTGGAGGGATTAGACAGAGATGGATGGAGGGAGACCTGAGGGACCAACTTAACAATGGAAGAGTGGCTGCTAGCTGGTGAGAATGGGTGGCATTGGTAGTGTTTTACATGCATACATAATTGCATCTGGTACATGGGGTGACATGTCCTTATGGTGGGTCGAGCATGGGGAGTAGGTGGGAGCTACTGAGGCTACTGACTACCACCTGATACAGGTATCAACTACCCAACTGTCCCCAGAGCCCAAGAGGATGGACCTGTTCTTTTTATTTTTTAATATATAATATTCTTTATTAAAAATTCCATATAGCCAATTATTTTTGAGTTTAACTATAATTTCAGTGTGACTTGCTGTTTTTTACAAATTTCACTATCAGTTTTTATAATTTTTAAAAAATTTTTTATTGATACATAATAATCGTACATATTCATGGAGTACATGTTATATTTTGATACAAGCATATAACATATAATGATCAAATCAGGGGGTAACTGGGACATGATTCATCTGAAACATTTATCATTGCTTTGTGTTGAGAACATTCGAAAACTTTTAGCTATTTTGCAATATAATAAATTATTATTAGTTTTTATAATTTTATCACCAACAATTATATCACAAAATCAAACAATGATAAATGCTTAATAACTATTGGATTTGGCAAAGAAGTTGCTACATCATTCAAGAAGAAATATAGTTCTCTGGTAAAGATATTAATTGATACTTACATTTATGTTAATAAGAAAAATGAAAGGGAAACAACTAAGATGTATCTTGGAATTTTTTTCATTGTTTTAATTTTTTCTTTTTTGATGATCTTATTCTTGAATGTGCCTTTCTTTTGCTTACAAAATATCAGTTGACCATCTGATAGGATCTGGCCTAATATCATGGAAAGAAAAATCATTTTATTTCCATCATTTTGTATTGATTATTATTTCAGTTCAACATGTATTTTGCAACAGTGTTCTTACAAGGATTTGTATTATGTGCTTTAAAAACATGTATATTAAACTAAGTATTTTTTTACAGAAGTCTTACATTAATTTTTGAAAATTTTGACTAATTTGTTAGTTCTATTTATTGTTTGGTCATATGAAATTTTCCCAAGTCTCTCTAAAACCCACTCAGAAAATGAATATAGGTTAGCCAATACAATATATTTCTTTTCTTTTTTGCTTCAGATGACCCCCTTCAACAGGTATATGTAAGAAGAAATCTAAACTTAAATGTAAATTTGCCTTCAATTAATTCGGCATTACCAGATATTTTAATTACTAGATCTTCATTTTTTTTATCTTTAATTTTGCCACTTTTTCTAACTGGGAGAATTACAAAGGATTTCCCCCGGATATATAAATAGAGAAAAGCATGATATGAGCCAGACAATATGCAACAACTTTTAGAGATTCAACCCTATGTTTAATTTCAACAAAAACTACTTTAGGAGTTCTAGGGAGCTATTTACATTGACTACTTTATCTTGCCAAACCATTTCTATCCCTGAGTCAAGTTAGACAAGTTCTTCAACATGGAGGGAGGAGTAAAGATGAAAATTTATATTTAAAAGTATGGCTTCTCCCCTTTTCATCCCCTGAAGAGATGTCTGTTGTTTCTTTTTTGTCATTTGGTACTAACTGTTAAATTAAGTCACTTAAGATAGATTGAAAAACTGTGTAATGTGCTTATCTTTAAGGCATGGAAAATAGTCAAAGACCATCAAATCTTTCTCTTAAAGGAATTTATAACCCATCCTTTAGCTTTCTTTGGGTTTCTTTGTGAGAAAACAGCTCTTTTATCTAATGAAGTGTGATAATTTGGGAGAAGTTCTAAGGTACCGGTGATACCATCTTTAGAGGATATGTCAGGACCTGCCTTCTCAGAGAGAAATAGAAGGAAGTTAACTGCTGAACTTCTTGTCTAAGCAGGGAGGTGGAAGACTCACATCACTCTCAGAGAGCTGTGTTTGGTTCAACAAAGTGACCCTTGAAGTTAAGCCATCGCCATTTCAAGTCTGAAGTCACAGATACACAGTTGTTTTCATCAGTGTGTGGGGAAGCCTTCACTTCTTTACATTTTTTTAAAAAAGTTGTAGCCTTTATATTCCTGTTTATGAGATTTCAAGACTCCTCCAAACTAGAAATCTGAAAAAGTTGCATTATAAATTATTTGAACTTTTCTCTTTGTAGCACTAAGCAACATGTCAAACATTTCATATATCTTATGACTCAGGCACCTACTTAAAGCTTTCTCCTCTCATGTTTGATTATAAAAAGAGTGATGGAATAAGAAAATTAAGACATTTGCTGGGTTTTCCCAGAGCTTTAATCAGTTGGCATCTAACAGGTACTTTTATTTTCCTGGCCTTGAAATCTTTCTGATGGGGTGTGGAAGAAATATTTTCAAATGCTTTCTTGGTTAGGCAAATAAATCTTTGCTTTTTTTGTTTTCTGTTTCTTTTCTGTATTCTTAGCCCACCATCCTCCTTTTCCCCTCAACATACACTCACATGCACACCTATGACGTTCTCATTCCTTTTCTTCCATTAAGGGTAGAAAAAAGTTCTCAGAATGGGCTGATTTGCAGCCATCATCCAAGACATGGTTGAGGATACAACTTGAATGTCCTCAGATTCCATAGCCTATGAGTACAGATGAAGTCACGTAGCATTAATACCTGGATTCTGCTGCCTTTCATTGTTTACACTTAATCATGCTGGACTTTAGTGCCCTGCAAAGCCCCCCTATGCATTCCTGGCAGTTTCCAGGGCTATCTTGCATTTTACCAGATTGCATCAGTGCCCTGGGAAGGGTCCCTCTGAGCCTCTGTGTAGTCTACTTGCGTACTTGCTATACTCCGCTGGGCTCCCTCCATGGCTCTGCTGTTTCCTTCACCATTCCTTCCTGCCAGGGAGAGCCCTCCCTGGTCCAGAGGCTGCCTCTTAATTTTCTTTTGGCTTTTCCCTCTAATCCCACATCGTCAGAGCAGATTAAAAAGCTCAGTTAACAAGAGTAGATGGAACCAGATGTCTTCACTTCCCTGCTTCTGTGCAGGTCATGATAACCTTTTCTTCCTCTTTAGTCTAATACAAAAGGCCTCAGGCAGAGTAACTCCTGCAAAAGGTCAGAATCCCAGATTAGGTGAATTGGAATATCACAAGCAATCCTTAAGCATCTACTTTGTGCTCTGCACTGTGTTAGGTACTAACCTTCATCATTTCATGTAATTCTTATAAACTTTTATGTTATGTTGTTTATTATTATTGTTATTCCCACTTTAGAGATAAGAAAACTGAGGCTCAGAGGAGATAAGAAATTCACAAACCAAAGATCACAGAGCAGATAAGGGTGGAGTTAGGATCTGGCTGCAGGGTTCATGTTCACCCTCTTGAACATTGCTTCCCACGCTGGAAAACAAGTTATGTGTACTATCATCTTAGCAAAACACAGTGTAGCTTTTAAGAAGAAAAATGGCTCTAAAAAGACACAAATAACCTAATTTTTCTATAAACCTAAAAATACTTGAAAATAAGGACTATTAATTTAAAAAAGACATAAATGCATTTAGCTAAAGCAGGTTAAGTGGTGTGTTTATACATCATCACCATCCCTCTTATTTTAGATATTCACAAGAATAGTTAAGTGACATAATTCATGTTAAAGTGCTTAGAAGGCACCGTATTACTATGTGATGATTACAACATGAGAATGAGAGAAGAACTACCTTTTTACATGAAATTTACGTTATCCCAATCATCTGAAACAGGTTAGTGGAATATTTGTATAGTATTGTGAATCTTTACCTGCTAGATGAATAAACATAAACTCAGACTTTGTGGCTGCTGAGGTGACACTTTTCACCAACACCAAATCGCCTTAAAAGATTCTTTCCGAGGAATATAATATTTTGTAGAAGATCTTTTATTCTTGTTCCAGAAGCCAAAACCCTTGAGTTCCTACTCTGTTGAATGAAATATAATATGAGAGAGTTAATCTTGCAATAATTCCTGTAACTGTGACTTGGGAAAGGGAAGGGAGTGGAGCTTCACAGACAGCTCACAACCACGGGGGATGGGGTTTGGGGGAGGAGGCGGGTGCTGGTGCAGAAGTGGAGGTAGCAGAAGGCAATCAATCTCTGGCCAGACAGAGCTACTTTCCTGATGAAGGACAGCAAGAGTGGGGTCCAATATCGATAATTTGGTTAGAGAGGATGTTGATTCACCTTTCTATGTAAAATATCGTAGTTTTACTTTCTATTTGCCTTCCTTTGGAATGAGAAGGGATGAGGGGTATTCTTACAGTTTAGAGCTTCCAAAGGGGCTTTCCAAGGCTGTGTCCTGTCTAATTCTTAAAACAATATAGCTTACTAAGTTATTTCTTTTTAAGCAGATGGAACATGTGATTTAAAGAATGAGTGACTCAGAGGTGCTGCGGGAACCTAGGAATCCCTAGGCTGAATCCCTCCCTCCAGAGACCCAGAACTCTTTCACGAATGTAGGAGGACTTCTCCTCCCAACACCCTTGGCTTCCAGTGGTGCCAAAACGCCACGTTGAATGAATGCAACTATGGTAAAGTATTAATATTTTTCAACAGGCACTTAGTAGAGATGCCTAAAATAAGGAAAAACTTTTAAAAAGCACTAAAAATGGCACATCTGTCCAATGTATCAATCTTCTATCGGTAGTAACCCCACTATTCTCTTAATCTCTCATTTCAAAAGCAATCATCTTTGACAATATCCCCTCCCTATTTTGCCCTATGTTACTGGTCCTAACTGCTGTCATGGAGGGTATGTGGCAAGTAGGAATACTGTCGTGGGCATTCAGTTCAACTATTACCAATATGGTGCTTATGGTGTTATGGCACTGTTACTACTTCATGGGTTTTTTTTTTTTTTTATTGTTTTTGTGTCAGGAAGGACATGCATAGTATTAGAACACCACTGGTTTAGAACCAACATAATAAAAGAAATGTTGAATGCCCAACTTAGTAGCAATTCAAATGAATCCCATAAGAACAGGAAACCAAGTGGAAATTCAAATATAAGCTGTGCCCTAAAGTTGCCATCAATAATCCCTGAAACAAAAACAATGAAATTAGAATATTGTTTGGGCTGCTCTCCCACCTGATAAGTGAACAAGGAATCAGCCTATTTCCATCATTTCCAGTTCAAAAGCTAATGAGGTGGAGAAAATCCAACAGAAACTGGGCAGTGACGTTTGCTTCTTTGTCAATGACAAAATCATGTAGCAATTTCCTGGTCTACAAAAAACATCCCAATAAATCTCCTCTGTATGCCACTGGGAAGAAGTTTTGTGGAGCTGGGTGGACTTCAGAAGCCTGCTAACCTTGAGCAGCTCTGATGTTATCCTGCTCTTATTGCTCAATGGAAAATTCAGCAGAATCACCAAGTAACAGGAGACTGGGTTCAGGGCCATAAATCTCCAAGAGATGCTCACTGACATCCACGGTGCTCTGTGGAGTGAGTTTAACAAGGTCATTCTTGCTGAACTTCCTTTGAGTTGGCAGCTACAGCTTACTGTCAGGCCCAGAGCCAGGTTCTTAATCATAGAGAAAACCCAAGGGTGGAGGTGGGAAGGCCATGAAAGGTAACTTTTAGGCCTAGTCCCAGTGTCAGATAGGGCCTGGGTGGAAGCCCCATACAGAATGACAGCCCCTTGGGGGCCTCCGTACTACAGCTGAGATCCTTTTCTGCACCTGCTAATTTAGCCTTACTGCTCAGTCTTCCAGGGACTTCCCATCATTCATTGAATCAAATATAAACTTCTGGCCACTGCCTTTAGAGTCTTCTCATTCTACTTCAAACATCTGAGCATATCTTTGATTCACTCTTGGATCTAGCCACATGGTCTTCTTTCAATATCTGCATTTGGCTTTTTCCCTTCTAAAGCTTTGTCACCCAATGATGGAATGACTGAGTTGCTTTCTTTTGAATTTTTCTTGGGGTGACAAAAATACCAAAGAACAAGGATACTAGCAGAGGCCAGAGGCATATTAGGGAACCCTCTTGTAGCAGCAGTGGGAGAGGGGGTGAGAATCCAAGAAGGCATTATTATTCCCATTTTTAAGGTGATATAACTGAGACTTTGAGAGATTATATGACCTCACCCAGTAAACGTGAAGCCAAGTGTTGTGATCATCAACTATATCCTGTATATTTTATGCCAGGGTCAGCAGATTCTTGTGTAAAGGTCCAGATTATAAATATTTTAGGCTTTGTGGGTACACAGTCACTGTCACAACTATTAATATTCAACTCTGCCATTGTATAATAGTACAAAAGCATCCATAGTCTATAAATAAACAAATGGGCATGGGTGTGTTCCAATAAAGCCCTATTTACAAAAATAGGTGGTAGATTGGATTTGGCCCGTGGGCCATAGTTTGTGGACCCTGTCCTATGCCACAGAGCTATAACTGACCTTATGTCAAGAGTATGTATTCATAGGCTATTAGTTTTGCACATTTTAATTCTCAAAATATAGATATTAAATAATAGAGTATAAAGGAATACAACATAACCTAATGTAATTCATATAACAAGGAAACAACACAGGGAAGTTAGTCCATGTGGAGGTTACCTAATAGTGAAGTGGCAGGAGCTCAGGAGATACCCACAGTGAGGGAGGTGGATGATGCTGATGTAGGCTCTGCCCTGAGGTCAGGACAGGAAGCCCTGGCAGGGAAGAGGAGCTGAGAGACTTGATAGGGATAGGTCTTTGCATTTTCTACCCACTTCTGCCTCTAACCCAATGACCTTATTATTTGGTAACACATTTCTGTTTACCTGGCTTGCTAGCCCTGCAAGGAGAGAAAATAGGAGAAACTCTAACAGCAGAACTCACTCTCTGAACATTGTAAAAACAGACTTCTGAGTAGGCCCCAGGAATCTCAAACTCCTTCTTATGGTCTTCAGTGTACATTTACAGTGTCATCTCTTTCCTTCTCTTCTCCGTTATTTCCATCACCTAGGGTGGTTTCCCATCACCCTTCTCCCTACCCCTCCACCATCTGTAAGGCCCAACTAAGCAGCTCTTTTTTTCCCCATATGGCCTTTCTTTAGTGTGACCAACTCAGCAGCTTTAAGGGGTTGTTGTTTCCTTCATGGAGCTTTCTCTGTTTGGTCCTGTACTGCCTGTATCACTCATTTAGCATTTTATTTTATGCCACTTTATGCTCTCCCATGCTAATTAACTTCTCAGGTGTGTCTTGTTGTGCAATGACAATACAGCTTCATGAAGGCATTGGCTGGGTTTTGAGTTATCTGTGTCTTCCAGCACAGTGCTAGACTCATACTATGAACACCTATTAAGTGGTCTGTACCCATAATTATGATCTTTCAATAGGCCTTTAACATGGAGCTTCTTTTCTCTCCGTTCCTTATTGTCTCCCTAGTGTTAAAACGCGTATTGGCTAGCTCTGTTGGTTTTTCACTTTTCTCTTCTCTCTCAGGACTTGAGATAAGTTCCCTAAGAGGCAGGTTGGAATCGATGACTGACAACACATATAAAACTATCACTGTCTAGTAATCCTCAGCTATGGTCCTTGGTCAAGTCTAATCAGTACCCTGTAAAATCCGTGAGAGCAGAGACGGTGTCTGTTTTTACTCATCATTATATTTCCTCCATTTAGCAAGTGCCTGGCATGTGGTAGATGTGTAACAATTATGGGTTGAATAAAAGAATGAGTGAATGAATAATATCTTGACCTGGTCCTGAGTGAATCCCTTGCCCTGTGGGAAGGGGGCTGATTGTCAAAAAGTGAGGAGATGGCCTTAGTTGTCCCTCCTTGTCAGAGCATCTCAGCCCCTGGTGTCTGATTCATGTGAGGCTTGTTAGACCTCGTGCAAGTGGAATGTTTGATGGCCCACCCCAATGTACCAAATCCCCATGGATCAGCAGGGTTCTCCCAACAAGTGATGAACAGATACAACAAATTGTCAGCTTCTGAGACAACATCTCTAATCTAACCCCCCAGAGCTTGCTTCATAGTGTACTGAGATATACTTCCTGTCTTGACCTATCAAAAATTTTGAAATCCCTCCACAGAGTGGGTCACACATGCAGGGAGTGCTTAGTGGGGACCATATTTGCTGTTTTTCTTATTAAGGTAAAACCTGGTTTAAGGGCCCAAATGATGAGCATCCCTAATTTGAAAATCTGAAATGCTCCAAAATCCAAAACTTTCTGAACACTGACATGATGCCAAAAGTGGAAAATTCCACATCTGACCTCATGTGACAGATTGCGGTTAAAATGCAGGTGCACAACACAGTTTATTCAGTATTCTCTGGTATTCTTGTAATACTACTGTGCTGCTTAGTTACCCTGAACACATTATTTTTTCACTGTTTTAATGGTATTTCATGTTTTTTACTGTTAACTACTTACATGAGAATAAGCAGAGCTTATTGGTAGCATATAAATTCAGAGTTAGGAATGATGGTGATGCTGGACAACCACAGATTGTCCACATGGGTGGATGAGATAGTAACACCTTTGCTTTCTGATGGGTCAACATGCACAAACTTTGTTTCATGCACAAAATTATTAAAAAATATTGTTATAATTTTATCTTCTGGCTATGTTTATAAGGTGTTTGTAAAGCATAAATAAATTTAATGTTTTGACTTGGGTCCCATCCCCAAGATATCTCATTATGTGTATGCAAATGTTACAAAATTTGAAAAAATCAGAAATCCAAAACACTTCTGGTCCCAAGCATTTCAGATAAGGAATTCTCAATTTATATATATAAATCTGATTATACATGTGCTAAAATAGTTTAGTTTCCTGAATAATGTTTTAATAAGAGTATTTTCCTTGTTGGTGGCATTATGTAATATACTAAAGAGAAAAGGGTGGATTATATTTATATAATTAGATTTTGTGCATATTTACCACAAGGTGGCGGTATAGCAGCCCCTACTTGCTTATTAGGGCTATAGCTATCAAATGGAGATAGCAGAGACATACTTTTTCCCCTCAAGTTTCCAAAGTCCGAAATCATGCCCATATATCCTAATCTGTGGCTAAGTAGATTTTGTGATTAAACACATATGCACATAAGTCCAAATTCTTTCACATTCAAAAAAATTCTCATATACAACCTGGCTTATATGACAGGATGAATGCTCTATATGTTCTGTCCAGCACTTAGGTAATCATGTGTGAATCATTTGTATTTATAATTAAGCAATCTCTTGAATAAGTGGGCAAATCAATTTTAAAACTTATTAGTGCAACTTTTAAAGCAGCATACAAAGAATAACATATTTTAGGAGTGGTATTGTTATTGCAGACATGCTGCCTCAGTAGTTCTCAGTTGGAATGGGGAGAATCTGTGGAAGGAAGGTCTACATGAGACTGGAAGGGAGAAGTGCATGAGGAAGTTATCAGCCATCACCTTTTGGCTACATTTACTGAAGACTCATTGTTCATTATTTTATTGTGTAAATGCTGTTCTTTGACTTTGAAGAGCTATGATCCAAAGCTATAGACAACAGAGAAAAAAATCCAGCAAATATGTGAGAAGACAAGTACCAATACAAAGATCTGACTGGAAGGAGGGAAATAATGTTGATTTTATATGTTTTTCCAAGGGATCAGAGAAGAGAGTAGAAACAGGCAGAATGGCATGGTCAAAAGATCATGGGAATAATAATAATAATGAGACCCAGTTTCTTGTCTCAGGACTGCCCTTCACCATTCTGGGCTGCCTCAGTTTCCTTGTGTGCAGAAGGAAGCACTTGCACTTGGGTCTTGGTCTCAGAAGTATCAACAGAAATATGTTCTACCAATAGTTGATATTAAAGACTACCCTTCAAAGAAGATTTGGGTTGAAATAAAATGAGGAAAGCAAATTATCATATTGCATCTCATCCTCTCTCCACCCCCCACCCCACCGCCGGTCCCCCAGAAAGTCATGATGTATGTTAGCATATAAAGGCTCTGAGTAGCCTAGAGTGAAGAAACTAGTTTAGCTTTGTTTAAAGTAACATTTCAAACAATTTAACTGTGGAATACAATTTATCCCTCCACTTTGCTCCAAGAAACACCAATTAACATTCTATGTTCTTAGGATATGAATGACTTCTGGTAGATATTAAATAATTTGGGAACCACTGAATTAAGAGGACTTTAAAGCCTGTTCCAACTCTAGGAATATGTATCAGAAGCTCCAGAGGGCAGGAAACTATGTCTAACTTTTTTTTTTTTTTTTTTTTACTTTATCCCCAGTACTTGGGGGTAGAGCAAGTGACCAATAATGTTTGCAAAATCAATGAACAGACTGTGGTAGTATAGGTTTTTCCCCTTGCCACTCCTTCAGGGAAGCATAGGCTGTATCTACCCCCTTCTGAAGTCATGTACATTTCAAATTTAAGCAATTCCAGCTAGAGAAAGGAGACAAAGACCTTTTTTTTTTTTTCAGCCTAAAAACACAGGGGAATTAGGCTGAGTCTTTCTTGGCGATGTAAAAGTGTGTTGTCTTGAAGATAGTTGACCCTAATAGGATGGCTTTTTCATTTCCTCCTCTGTTTTCATATGTTGAAGTCTTACCCGGATCCATCTAGAAAAAAAACAAAATTAGTTGGAAGGAAATGACTGACATCTCCATTCTGAACATCAAAGAGAAAGAAAGAATCCCAGGATGGGGGAACATAGGACGATTTTAAGGATCAAGAGGCTTATGGTAGTGGAGGGTGAAGAGAGAGATTCTATAGAAGTGGGAGGCTCCCTGAAGGATGGGGAGATGGTGACCAAGTGTTTGGCCCCCAATATTACGAAAGAAGTTTAGGAAGCTGGTGGAATGAGCTGAGTAAGGTAGAAGAACCACTCCAGATGCTCAGTAGAAGCTATATGCCCTCTGATGGATGTCTTGAATCAGATGTAAAGAACTCAGAGGTGTATTCTACCAGATTCTGTATATGTAGGTATTCAGTTGAAAGAAAAACTTTTCTCAGGGACTAGATGGTACCACCCTGCTATTAAAGGCATAATAAGGAAGAGACAAAGTGCTAAAACACCAACTCTACTGATAGGACTAGTAATATAGAGTACAATTTCAGACTTCACTCACCCAATGATATCAGTTGCCTACTATGAACTCCTTTGATTGGCAAGTTCTGGAAGGTGTGTCTGCTAAAATGTAGCATGTGAGCAGAGGAGAAATAACACATTGACCCATTAGTAGTCATATTGACATTGCAGAGAACAGGGTCCTAGGAAGCAGAGCACTGCATAGGTCAATTTTATTGGGGAAAGGGAAGCTAAAAAATGTGGAGTGGTGCTGTAGGACAGCACTGCAGAGGCCCTGGGAGTTAGGAGTTAGGTCTGTGGGAGCCTAGGACTTAAGGGGGACCCCAAATATAAAACGTGGGAGACACCAAAGGTATATTTTATCTATTTTACAATTTTATTCACAGCAGAGATAAAAAGAGACAATGTCAAGTTTAAAACAAAAGATCTTGGAAGACAGCCCAGGTCTTCCCATTTCTGCTTTGTATCAACTGTCCTGATCTTATTATTTGTATCTAAAAATAAAGTATCAATGTTTATAATTATTAAATGGTTATACACATATTTGTATACTTTATATTAAATAGATGTATAAATATATTTATAATTATTTAAAAAGTAAATGAAATCAAATCCAAGTTTTAACGTTATAATTCTTCATTCTTCCTACTTGCATTCCAATATGACTTCTTAATAAGAAGAAAAAGGAACAGAGTTGCAGTTGTCACTCTGGCATCTCATATAACTTATAGCCTGTAATATTTCCCTCAAAAACCAGTGGACTCTGGTACTTTGGTGGAGTAAATAACTGTAGAGGTCATAAATTACTGCACTGCTTTACTTTTCCCTGCCCCACCTTATTTTGAATTTCTCTACCAGGTAGGTACTCTATGGAGGTATGTCATATGTGTGAATGTCACCTGGCATATGTGTAATGTGCAAAGAAGACTGCTAACTGGGGGTTGGGTCCATCTCTCCAGAATTCAGGTGGAACAACACTGCAGACTTAAAATGTGACAAATCCTTTAGACACGTGGAGGTCATTTTTATTTTGTTTTTAATTGACATATATATTTTTAATTGTACATATTTATGTAGTACAAAAGTGAGGTTTCAATACATATAATGTATAGTGACCAGATTGGGGAATTAGCATATCCATCATCTCAAATATTTATCATTTCTTTGTGTTGGGAACATTCAATATCCTCCTTCTAGCTATTTGAAACTAGGTATTATTATTAACTATAGCCATCCTACAGTGCTATAGAATACTAGAATTTATTCCTCCTATCTAGATGTAATTTTCTATTCTTTAACAAATCTCTCCCTAACTCCTCCTTCCCCCTACACTTCCCAGCCTCTAGGATCCTCTGTTCTACTTTTTACTTGTATGAGATCAACTTTTTTTTGAGCTTCCATATGTAAGTGAGAACACACAGTGTTTAGCTTTCTGTTCCCGGCTTATGTTACTTAATATAATGTCCTCCAGTTCCATCCATGTTGCTGAAAATGAAAGAATTTCATTCCTTTATGGCTCAATAGTATACCATTGTGTATATATACACCACATTTTCTTTATCCATTCATCTGTTGTTGGACACCTAGGTTGATTCCATATCTTGGCTATTGAGAATAGTGCTGCAACAAACATGGGGGTGCAGTTGTCTCTTCAATATCCTGATTTCTTTTCCTTTGGTTAAATGCCCAATAGTGGGATTGCTGGATGATATTGTAGTTCTGTTTGTAGTTTTTTGAGGAATTTTCATACTGTTCTCCATAGTGGCTATAGTAGTTTACATTCCTACAAACAGTGTATAAGAAAAAAATTTCCTTTTCTCTTCACCCTTAACAGCATTTGTTACTTTTTGTCTTTTTGATGGTAGCTGTCCTAATTGGGGTGAGATGATACCTCACTGTGGTTTTGATTGGCATTTCCCTGATGATTGGTGATGTTGAGCTCTTTTTCCAAATATCTGTTGGACATTTGTATGTCTTCTTTTGAGAAATGTCTGTTCAGATCATCTGTCCATTTTTTAATTGGCTTGTTTTTTTGCTGTTGAGATGTTTGAGTTCCTTGTATGTTCTGGATATTAATCTCCTGTCAGATGAATAGTTTGCAAATATTTTCTCCTATTCTGTTCTTTCCACACTGTTGTTTACTTCCTTTGTTGCACAGAACCTTTTTAGTTTGTTATAATCCCATTTGTTTATTTTTGCTTTTGTTGCCTATACTTTCGAGGTCTTACTCATAAAATCTTTTCCCAGACCAATATCTTAAAGCAGCTCCCCCTTATGTTTTCTTCTAGTAGTTTTATAGTTTCAGGTCTTACATTTAGATCTTTGATCCATTTTGAATTGATTTTTGTATAGGGTGAGAGCTGGGGGTCTAGTTTCATTCTTCTGTCTATGGATATGCAGTCTCCCCAACACCATTTATTGAAGATACCGTTCTTTTCTCAATGAATGTTCTTGGCACCTTTGCCAAAAATCAGTTGGCTGAAGATATGTGTATTAGTTTCTAGGTTCTCTATTCTGTTCCATTGGTTTATGTGTCTGTTTTTATGCCAGTACCATGCTGTTTTGGTTACTGCAGCTTTTTGTACGTGTTGAAGTCTAGTAATATGATGTAGGGGCTGTTTTTAAAACCACACAAGTTTGTAAGAGTATTGTGTTAACAAAATTTTCTATCTATTTAGATACAATTTGGTTTTACATCCTTGTTATTACATGGTTTGTGCTAATTTTCCTAAGTTACTACAACCCAGGAAAACAAATATTTCAAAAACCCACCAAACTCCCATATAATTCCTGGTATGTGGTAATTTCCATTATAGAAAGATAAACTAATAAGGTTTCAGAGGACAAACAGAGTATTAACAAGTTTATATTCTTAATGTCAAGGTAAAGTGTTCATTTTAACTCAACAGGAAATGACTCTCCTCAAAATATTTATTTCATCTGTTATTACGGTTTGATTTTAGGCAAAAAACTATTAGTTTGGTTGAAAAGACATGATTTATACTACTGTCCTTGGTTACCCTGAAGATTTAAATGTTATGTCAACTTTTCAACATTCAAAGCAGAAATTCAAGCATCAAATGAATTTTTATTAAGGAGGATTAAAAGTTTTTTCAGGTTCCAAAGTCACCATCCACCTTAGCAAAACATTTAAAAAGCAAGAAGTACCCATATGTTGGCTTTTTGAACTGTTACAATGATGTTTTTGGAACTTCAGGTGGTAGGTATATGCCATTTTGTACAAAGAAATGTTCCGTTTCAGGTTCCAGCAGAAGTCCTCAAATCAGTGATTTAGACTGACAGATAAGAATCTTGTGTAAGCCATGTAATAGGGCACAGGCGGGGAGATGCAGCACTCTCTGTATGTGTGGTAGACAGAATAATGACCCCCAACGGTGTCGGTGTCCTAATCCCCAGACCTGTGAACATGTTACTTTACATGGAAGAAGGGATTTTGCAAATGTAATTAAGGAACTTGAGATGGGGACATTACCCTGGATTATGCCGGTGGGCTCAATGTAATCACAGGAATTTTTATACGTGGGAGGCAAAAGGGTCAAAATCAGGAAAAGGAAGTGTGACAACAGAAGCAGAGGTTGGAGTGACTGAAGATAGGGGAAAGGATACATGGAAAGGAATGTGGGTGGAGGTCCCTGGAAGCTGGAAAAGGCAGGAAATGGATTTGTACCTGGACCCTCCAGAAGCAATTTAGCCCTGCTACAACTTGTTTTTAGCCCAGGGAGACCCATTTTTGATTTCTGACCTCTGTAACTATATGATAAGCTTGTGGTGTTTTCAGCTATTACATTTGTTACAGCAGTAATAGGAAACTAATACCTATGTGACCCCAAATTCCTTTCCTCTTCAGAGAAAACACCTAACAGTTAATATGGTGAAGTAGAAAGAGAAGTTGGATTTAAACAGGTCATTGTTCAAATTCTGATTTTGCCACTTCCTGATTGAGTGACCTTGAGTAAGTTACTTAATTTCTTTGACCCTAAATTTCTTTATCAGTAAAAGGGGTTATGGTGAAAGTTAAACATGGTAAGATATGTAAAATTCCCAACATAATGCCTGGATGAATACCTTCAAGATAGACCTTCAAGAAATGTTACTCCCGTTCTTCACCAGATTGCTGAGGATTTATGGCATAAAAATGGTGTACCTGGAGGTTTACAACTTGTGTTAGGAGCACCCAGTGCCTTCTGGGAAGATGCCCATGCTCATGTCTTAGTGTGAGTCAAGGCAAAAAGGCTAGCTTAGAGACTGTGTCCAAACCTGCAGGCTAAGAGCTGAAATATGCTCCCTGAGGTAAGGTTTGGCATACTTTGTGAACTTCTGACGTTTCCTGTGTCACCTTATCTGTCTGTGACTCAGGGACAGCACTATCTCACCCCCAGTGTCGCTGTGCTGATTTGTGAAGAAGGTAACAAGCCTGTGTGTTCACAGATGGGGCATGATGATTCTCAGCAGCAGCTGCCTGGGTTTTGAAGATTAAATCCTGGACTTGTGGGCTCCAGCACTCAGTGTAAGCTGTTGCCTGTTTGTCAGTCCAGGCTGCTTTGATGGTTCTGAGTTAGCAAATTAGGGGCCCACATTTCCAGGTATGGGCTCAGGTGACCTAGAGAACATGAACTGCTTTATGAAGCCATTTTCACTAGAGAATATGTACCTATCCCAGAAAGGCAGTATTTGGTTGGAAGAAAAACAAGTTTGAAAGGATCACACTTAAGAAATGAAGATAGTTTTTCCCTCAAACATGAAATCTCATAATCCAGGGTGAGGCACAAGGACAGATCTTTGTTGCCAATTTTTTTCAGGAGATCCATTGAAGTTTGTTCCTTTCTAGTATGTGGATTTTGTAGAAAATTGGTCTTTGCCTACATTGTCTCCTCTAATCTTTAAAACACTTTTTCTTAGTTATTTTGTGTAGATTCAAAGAACAGAATTCAGTGCTGTAGTCAATGTGGACATTCAGATGTCCTGGATCCAAATCTCAGTCCCAGCACGTTCTACCCCCAATAACGTTAATATGATTTCTGTTTAATAATCTGCATAATTACTGTTTAGGCCTAATTACTGTTTAGTTCCTATAACATTTTTGCTTATAATTCCTTAGCTCAGAGTAGTCTATAAAGTATTATTTTTGCAGATCAGATTAATTTAAGCACACTGTATAAAGTCTGGTCCTCTGAGAAGCAAAAGCTAAGATGGGATTATATATACAAGAGATTTATTGGGGGAAATGCCCATGAAGAAGCAGGAGCAGGCAGAGAGCCTTCAGATCAACATTCAGGTCTCACCTGGGAAGGAGATGGGAAGAAAGAAGATTGGATAGGAAGAGTCCCAGACTGTAGACCAGTTTCAAGAAAGCTTTGACCAGGCTGAAGGAACGTCCCTGAGCTGCAGGCACCAGTTGGAGGAGCTCTGATTTTCACAGGAATGGGGCTGCACTAGTTCTCGGCTGTGCTGGATCATTGATTGGGAGAAAATTGCTGACAGTATGGCTTGGGCTCCAACATGGTGGTGGATCCAGCAGGGAAGTCGCTGGGCCACTGTCAACTATGCTCCTCATAGCAGAAGAGCAGATGGTGCGTTGTCACTGCCATCCTAATTCTTCCCCACCCATTCACACTGACAGTTATTAAAAAGAAAGGTCTGTATGTTGACTCTGCTGCCAGTACATGAGGACCCTATTCCCATATCCCTTGCCCATTTCCCAAGATCTGAGATGCTCTGGATCATCCTTTAGAGGTTGCCTACCAGAGTTGCTCCTGGGCTGTGTATTCTGCTTTTTTCTGTCTCCAGAGAAAAAATGGGGCCTACACGTGCTGGTTCTATAAGGATTTCTAGGACAAGGACCTGGTTCGCCTATGGAGGAAAGGGGAGAGGAGATGAGAGGGCACACTGGATTCTTGGTCTCTGGGAACTGGGAATTAGAGAGGGATTTGGTGGGTCTGGAATCTCTGATGGGAATGAAAGCTGTGGTTGGACAGAGGCTGCTGGAGCACTTGCCAGATCCAGACCACTAGCAGTCATAGAGGGTGGGCTTTTCATTCCAGGGGAAATGAGGAAACTGAGAGGGAGATGGCAGGTCCATCTATCCTGATCCCTGCCCGGGTACCCTTATGCTGCCAAGGCATGCTCCCCTCAAGGTGGCCTGTGTGTTCACTGTCCTATCACCAAACAACTCCTCAGCTGCCAGCGGATGTCTAAAACTCCTTTAACTGGTATAAAGCCTTTCATTTCGTAATTTTAAAAGTTTTAGAATAGTCCTCTAGTTCACCACACTATGGTCAACTGTCCAGTAGTCAGGTGTGTCCATTCCTTCTCTAGATTGGGAATTCTTTTAGTTAGTGCAGAGACTGTATCTTTTTCCTTTTTTAATTTCCAGCACCTAACAAAATCCCTGATACAAAGTTGATTCTCCATAAATTTTTATAGAATTGAATGTAATTGAATAGATTCAGATACTTCTGGAAAAGGTAGCATAGCAACAAAGATGGAATCATACAAAAGTAGATAAATACCTGAGAATGCAAAACTGTGGACATTCAGAAGTTCCGAATCCAAATCTCAACTCCAGCATATTCCACCTATGCGATCATAGATGAATGTTTTAACCTTTCTGCATTTTAATTTCCTTCGTATAAAATGAGGACAGAGAACCTGCTCTGATACCCTCAGCACACTTGTGACTATCAAATGATAAAGAAAGGACTTTGAAAATGTAAAAGTGATGAATAAAATTATTTTTTAATTGTTTTGTGGGGACTTGGGGGTTAATTTAAAGGCAGCTGATGCTTGGAACCAGGAGAGAGGAGTTTTAGGGACACCTAAGTCTACCTAGGTACGGAGATATTTTAGGCCATGCAGCACTAAAATTGCCAGTTGTAAGAAATTATAGATTGTTTTTTTTTTTTTTTTTTTTTTTGAGACAGAGTCTCACTCTGTTGCCCGGGCTAGAGTGAGTGCCGTGGTGTCAGCCTAGCTCACAGCAACCTCAAACTCCTGGGCTTAAGCAATCCTACTGCCTCAGCCTCCCGAGTAGCTGGGACTACAGGCATGTGCCACCATGCCCGGCTAATTTTTTCTATATATATTTTTAGTTGGCCAGCTAATTTCTTTCTATTTTTAGTAGAGACGGGGGTCTCGCTCTTGCTCAGGCTGGTCTCGAACTCCTGAGCTCAAGCAATCTGCCCGCCTCGGCCTCCCAAGTGCTAGGATTACAGGCGTGAGCCACCACACCCGGCCTAGATTGTTTTTAAAAACTAACTTTACCACAGAACACATAAAGTAATCTATCTAAATAAGCAATTGCCATGTTAGCTCTTAGGCTTTCTATAAACAAAAATAAATGCTATTCACTCAAGACATCACTTTAGTAGTAAAACCTGTAAACAACATAACCACCCTTTTATTGCTGGAGTAGTGATTGACTGAAGTAACCTCCTCTTGTTTAGCCCTTTATGGTTTACCAAATGTTTTAATGTACATTATCATTTTGATTCTTCAAAATTACTCTGGAAAAGGAAGAGAACAAAGAGTTTTCATGACAATTCACCACATATTAATTCATAGCTCTTAAAGGAATTCTACAACAAAAATTGGATGGTTGTTAAAAGCTTGGAGTCAGATAGACCTGATTTAATCCTGGGCTTTGCATGTGCTAGCTGTGTGACTGTGGGTAAGTAAATAACTTATCTCAGACCCAGTTTCTTATTCTTCAAAATGAAAGTTTAACTGTTACTCAAATATTTTCTAGACAAATGCAATAGCCCCACATTCAGATTTCAAAGAGGGAGAAGAACTTTGAATTTGGGATGAGCCCCAAGAACCTTCCTAAATAGTGCTGATATTCAGATTAGTTGAAGTGAGGCGTGTGAAGTGCTCAGCACAGACAATAAACATTCAATATTAGCCTTACAGATTTGTCATTTACACAGTGTTTTCATATGTTTTATTCAATCCTCTCAATAACTCCATAAAGCTTCCCTTTACAAATTTAGAAACTAAAACTTAGGGAACTTATGATTTGGCCCAACTACACAGCCAGTCAAATGTCAGAGCTCATCTACTACTCTCAGTGATGACCACTGCCTGTCCGAGTCAGGGAGCTTGTCACCAGGAGTGGTTATTAAGAAAGAGTGAATGAGAGGGACAGAGCAACACAAATTACCTACTAAAGACTGAGAAGGTGGAATCTTCTGCCACAGGATGAGTAGAGACATATGGCAAAGACTACAGGTTCTGTTTTCTCTTTTCTTCAGTTTCAGGGAGAAGATCTATGAACTGAGAGTATTTCTAAGACCTTTATAAGTTCCCAGCAATCTTTTTTTATTTTGTGGACAGTGTCTTGCTCTGTCACCCAGGCTGGAGTGCAGTGTCATGATCATAGCTCACAGCAACCTCAAACTCCTGGGCTCAAGCAATTCTTCCGCCTCAGGCTCCTGAGTAGCTGGCACTACAGGTGTGCACCAGCATACTGAGCTAATTAAAAAAAATTTTTTTTTTTTTGAGACATGGTCTTATTATGTTGGTCAGGTTGGTCTCAAACTCCTGAACTCAAACTATCCTCCTGCATTAGCCTCCCAAGAGTGCTGGGATTACAAGCATGCCCAGCTTCCAGCAATCTTGGTATTTGATAATTAGAGGCATGAGAATTAGGATTAGAAATTAGATAAAACTAATATTGTTGGTTAGTTGATATTTTGAGTAGCATTTAAGTATATTTATTTTCCATAATCAAAGTTGTATTAATAGTATTACTATACTACCAAAAATTTGAAAAATGAGGTAAGACCTATAATACTGGTGATAATATAGGTGACTTTATTTTCCTGACACAATCTCTATTATCATCTCGAAGCATCTGAGAAACTTTCCCCACTCCTACCCACCTTTATTTAACTGTGTGTGAGTCTATCATGATTTAAAACCCAGCTTTATACTCTTTTGGAGGTGGTGTTGCATAGCAGCGACAGGGGAGATTATCTTTGTTGGTTTGGGAGGAGTTTGAGGTTCATGTTAACATATTGATATGTGCAAATATACAGGGCAAGTTAATTCAAGTGTGGGCAGCCTCATGGTGCAATCAGCAAAAGGCATCAGGAGGCTTCTGGGGGTGAGAAACAGCAGAAAAGGGGCTCCCCTGGAGTTCAGTTCAAGATCACTTTGAAAGACAGGCACGAACTCCATCCACATGGGTGATAACATGGTTAGACAAGAAACTATGAGCCCTGAATACAAAATAAGATTGGGTATGAGAGGGTAAGACAAAGAATATGAGGGAAAGGAAGTTGCAGAATTTACTCTGATTCCTGAAAGAAAAGAAGATTTGAGGTAATACTTTAAGTCAAGAAAAGCCATAGAACATAGGGAAGACTTACAGTTAGGAAGAAAAGAATATAGGTGTGGTCATTTGTTCACTCATTCATTCATTCGCCTATCCAGAAAGAATTTTTTTTTTTTTTTTTTTTGAGACAGAGTCTCACTCTGTTGTCCGGGCTAGAGTGCTGTGGTGTCAGCCTAGCTCACAGCAACCTCCAACTCCTGGGCTCAAGCAATCCTCCTGCCTCAGCCTCCTGAATAGCTGGGACTACAGGCATGCACCACCAGGCCCGGCTAATTTTTTCTATATATATTTTTGGCTGTCCATGTAATTTCTTTCTATTTTTAGTAGAGACGGGGTCTCGCTCTTGCTCAGGCTGGTCTCGAACTCCTGAGCTCAAACAATCCGCCCGCCTCGGCCTCCCAGAGTGCTAGGATTACAGGCGTGAGCCACTGCGTCCGGCCCAGAAAGAATTTTTGAATACCTGCAGCATATTTATCATGTCCCCAGCTTCTTCTTTTCGGGAGAAAATGACAGCAGCCCCCACCTGAAGGGGAGGCATCTGGTGGGAGGCAATACAAACCCACTCAGAGGATGAAGAACACTTAAACAACAACCTGTGTACACACTCAGAGAAACCTGGTGTCGTCTCTGCTGAGGAGACATGAAGAGAAAGGGTGCAAGACAGTCAGAGGAAGGTAAGTTTCAAATATGCTCACAATTTGCCCAAATGTCTGTGTGTGGAGTTCGTAAAAGCTAAATACTCAGCAAAACATCTTGTTGTCAGTGGTCCTGGAGAGAGGTCTCTTGTCAGCATCCTTCAGTGATAGCTACATGGGAGAGTTGCTTGACTTTTGCCCTCATCTAGACTTAGTGACTTGTGACCAAATGAGCCCTAACGAGTAGATGGTTCTGGCAAGCCTAGCTTCTCTAAAGGGGGAATCCTCATTCCTTGTTCAAAAAGCCTGCTAGCTGTGATTTAATAAATGTAACACTAGCAGAAGGCCAGAAGTGTTTAAAGGAGCTCAGAACTTTGAGGGCCATAGGTAGCTTCCTGTGTTTGACTTCAGCAGCAGAGATGCTTACATGTTTCATGTGTAAGACCCTTTGTCAATGTCTGATTATGGTGTTGAGGAGAAGAGTCAACAAGCCTAGAAACATGCATTGTTCAATTCAATAAATACCTATTGAATCGAGGCAGAATAGAAGAGCTTCCAGGTGCCTTTCCTCTCCAAATGACTTTTTCTGTGCCTAGTAACTGAATACTTGAGTTGACATCATGCCAAGGTTTAACTGTTAGTCGTATATTTTCTAGAAAAATGACACTAGTTCCTCCTTTAGATTTCAAAGAGAGAAAAGGATCTCGAATTTGGGATAGGACCCTGAGGACCTCCTTAAGTAATGCTGACAAGTCTCCAGATGGGTTAAGGATGTTCTTGATGTTAGGAACTGAGAAGTTTAGCCCCACAAGTGTGCACACACACTACCAAATCTTATGAGACCATTTGGTAACAATATATTTTGTTTTGTTCTTAAGATGTCTTCTTGGGTGGCCAGAAAATTAGCTATCATCTGTAGACTGGAATTGAATAATAAAAACTCCACAGCTTCCATATTAAAACAGAAATTGAAGTCAACACAGGATCTATTTCCCCTAGTTTTATTCATCCCCATGTCCCCTACTTATACATTTTCATCGTACTCACAGTCATTAGTCCGTGAGTCTACACCTTGTCTTAAAGGCCAGTGGGATTTGAAGGCCTGTGCCTATCCATGTTCCATATATTGGCACGAGTGGTTCCAGGAGCTTATGTTAGATTTCCATCTTCTTACAAATAACACAAGCTATCTGTGGGTCTGCAGTGGTCTTTCAGGATCCAGGGGACAAAGAAAAAAATGCTGATACGAAGATTGTTCATCTCCCTTCCCCACCCACCCACACATCTCTACCCATTGACCGAATGGTTTGCAAGTGAGCTGTGAAGAGAACTTCCCCATCAGAGGCCTTAAACTATATATAAGGATATTTTGCAAGAACAGCAGAACAGAAACAAGTTCAAAAGGACGGAGAAAAAATGCTCCAAATCTGTGGCAAACAGGATTTTACTGAAATTTACAGGATTCCTTGGATATGCCTTTGATTCATGCACTGATTTCCCAACACTTTGAAACTATTTCAAGTGGTATTAAAAAAAATGAAAAATTTTCTCTGTAATGAAAAATAAAAAATGTCTACTTTTATAGACAAATTGAAAAATGACTATTGCTTAAGTTTGTTTTCTTAAGCTGAGTGCTTTTTTTTTAATTGAGAGATGTTTATAAGAAACTACATTCTCTCTCTTTCTCTCCTCTCTCTCCTCTCTTTTTCTCTCCTCTCTCTCCTCTCTTTTTCTCTCCTCTCTCTCTCTCAACTGCAAATGAAAAACACACTTTGTGATTTAGCCAAAGGAAGTTAAAAATGAGTCTTTAGGGAGAGGAAGTAGTGCAACTGGTTATCATGTTAATCTTCCACTGTAAGAGTTGGGCTCAGAGCCAGATTTGCTGCTTGTAGCAAATGCACAGAACTTGAATGGTTAAAAAAGTCCTCCCAGTCCTCAGATCTGGTGCCTGTAAGCCAGCTTGACATGTTTTCTAGTGTCCTTCTCCTTCACACATACTAAATGCTGAAAGTGACTAGAGATAAAAGTTAGGTTATTAGATACAAAATGCCTTCAGTAAATGTCTCTGTGTAACCATGACCATAAGCCACCTCAGCATTGACTTCTGTGTTAGTGTTTCTGGACAATTCTCTCCTCTTGGTCTCTGCCTCAATTTTCCTATCTGCTAATGGGAACAATAACAGGCAAACTGAAGGAGCATTAAGAATACAATATGATGATTTTAGTTTGGCATGGAAGTGGGGGTGTGGGTTGAGTGGTAGGAAAGATCCTTCCCATTTTCCATTTGATTCTAGGCTTAGTTATTGGTTTGAGTGTCTTTGAAATCCCTCTTTCAGCATGTCTCAGTTTCTTTCTTTGAATTGTGTTCTATAAGTCAGCTCTGCATTCCTCAACCCCTGGGTCACAGATCGGTACTGGTCCATGGCCTGTTAGGAACTGGGCGGCACAGCAGGAAGTGAGTGGCGGGCGAGAGAGCAAAGCTTCATCTGTATTTACAGCCGCTCCTCATCGCTTGCATCGCCGCATGAGCTCCACCACCTGTCAGATCAGCAGCAGCATTAGGTTCTCATGGGAGCACAAACACTACGGCAAACTGCACATGCAAGGGATGTAGGTTGCGAGCTCCTTATGAAAAATCTAATGCCTGATGATCTGAGGTGGAGCTGAGGCGGTGATGCTAGCACTGGGGAGCAGCTGCAAATACAGATTATCATTAGCAGAGAGGTTTGACTGCGCAATAAATGTAATGTGCTTGAACCATCCCAAAACCATCCCCCCCCCCACCTGGTTCGTGGAAAAATTGTCTTCCAAGAAATCGGTCCCTGGTCCGCAAAAAGTTGGGAACCACTGAGTTAGCTTAGTGATGAGAGTGTAAGTATGCAATATTTTATGGCTGAATTATCCTAAGATGAAAGGCATGATTACAGAAGAAGAGAGTAAATTGGGGAACCCTAAGATAGGGTATGGCATGCTGGAAGAGCAGTAGTCTGGGACTCTAGCATTCTAGTTTTTCTCTACCAGTAACCTGAAATGAGTCTTTCAGTAGGGACTTCAATGGCTCAAAGTTTGTTTTCTAAAAATGACAAGATAAAGTTGTAGGAAATGACCTCTCAGGTCCTTGAAAGATTCAATTGAATTGACATTATTCTATCTTCCAGCTCTTAGTTCACCATAGTTTCATTTTTTCATTCATTCAGCAGCTGTCTATTAAATATCTGCTATGTGTCTGGTCTATTCTAGTAGGTAGAGATTCCACGGTGAACAAAACTGACAAAATTCTTCTCTTATGGAGCCTACAGTCTAGTGTGTGTAGACAAGCAGTATAGAAACAAATATATATATGTCAGTGGTAAGGGATGCTATGAAGAAAAATAGAGCACTGTATGTGAACAGAGACCGACAATGGTGGGTGCGGCAGAGCTCTCTCATATAGGCTGGTCAGGGAAGGTCTCTTCTGTATGGTGACAGTTGAACAGGGTCTTTTAGAAAGATAGGGATCAGGGCCTGCAGATATCTAAGGGAAGAACAATCCAGGTGGAAGAACAACAGGTACAAAAGTACAAAAGTGGGAATATGCTTTACTTGTTCAAGGATAAGCAAAGATGCCAGTGGTTGCATCAGAGTAAGAGAAGAGTGACAGAAGATGAGCTCGGAGCAATTCAGTGGGCCAGGGCAGATCAGGGAAATCAAGAAAGACTCCTAGCTGTTTCTGAATGGAATGGGAAGCCACTGGAGGGTGTTGAACAGAGGGGTGACATGACTTGATGTACTTTTTAAAAGCATCACTTGGCTGCTGTGTTGAGAACAGACTGTAGCCAAGTAAGGGCAAAGGCAGTGAGACTAGTTAGGAAACTTTACCAACAATTCAAACCAGAGACAACGATGACTTGGGTCAGGGTGGTAGTGATGGAGGTGGTGAGAGTGATGGGGCCCTGGATATATTTTGAAAGTAGAGTCAACAGGACTTACTGATAGATTGAAATGCAGAGAGAGAGAGAGAGAGTGGGAGAGAGAGAGAGAGGAGTCAGGGATGACAGCAGTGTTTTTGTGTTGGGCAACTGGAAGATTGGGGTTGCTATTCATTGAGAGGCAGAAGACTGCAGAAGGAGCAAGTTTTGAGTGGAAGGAAGTCAAGAGTTTGGTTTCAAGCAAGTTAAATTTGAGATGCCTAATATACATTCAAGTGGCGATGTCAAGATGTTATTCAAATTTTGAGTTCAGGGGAAAAGTTCAAGCTGGGGATATACATATATTTGGGAATTGTCATTGTATTGATGTTATTTTAAGCCATGAACTGGATGAGATCGCTGAGGGCCTAGGCCAATAGTTCTTAACCTTGGCTGCATATTAGAATCATCATGAGAGCTTTAAAAATGTAGGCATGACTGGTCCCCAACATAGATCAATCAGATCATAACTCTGGGGCATCAGTCTCAAGCACCGGAGTTTTAAAAAGTTCTTTAAGTCAGTTCCATATAAGCCAGGGTTGAAAAATCACTGACCTACAGAGTGAGTGTAGATGGAGAAAGGGAGAATCCTGCTTCCTGCTCCTACAGTGTTCAGAGATCAGGAATCTGGGAGGAACCAGCAGAGGAGACTGAGTAGGAGCAGACAGTGAGGTAGCAGGAGAGTGTTGCGTCCTGGAAGTCAAATGAAGAAACTGTTGCAAGGAGGAGAGAGTTATCGTTAGTGTAAAATATTGCTCAGAGATTGAGTAAGACAAGGACTGAAAAGTGATCACTAGATTAGGTAATGTGGAGGTCACTGGTGACCTCAAAAGGAGCAGTTTTGATTTTGTGGATGTGAAGCCTGGTTCTATTGTTTTAGAGAGAATGAGAGGAGTGGAATTGGAAACAGTCAATAGGGGTACAGAGAAATGAGGTAGAAGCTGGAGGGGGCTGAAGAGGCAAGGGACAGTTTTTTAAGGTGAGAGATATGGTGACATTTTTGAATGGTGATGGTAAGAGGGAGAAAAACTGATGAGACAGGAGAGAGGCGACAATTGCAAGAGTGGGTTCCTTGAGAAGTCCTGAGGGAGTGGGATCCAGGGCACAAGTAAAGGGGTTGGTCTTAGATTGGTTCATCCTTTTTGGCAGCAAAGAACATAGAATATGTGGTTGCAAATATGGATAAACTGGCGGATTTGGTAGTGGGAGTGTGTGAAAGTTCATTTTATTCTCAGTGTTGAAACTTTTGCACTTGGAGTTTTGGAACATACTAGATTAGTAAATTACATAAAGACTTGAGAATACAGATACTTGTAGCCTTTGGAGACATAAAATAGCAATGTCAGAGAAACAGAAAGTACAAAGGTGCTACATTAATATAACCAACTATTATGTAATTATTTAAAATCATGTTGTAGAAGAATCTTCATTAAATGGGAAATGATTTTTAGCATATTTCTAGATAAAAAAGCATGTTTCCAAATGGTATGTATCCCAATGGCATTCTATTGTATACTCCAAGTTAAAAAATACTTACATGTATTTGCATAAAAAATACTTATATGTAGAAAAGATGGCAAAATCTTATCTGTTCCATCTGGATAGTGGGACTATAGATAACTTTTATTTTCTTTTTTGTGCTTTTCAATATATTATTAGCTTTATATGATAATTGTGTATGTAGAAAAAAACAAATGATATCAAGTTGAATGTAGTCAAAGAAAAAATACAAAAATAGAATTATTTTCTCTACTTCAGAGTTGTTGTTCACAATGGAAGTATAAAATTATAGAACTGACCCTATGGATTGGACTAAGATTTACTATACTATGAATTCATGCAGCAAAGGAAATCTACCCCTAGATTTTGGTTTGGCTTATTCATGGAAAATATTTGATGATTAAAGTAGTACCCAGCTCGGTTATCTTTTATCTCAGAAAGGAATTATTATCAAAGCTGCCATAAATCAAACTCTGGATTGTACCTGAGGATTGAATTTTTTTGTTTGTTGATATAAAATGTTTGGTGTACTTGTTACATTTGCCAGCCAAGGGTGTGTTTCCACTTCTTCCTACTACAGTTTTGAGGGTTTTTTTTTGAGATCCTCTCTTATTCTTCATTTTAGCTCTGATTATGGCACTGCTTCTGGACTAATTAGGTCACCACAAGTAAGAGACCAAACCCCTCGGTTTCATAAATGTTGCTAGTAAAATGCGGCTAGCAATCTGAACTGACCTCCCAAGGCTATGTCATGAAGCGAGGGTAGAGGCATCAATCATTATGGCTGGCTGGTTGTTGGACGTCATCAACCTTTGGGGGCCTAATGCTTGTGTGCAATGAACAGTTCTGCCCAGGAGTGGGTCTAGTTGATTCTACAATAGAACCCAAATAAGAGTGTGCCATAGAAATGAGAAGGCTTGGAGGAAAATATGGACAGAGAGGTCTTCAGAGAACTGACTGGGGAAAAAGTACTTACCGGGGACAAAACATGACTATTTGGCTGGCACAGGATAAAGACAGAGAAGGAAAAATAATGGTGACCTCCAGTAATATGAATTATGTTCTCCCTTGTCCCTTCTATAGGATCAGGAAATGTTTCAGACCTGGTATCACAAATTAAAAAGTTTTAGGTAAGCAGCCAGAAGTTATGGCATGGGGCTATCCATCCTTCAAGGATGGCGCCTGCAATAAGTCATAGACTGAGGGTCTGGAGACCAACTGGAGCCAGCAGGGAGGCAGAATTTTATGGATGACATCAAACAGGACAGCAGGGCAACTCCGAAGCCTGAATCAAGAATCAGCACAAAGCTCCAAGAAAGAGTTCAAGTTCAATTTTGGGTTTCTCTCATAGGGGTAACTCCGAAAAATCAATGCAAATTTAACACTGGATGCACAGGTATTGTTTAATGTATGATAATATAATATGTACTGTCTAATTATATAATATGTACTTCTATATGTACATATTATATAATATATTCTGTAAGTTCAGAGAGCTGAACAACAGGGAAGAGCCTTGGAGATGTTGCTATTCCAGGATAAATATTAGTGAATTAAAGGGCTCAGGAGCAGTGAGCTCTGCGCTTAGAACAGTCATCAAAGTTGATTGCGGTGTATTGCTGCCAGCAGAGCTCTCACCCCAGCAGGTGCCAGGCACGGACAGCACCGCTCCCTCAGACATTGACCCCGTGTTGGGGAATACGCTGATGTGTTCTATTTCCTCCAGGAATGAACGGGGAGGCTAATGCCCAGCTCGTCGAGGAGCAGCCCACGTACCATAAAGGTTTTATAGCTGTTCAAGATAGATTTCAGGTTCATTCTTTCCAGATTCATTCACAGGGAGGGAGAAAGAGAGGGAGGGAATGGTAACAGTAGAGCAATGTTTAACTCAACAGATTCCAATGTCTCAGTGGTGAAGACGATCAAACCCCTCCACTTCTCCACCCTGTTGGCTCCACAAACAGAAAACGTCAAGAGTGGGCAACCTGCCAAATGTTCCAGCCAGTGGCTGAATTGAAACAGATCTGCTCTGGGAAGGGAGGGAGAGAAACACAGCCAAGGAAACCTAAGAAGGAAAGATATGGCAAATACCCCAATAACTTTGCTGCTGACCCATCTAAGTGTTTGTTAAGGTGCAAATGAGAACATGGTTGAAATGTTATTGTTATTACTATTATTATAATTTTGCTAGCAGAAATTTTATTATGTGTCAGACCAGGTTAAGTATTTAAATGCACTTTCTCATCTGTTCTGTCCAACTGTAGGAGCTAGGTTCTATTATTATCTCCATTTTATAGAAGAGGAAACTGAGGTTGAATAATTTGCTATTTGGTGGAGAATTCAGGATTTGAAGGTAGATCTGTTAAGTTTGATTAAAACTTGAGGCATTTGGTATCAAAAACAGTGTACACATGGAAATTGTTTTGAGTTGCAGGGTTTCAGAATGGAAAGAAGCCAATCTTTGGCTACTATGCGCTTTACAAAAATTATTTTATGTTTTCCTATAGAGTAGATATTAATTTCCCTGTGTTAAAGTGGAATTAGGAATTAAATTTGGATTTGCCTGATCCCAAAGCTTCCCTGTCTCCATTAGACCTTACTGGAAGGAAGAGGAAATGGAAAGGAATTTCCATTTTCGATGAAGATACTGGTGTGATGATAGATGCTATAGAAGGGTCAAATCCACAGCTCAAATTTCATTTTAAGCAGCAGTTTCAACCCCCCTCCCATGATTACTTATGACAAATACTGCTCCATTTGAAGTTCACTTTTCTTGAATTTGCTAATAAACAACAAAAATCTTAAGATATGTAGAAAAGAAAGAATACAACACCTAGTTTGGATTTGTAATTTTACAGTTTATAAGGCACTTTCTTAAACTTCTCAATGCCAGTTCAGTTTTATGATTCCTCAGTCTCTATTTTGTACAATGAGGAAGGCCAACACCAATCCATAAATATTTATTACATTGTGATTATAGCAGCCACTACCGTTTTCACATCAGGGACTTTAACACGCATTATCTTGTTGGCCCTACGCAACAGCCCATGGAACACATAGCGTCTTTTAACCTGTGAAGAAATTGAGCTTCAAAGTGTTTTGGTGGCTTGCCAAGGGCACAAAGTTAGAAAGTGAAAAAGCCAGGACTTATCAAGCTTGAACAGTGTTCTTTCTCCTATATTATACAAGTTTTCCCTTTGAGGGTCAAAGCAAGAAAGCCGGATAATCAGCCTCTTGATAATTGAGAGTTGGCTGGAGAATGTGAGGCACTTCAACAGTTCATTGATCTCTTTAGTAGCTTTTACACATATTGAAACAAAGGCAGAGAGCCCAGGGGTTCAAGGCTGCAATGAGCTATGATTGTACCACTGTACTCTAGTCTAGGTGACCCAGTAAGATCCTGTCTCTTAAAAAAAAAAAAATATATATATATATATACGTTAACATATATATGATCTAACAGTAGTTTCTAGAAAGTAAACTGGTGAGCCAAGATGGGTCCTAGGTAATGTCACTATCTTCAAGACAGGCATCAGTTTGCCAAGGTGCCAAGACTCTGTTCAATTTGCAGGTAGCAGCCAGAGGCTTTTATGCTGCAATTATTTATACAATATCAGTCATTGGAAACAATGTATGAACTGTCTTTGGCTTAAATACCTTTATAGGGTTGAAAACATTTTAGCACTACTGATCAAGAATGATCTAGTGCCAGGCAATGAAATTCGGAATACTGAGAGAGTTGGGTGAAGTAGTATGTCTTGCTTGTGACATCAGTGAAAATGATTCAGCCCCCAAAGATATTGCATCTCTTTCCTAGTTCTCTTCCAAGCTCTATTTACATGAAAGTTCATTTACAGAAGGTCCCAGACTTTAGATCATAAAAGTGTTGTTTAGGGTGATGCTGATGAAAGGACACTCATACCTATTGATACTAATACTGGGTGCATTGCATGAGTTCCCTGGAATATTTGGCTTGTCTGTTTGTGAGAGCATGGAGTCTAGAATCAGAATAATAATCCTAGATGGATGGGCTGACCATTTACTAATTCATAAGGAGAGAGCTGATGAGCTCCAGAAGGAAATTAAAGCCAAGGCAATACCTTAGGTCATGAAAGATTGAGAGTTTTAGGATTCTATTTGTTCTTTCTATCTTTCCTGATGATTGGGGCTAATATTGACAGTAAAATTTCTGAGTAACTTAGAGAACTTTGCAAAGCTTTTAAATAAGAGTCCCAGAGTAATAGTTTTCTATTGCCGTGTAACAAGTTACCAAAAAACTTAGTGTCTTAAAACTCACACACATTTATTATCTCGCAGTTTCCATGGGTCAAGAGTCTAGGCATGGGTCCTACGCTCAGGGTTTCTCGAAGCTGAAATCAAGGTGTTGGCCAGGGTGCACTCTCATGAAAGGGCTCTAGGGGGAGAATCTGTTTCCAAACTCACTCGATTTGTTGGGAGAATTCATTTCCTTCTGATCATAAGACAGAAGGTTCCAGCTTCTTGCTAGCTGATAAGCTGGAGGCCACCCTCAGCTTCTAGTGGCTGCCTGCAGGTCTTAAGTGCTGCCCTCAGTGCCTTGCCACAGGGGCTTTCCTAACAAGGCTATTCATGAAGCCAGGAAGGAGAGTCTTTAGAGTAAGTCTTCTAGCAAGATGAGTCATATATAACGTAACATAATCACAGGAGTAACAGCCCATCCCCTTTGTCATTGTATTAGTTAGAAGCAAGTCACAGGTCCTCACCACAGTCAAGAGGAGAAGATTATATATAGAATCTCTTTTGTTCTCCTGGAGAGAGTTGGAACCCATTCTACTAAGTGAAGTATCCCAAGAATGGAAACATAAGCACCACATGTACTCGCCAGCAAATTGGTTTCCCTGATCATCACCTAAGTGCACATTTGGGAATAACACCAATTGGGTGTTGGACAGATGTGGGGAGTGGGGGAGGGGATGGGTGTATACTTACATAATGAGTGCGATATGTACTATCTGGGGAATGGACACGCTTGAAGCTCTGACTTGGTGGGGTGGGGGAGCATGGGCAATATACATAACCTAAACTTTTGTACCCTCATAATAAGCTGAAATAAAAAAAATAAAAAAATTAAAAAAGAAGGGAAAAATAAAAAAAAAAAAAAGAGGAGAAGATTACACAAAGGTGTGAACACCAAGAAATGGAGGTCATGGGGTGCCAAACTGGAGTCTTCCCAATATGCCCAGTAAAATGGATGCTCTTGTCACTAGAGCAACAGGTTAGAATTCCCTAAGTTGTTAACACAACATCAAGTAACGTTTATTTATTTAATTTTTTTGCAATTGTTAGAGCCATAGTTCTCCAGCAAGGAAAGGATTTTGTCTATCTCAAGAATAAACAAACAATAAGTAGGACACATTACAAATCCATTGCAAGGGAAGATGTATGAAATCCATTTGGAGCTACTCACTGGGTTCTTGCCCAACCCTCACAGTTTTACCAAGGTCATACTAGTGGCAGATATATGCACCAGACACACCCTCAGAAATTTTAGTAAAATTTTCCCACCAATAAATTCAGTTTGTTCTTGCCAGTTTGTTCTTGCAGTGGTGAGTAATTTCACCTAAAATTTTTGCAAAGTTCCATTTGAGGTTCTAACTAAGCAGCCATTCTTAGAGCTTCAGATATCATCCTTGTGCGGTTTACATCTGGATTTCTCCCAGTACCACTTTTCTGAATCTGGAGCCAATGACTGGCATTCTCTAAAAGCATGTGAGCTTCTCCAACAGTGTAATCTCTTAGATTGTCATTAGGGATAGGATCTCAGTGAGTGCTGCCTGTCTGGCAGGGATTTGCTCTGTCCTCCCTGTTATCCTCATTTGTATAATATATGCACCTACCTTTACCTCCTTAGGAAACATTAGAACATGTAAATAAAGTTCATTAATTTTGCTGATCAATCTGAATTGGAGTTCCTGTTGGGGTCAAGAGCCCTTATTTACAAAGCATTCCAAATTTGTGGATTACCTTCCAAAACATGTATCTACTATCAGTGGAAATTATCCTTCTATTTGTAGCTAACTATTAATAATAAACTCTGGTGTATGCAATAAGTTCCTTCCATCAGGACAGAGTTTGCTTCTGGTAAGGAGTTATATTCTTACCTGATATTTTGCTGTATCAGTCTTAAGATATGAACTATCAATAAACAATGTTAAACCTAGATTTTCTAAAGGGGTTTCTAATAAGTCTATTCCAGACATAAACAGTTTGTGAACAGAGATTAAAAAGTCATGAATTTCTTCTGTTTCAGGTAATGGAAGAAAAGTATCAGGATTTTAAAATACTACAATGATAAATGGAAATATGTGAGGGAGAAAATAGGACTTCCCCCAAGGTAAGCCTTTTTGCTGAGAAGTTTTGTGTATTTTCAGTGAGCAGCAAAGACTGTAGAGCAGCAGTGCCCAATCTTTTTGGCACCAGGGACCGGTTTCATGGAAGACAATTTTTTCCATGGACTGGGGTGGAGGGCGGATAGTTTTGGGATGATTCAAGCACATTACGTTAATTGTGCAGTCAAACCTCTCTGCTGATGATAACCTGTATTTGCAGCGGCTCCGCAGCTCTAGCATCACTGCTTCAGCTCCACCTCAGATCATCAGGCGTTAGGTTCTCATAAGGGGTTCGCAACTTCGACCCCTTGTATGCGCAGTTCACAGCAGGTTTCACACTCCTCTGAGAATCTAATGCCGCCACTGATCTGACAGGAGGCGGAGCTTGTGCGGTGACGCAAGCGATGGGTAGTGGCTGTAAATGCAGCTCAAGCTTTGCTTGCTTGCTGCTGCTCATCTCCTGCTATGTGGCCTGGTTCCCAACAGGCCATAGACCGGTACTAGTCCGCAGCCGAGGGATTGGGGACCACAGCTGTAGAGCATGAGGGCCAATTAAATTTAAAGGAGACCCTAAAACCAAGTCAGAAGATGCCTTCACTGGTTTAGGTGGTATGGCTATTGACAAGGTGGGTAGGCTTTTGCCAAAATACCATATGCTTGTGCAGATCTCTCAGGTACAAATAGGTTTTTAGTGGGAAGTTGATGGAGAGCTAATAATTCACAAAAGACCTGTTCATGTTTAGTTTCCTGGGGAAGAAGTTTGGTTACTGAGAACTTTGTTAAGTTGTATTGTGGAGTGGCGATTAGATGAGTTGAGAACCCATCGCACTTGGGGCACAGACAGAAGAATATTAATTGTCTTTGGCCTAGTAAAGTTCTGAGTGACTTGTAGCTGGTCAGGAGTAAGGTATTTTCTCCCTTGGGATAAATCATGTCTCAGATCAGGGAATGCTTTTTAGTTTTTATGTAAAGGACCAGGCAGTAAATACCTTAGACTCTGTGGGGCAGAAGGTCTCTGTCACAGCTATTCAACTCAGTTAATGTAGAGTAACCCTAGGCAATATATAAATAAATAAGTATGGCTGTGTCCAGTAAAATTTTATTTACAAAAGTAGACAGCAGGTTGGATTGGGTTAGTGGCTGTAGTTTGCCAATTCCTGTCCTAGGTAATGAAGTTACTTTGACAACATTTTGTCTTTTTGGAAACCTTATGCTTTTACTGAGTTAAAATAGTGAGTATATAGATAAAGTCAGTCTTAGAGTTTACCTTATTTTGTGACACAACCAAGGATCATCTACATACTGCATAAGAGAACTACAAGGAAATTCAAGGCTCTCGTGGTCCTGATTGAGGATTTATGAAAAGTAGTGTGTACCTCAGTATGTCCCTGGGGTATAATAGTCTAGGAATATTGTTGATTTTCTTTAAAGAGAGCAAACAAGTATTGACTATTTTATTTTATTTTATTTTGAGACAGGGTCTTGCTCTGTCACCCATAGGGTGGAGTGCAGTGATGTGATCACAGCTCACTGCAGCCTTGAAATCCTGGGCTCCAAGAGTCCTGCTTCAGCCTCCCGAGTAGCTGGGACTAGAAGCATATGCCATTATGCCCACATACTTTTTCTTTGTAGACACAGAGTCTCATTATCTTGCCCAGGCTGGTGTTGAACTCCTGGCCTCAAGCAGGAGGTTTTTAATTAGGAGGTTAGGAGTGTTACAAGGACCAGGCTAAGGTATAATGAGTCCTTTCTCTATCAGGCTTTCTATAATCAGTTTTAGCCTTCCTTTACCTTCCCATTTAAGAGAGCTTAGTGCAAATTTTTGGAGAAATGAGTTAAGATTGGTCTTGGGCTGTGGTGGTAAGAAGGTCTAGATTGGGTTTTGATGGACCTCCAATATTGTCAAGTGCTGAGTTCCTGAAAATATTACCGAGACAACCTCAGATAAAGATGAGGTTTTTTCCTAACCCATAAGGAAGAACACTACCTTAACAGAGTTTTAGTAGTGTCTCAGAGGGTGGGAAGGCAAAGTTGGAATATTTAGGAATATTTGGAACCTGCTGTAAGGTGGGTCTTGACATGATAGTTTAGGACTGGTGACCATAAAAAGATGAGGTTTTTAATGTGAGGGGATTCAAAGTGTCTTGAGCAGTAAATTATCGTTTGATGCTATCTACTGTGGAAATGAACAATTTGATGTTCACTTAATACAAACATTGTGAAGCAGGTTCACTGGTTCCCAGATGTCTGAGTCCACTGAGACAGAACACCCACACACAAGTTACACGAAGTGGATTTATTGCTGACAGATAGGCAGCAAGGAATAACAGAAGCCTAGGATTCATCTTGAGCTGGTTCCCCAAGGCTCAGGAAATCTGCCTGGAGGTGGATGGAATCTTGACTGCACATATTCTACTTGCACTACAGTGGAGGGACCCAGAAAAGCAGCCCACTCTGAATTTTATGTCCTGAGAGAATGTGACATACCGAGCTAAAGTACTGAAGGACATCCTGTTTCGGGGCTGGAGGGTGTGGAACAGAGCGTAAGTTCTGAGTCCCTTCCTATCTCAGGATGTTGCATTCCCAGCACATTCTGCAGTTATTCTTGAGAGCTACAAGTGAGAAAGGGGAGAGAACTGGATCAGTCCAAGGCCACCAGGAGAACTGTCTTACAGTCATTTGAATGTTTATCTTCCTGGGCAAGAGATTCTTGGAAGAGTAAGGTCATGTTGATGAAGACAGTGTAATAGTAAGGCCATGTTCATGTAATCAGTAAGTTGTGTGGGTGTAGATGATTACTGTTCTCACTTTTCATGCTTGAATTTCTGGCTTGGTTTCCTGTCTGCTACCCTTGTCCTTAAAGGTCTTGGGTACTGCCAGGCTGCTAGGAGTGTATTCTATCTTTTGCTCTATTCCTTATAGTTGGCTCTCCATAATTTTCCATAGGACCACACTCCCCACCTTCTGCTTGGCCCCATCCATAATCCATTTATTTGCTGTAACTTTGTTCTTCTTGTCTGCATTTCCTTGCCTTTGACCACTTAGCTACAAAAACTTCTGCCAAAATGTCTGCTTGTAACCTTCCTCCAAATTCTTTAGCATGGTAGAATGGATTTGAGTCTTGGCTCTGTTATTTACCAGCTGCACGACACCCTTTGCCTCATTCTTCCTTTTTTTGTACGTGGTGGGGCCTTCCATAATTTTCTGACTCACCCCAATAGGTCTGTCTGGTCTCTGATTCATGGCCTTCTCACACTTGGTCAGTGCTGTCCTCAACAGAGCTTTTCACAGAAACTGAGTTTTTGAGCAAATAAGCTCTAGAAAAACCAATGTTGATTAATTTTTAAACTGGCTACATCCCTTGCTTCCTAAATCTGCTTACTTTAGGTTCTTTGACTTTTCCTTGGAAAATCCTGTCTCCCCTTTCCATGTAAGCTAAATTTTCTTTGTGATATTTTTTAGTTGGAGATGAAAATGTAGTATGTCTTCACCAGGATGGGTCTCTCTAAGAACCTCAGAATTATTGGAAATAGAAAATTCAGAAATGTGCCCAATAGGAAAAAATACACGCTATTTTCTATCATATGTCTGGACAAACTTGGTTTATTCTACTCTTCCTGTGTGGAATTCACTAATATAAAAACTTTTTATTCTATTTCCACTATTTCCATATTGACACTCCAATGCTTCCACTCTTCAAATTGTCCACCTTTTCTCACATGGGATTGATGGAGGATGGAGGAGAATCAACATAGTAACTAGATCAGAGTTGTTAAATTAATGGGCAAGGCTTGCAAAATTATGAGGCAGGATCTTCAATGTGTTCTTGAGGGCCCTCCTGTTCCATTATCTCTTCCAATTACTTTCATCAGAATTTTCTCTCAGGGAAGATTTTAAACACATCTCTACCAAGGTACACATGGCAGATACTAGCTGATAATGTATTGTTTCCAGTGGCATTTTCATCACAGTCTTCCTCACCCATGTTGGAGGAAAGCCTTGCCAACAGGTGAGTCCTTATTTATCAGAGAGGAAATCTGGAGTACAACTGAACAGGAAATATTAATAAGAAACAAATGCCTGATTAGACAAATCATGGCAAATGGTTTTTCAGAATGTTACAGCAGTTCTTCCCTCACCCATAGGAGAAAAGTATGCATCCCATTTATGTACTTTGATATGAAATATATTAGAATCAATGCTGTTCTTGCAATTCAAGTCTCCTGATTCTTAGGTCTTCATTCCAGATCAGCTACTATCTGTGTGACTTTAAACCAGTCACTGTTCTCTTTCTAAAGCTCACTTAATTCCTCAAGTTTAAACTTTTAATTACAAATATGACCTGATAGGAGGGTGTTGCCATAATTTAGGTGAGAGATGATGATGAGTTGGACTAGGATAGTGGTAGAGAGATAGAGATAAACCCTGAGAATCAGCATTTTGAACAATTTTCCCAGATAATTTTGACACTTGCTAAAGCTTGAGATCTTTTATATATTTTAAAGATTTTTTAGATATTAAAATATTCAGAATTTCATATCTTCTCATTGGAGCAATTTTTTATCTGTATGAAACAGTCTTTTCATATTTAATGCTAATTGCTTTAAATTCCATCTTGTAAGAGAGTAATACTTTTGTATCTGTTTTCTCTTCATTAACATCAACTTCCTAAATCTTTTTTCATCTTGTTTTCAATTTTTCTGTGTTATTTTGTTTTATGTGTACTACATCTACATGAACTATAACTAGATTTTATTCTCCCACAGTCTGATTGGGAAATTTAACACACCTATATTTCTTGTGATTAATGATATATTTGGACTTTTTCCTGACACCTTACTCTATTGTTTCATCTTCCATGCTGTCCTCATTTTTTCATCCTTCTCTCCCTCTCTTTTTCTTCTTCCTTTCTTGTTTTTTATATATTGATCACATTTTCTTTATTTCCTTTCCTGTAATGGCTTGAAAACTGAATATCCTATACCTAGGATTTCATGTAAATTTTAAAGAACATATTTAAACTTACCTTATTATCTAGATATCTGGAATTATTTAGTATTACCATCAGCCTATGCTTCTACATTCCCTGCATCAAAACAAGAAATTTAGCATGTTTTCAGTTCTCCCTTCATCCTCTCATCTGCCTATCCTTTCATATTGATATTATGATCAATTTTCTGTGTCAACTTGACTAGACTAAGGAATGTCCATATAACTGGTATAATATTATTTCTGGGTATGTCTGTGAGGATATTTCTGGAAGAGATTAACATTTGAATCAGTAGACTGGATAAAGAACATCACCCTACCCATGTGAGCAGGCATCATCCAATTCACTGAGGAACTGAATAGAACAAAAAAATGGAATAAAGGCAAATTTGCTTCCTGTTTGAGCTAAGATACCCATCTTCTCCTGCCCTCAGACATAAGCACTTCTTGTTCTCAGGCCTTCGAACTTGAAGTAGGACTTAGATCATCAGCTCTGCTGATTTTCAGGTTTTTAGACGTGGACTGCATTGTACCATTGGCTTTCCTGGTTCTCTAGCTTATAGAAGGTAGATCATGGGACTTTTTGTCCTCCACAATCATGTGAGACAATTCCTATAACACATTCTCTGTATATTCATTATAGGTAAATATACAGTTGACCCTTGAACAATATGAGAGTTTGGGGCACCAACCCCCCATGCAGTCAAAAAATCCATGTATAACTTTGACTCCTCCCAAACTTAATTACTAATAGCTTACTGTTGACCAGAGGCCTTATCAATAACATAAACACATATGTGTTGCTTAACATATATTTTGTATGTTATATGTGTTATATACTGTATTCTTATATTAAAGTAAGCTAGGGAAAAGAAAAGTTCATTAAGAAAATCATAAGGGTGAGAAAATGTATTTACTATTCATTAAGTGGAAGTGGATCATCATAAAGGTCTTCATCCTTGTCATCTTTACATTGAGTAGGCTGAGGAGGAGGAGGAGGGAAAAAAGAGACTGGTCTTGCTGCCTTGGGGGTGGCAGAGGCAGAAGAAAATCCATGTACAAGTGGACTTGCACGATCAAACCAATGTTGTTCAGGAGCCAACTGTATATCCTATTGGTTCTGTTTGTCTGGAGAATCCAACTAATATAGACATTTTCCAAGATATTTAAAGACTATTATTAATTTTATGTACCAATGATTACTTAAATAATTATAAAATGTACTGATTCATTTGCTTGTCACTTTTTAATTTCTATTTTTACATATTTTGAAATCATTTTCATATATTCTTATATTTATATATTTTGAATCATTTTTCTTATAGTTTAAAGGAAATTTGAGCATAGAATCTTATATCCAGCCAAACTAGTATTGAAGTGGGAGTGCAAAGTGTGAAATAATATTATTTTATAGAACTCAGTCTCTGACAATAATAAAATAAAATACAACAAGTGAGTAACAAAAATATGATAACAAGTTAACTATCTGGAATTTAATAGATGCTCTTCTAATTAACCCTTGGGTCAAAGAAGTAATCAAAACTGAAATTCTGAACTAATACACAGTATAAAGGAGAACACTTCATACCAGAATCTACGTTACACAGATAAGGCTAAACTCAGAGGAGACATTATGGCCTTAAGGGTTTTAATTATTAACAAAATAAAACTGAAAACAGAGGATGCAATTGACAGTTGAATTGGAGTTGGGAAGGGAAGGCAGCAGACATGCATATAAGTCACCATCTTCATTGCTGCTAGAACTTTTACTGTTAATTTTAACATTTAAAACTTTGAACCATTTGGAATTTACTTTGGTTCAAGATATCAGGATAGATATAACTTCATTTCCCCTCCAAAATATCTAGCCAGTTGTCTCAGCAACATTTATTGCATAATCCATATTTTCCCCTCTGATATGAAATTCTACTTTAATCATAGAACAAATGCTCAAATGAACTTTGGTCTGTTTTTGCACCAGCCATTCCATTCTAATCATTTGGGTGTGTGTTTTGCCGTAGTTCCTGACTGTTTTAATTACTATAGCTCTGTAATCAATTTTAACATCTGGTAGAACAGGCTCCTTATCACTCTTATTTTTTATATTTTATCAGCTATTTGTCCCACCTTTAACTTTTTAGATGAATTTAAAATATATTTTTTTCAAGTTCCTGAAAAGCACTAATTGAGAATTTGAACAGAATTGATTGTATAGATTAAAGCAAGGGGAGTTAACATCTACTATATTGTTCTATCCCAAGAACGAGGCATTCATTCCCATAAAAAAAAATTTGGATTTATAGTTCTGCTCCAATATGTAAAAAGCTTGGAAGTCATCCTCACAACAAGAAAAAAGTTGAACAAACTGAAAATCAACCAATCAACACCACTTCTTAGATCCATCAGAGGATTACGATCACAGGGCAAATCAATGTCTTGAAAACTGGAGAGAAAGGAGAATACAGAGAATCACAGCTTACTGGGAGCCAAAGCTGCCAGTAATGATCAACTGTAGTGATGAACAAGTGGAGGCTGAGAGTTAAAAACTTAGTGGTGAGGGGATTCCCTACCCTTTGTGAATTTTACTGCCAGAATCCGCCCCCCACCCCACCCCCGCCAGGTTCTCTCTCACGGTGAAGACTGGAGAAAAATCCCCTTGTGCTTCCAGCCAGGGGAGAAGGAAAGTAGCCATTCTGAAATAAGCCTGGGGAATTCTGTTCTCTGCCTGCTAGCAAAGGAATTTACTTTTCCAGAGTCTGATCAATGTAGGGGAAGGGAAATACCAAGCTCTGGCCTCAACTAACTTTCCTGTCTCACCTCAGAAGAAAAAAATACTGAGAAAGAAGCACTTGCGAAGGTCACTGCACAAATGTACAGACCCATTAAAAAATTGAGACCTAATCATAGGACTATAGAATGGCCCCCCATGTCTTATCACCCTGTCAACATGACTCCTGTATCGTAACAGAATTAGAAATAAAAAATCTGCAAGGCTCAGACTCTATTCAAGAAGGAATTTCTAGAGAAACCGAAAGACAACTGGGGAGACAAAAACAAGGGCAGTAGAGGAAATTGAAGCCTTGGATACTTACAGGTACAGAAAAAAATAAACAAAGTATATAACTCCTAGTTAGATAAACATAAACCTTCACACCAAAGGCCTATTTACCTCAGTTCCTATTACTCAATACATCGTATCTGACTTTCAGAAGAATTTAGAAGGCATGCTAATAGGCAAGAAAAAAACACAGTTTGAAAAGACAAAGCAAGCAATAGAACTTGACTCAGATTTGGCAGAGATTTTGGAATTATCAGACCAACTAGGAATTTAAAACAACTATGATTAATATGCTGAGGGCACTAATGGAAGAAGTGAACAACTTGCAAGAACAGATGGGTAATGTGAGCCGAGAGATAGAAACTCAAGACATAATAAAAAAGAACTGCTAGAAATAAAAAAAAAAACCATAGTAATAGAAATAAAGACTGCCTCTGATGGGCTTATCAGTGGACTGGACATAGCAGGAACAATCAGTGAGCTTGAACATATGTCAATAGAAACGTCTCAAACTAAAAAGTAAAGAGAAAAAAGAATTAAAAAAAAAAAACAGAACAGAATATTCAAGAACTGTGGGTCAATTACAAAAGGTAATATGCATAATGGTGACACCAGAAGGAGAAGGAGAAGGAAAAGAGAAAGGAGAAAAAGAAATATATGAAGTAATAATGGCTAAAAAATCTTCACAATTAATGACAGACAGCAAACCACAGATCCAGGAAGCTCAGAGAATACCAAGCAGGATAAATACCAAAAAACTTACATGTAGGCATTCATATTTAAATTGCAGGAAACTTAAGACAAAGATAAAATCTTAAAGGAAATCCAGAGGAAAAAACATTTTACCTACAGAGGAACAAGGATAAAAAACACATTAGACTTCTCTTCATAAGCCATGTAAGCAAGAAGACAGTGAAAAGAAATAGTTAAAGCCTTGAAAGAAAAAACCCACCAACCTAGAATTCTGTGTCCTGCAAGACTATGCTTCAAAAGTAAAGGAGAAATAAAGACTTTCCCAGGCAAACAAAAATTGAGAGAGTTCGTCACCGGTAGATCTACCCTTTCTTGCAAGAAATGTTAAAAGAAGTTAATGAGAGAGAAAGAGAATTATATAGGTTAGAAGCTTGAATTTGCATAAAAAGGTGCCAAAGAAGGAATAAATACATGTAAAATAAAACCATTTATTTTTCTTATCCTGAATTCACCTAATAGATAACTATCCAAAATAATAATAATAATATCAACAATGTAGTGAGTGATTATAGCTTATGGACAAGTGAAATGAATGACAGCAATGTTATGAGAGGGGGGAATTAGGAATACTCTGTTGTAAGGTACCTGCATTACCCATGAAGTGGTGTTGTGTTATTTGAAAGTGGACTTTGATTAGTTGTAAATGTATATTGCAAACTCCAGGGCAACTACTAAAAACATTAGAAAAGAATTACAGTTGATATACTAAGAGAGGAGGGAAAATGAATCAGTTCAAACCAGAGAAGGCAGACAAAGGGGGTAAGATAAAACAAAACAAAGAAGCAAAGAACAAGTAAACAAGAACAAGAAAACAGTTAGAAATATGGTAGCTATTCATCCCGTTACATCAACAATCACTTTAAATGTGAGTGGTCTAAATAAATCGATTGAAAAATAGAGACTGACAGTGTGAGTAAAAACAACTCTATGTTATCAATAAGAAATTTACTTTAAATATTTAAAAAATTTAACATTTATATTTAGCCATTGAGTTTTTCTTTTTGTTTTTTTTTTGAGACAGAGTCTCGCTTTATTGCCCAGGCTAGAGTGAGTGCCGTGGCATCAGCCTAGCTCACAGCAACCTCAAACTCCTGGGCTCAAGCAATCCTTTTGCCTCAGGCTCCTGAGTAGCTGGGACTACAGGCATGCGCCACCATGCCTGGCTAATTTTTTGTATATATATATTTTTTAGTTGGCCAGCTAATTTCTTTCTATTTTTAGTAGAGACAGGGGTCTTGCTCTTGCTCAGACTGGTCTCGAACTCCTGACCTTGAGCGATCCACCCGCCTTGGCCTCCCAGAGTGCTAGGATAACAGGTGTGAGCCACAGTGCCCCGCCTAGCCATTGAGATTTTTTCATTACAGTTCTGGCACTCGTTAAGTTTTTTCTAAGTTTTTCGATCTTCTGTTGGTATTCTGAATATATAATAGTCAGGAGACTTGATTGCAAATAACAAAACAGCTTAAATAAACTTTCATAAAATATACAATTTATTATTAGGCTATGAGACTATTTCGTGGAATTCAAGGATGGGAATACAGCTAGCCTCAGGAAAAAGTTGGAAATAGCAACTTGATGCCCAAACTGGCCTTTCTTATTTCATTTCTACTTCTCTCTGTGCATCTGCTCATTATTTTCCTTCTCTCTGTGGCTGTGATTCCTCTTGTTCTCTAGTCCACAGGCTAGAAAATTTGGTTGTTGACAGCACCTGAATTTACATATTATATCTCTCTGTGTCTCAGTTTCAAATTCCCAGGGATGTGACTTTGACTGGTCAAGCTTGGGTCACGTATGCAGCTCTGATTCAATGCCCTGTGCAAAGGTACAAGGGCACATGGCACAAAATTATGGTTGGAAGACTATTGCTTGACCTTATGGATAGTAGAGGCCACTTTTCAAAATTTGAGGGTTTGGGCAAACAATCCAATAGGGAGTTCAATATAGAACAAAGTATTTTTTTCCATTAATTTTTTGCCCTGGTTATTGTTTGTGTAAGAGAGAACCTACTAAAGGCTATACATGTACTTTATTTTCCCAGCTTTTGGTAATAGGGATGCCTGAGAGTTCCCTTGGTGGCTGTCAAAGATGGTGACGCACCCTTTGAGGAATAGAAGTTATTCTCTCCACCCAGGGGTTGAGCCTTTGTGATTCTGGGGCAAAAGAAGTTAATAAGCACTTGTGGCCTACTCTGAATACATCTATCTGAAGATGCATGTTTTGAAGGGTTATACTCATCTTTCTTTGTTCTTTGAGAAAGTAAAGGAATCTTTTGTGTTTGGGGAATTGAAAAGCAAAGTGATCCAACTCCTGGGTGGGTCTCTGGGACTGGCCAGTGGTCCAGTGATCACAAGTTCCACGTAGAAAGGACTGAGCCTAGCTCTGCCTGGTGCCTCTGGGAGAACTGGGACCTTGGAGGAGAATGGAGAGCCTGGAAAACCAGTTGAGGGGTGCCCAGGTTGTAGAATAGTGAAATGCCTTGGAGGGGCTTCGCCTCTTTTTTGGAAGAACATGGTGATTTGTGAGGAGCTGGAGGTCAGGGGAATGTAAAAAACTTTTATAGGGAAGATGAACAATGTCAGACAGGTGAGGAGGTCCATTGTTCTGTAACAGTGCTGGAAGATAGACAGCAGGGTTCTTTGCCACTTCAGAGGGAAAGTTTGGCAGACCTCCTTGGCAGTGCAAGTGTGTGGGGTTCTGGGATAGTTCAGGAGAGATGAGGGAGCCCTAAGAATAGGATACTGGAGTTTTTGCTAATCTGTTATGTGGGAGTTTGAGTTGATTCTAAAATAATTTTGAGAAATAAAGAATATCTTGGCCTTCAAAGAAGATTACACCTGTGAAATTTGGATAGAAAAGAGGTATGGTTTTTTTGGATGTATATTACTATTAAATCTAGTGTTCTACCACCCCTCCATTTTCTTTCACAAAGGATGGACTCTGCTAATCTATAAAGCAATCAAAAAATCTAGGGTCTCTCTTTCACCCGTCTGTTCCAGCATTTCCATAATTGAGGGACTGCTCCTTGCTAAAATTGGTTACCAGTGATTCTAAGTCTTGGTCCTAATGTTTGTGTCTTTCTTTTCTGCTGGAGACCTGGTAGACTAGAGGATAAAACAAAGCCTCTTCCTTCCCTTTTATACTCTGTTCCTAGTAGTCTCCAGTAGATTGGGGGTGGGGGTGGGGGTGGGGGTGTGTGTGTTTGGTTGGTTGTTTTAAGTGGAATTTTCCTTGTTTCATAACACAGAAATGTTTCTGATAGACATAGTACACAGATAGTATAGAAATATAAGGGAACAAAGTGTGAAGGGCCCCAGTGTTTAGAGATGATCCATGAGATAGGTGTATTTGTGAGGAAGCTCTAGAAAAAGAGACTCAGAAGGCAAAAACATAAAGGTTGCCAATAAACCCAAAAGTAAGATGCTAAAGAGCCCCCAGAGATGATAAGGAACTTAGAGAACTAAAGAGTGGGCCAAACAAATGTGGTAGGAATATTCATACATATATATACTAGAAATAGTATTGAGAGCTATGCTTCTCACAAACACAGCAAAATCAAACAGAACTATTACTGGATAAAATCTTTAGCTTTAGTTTACTATAATGCCTTGATTATGTGATAATAAATGCTACTAAAGAACTTGGAAATGCAGCTATTGGGGATATATATCTGTTAGGAATTTATTCAGCTCCAGGTACCAGAAAACTTTACCTTCGTGGTTTAAAAAAAGGAAATAAGATTTTTCACATGCAAAAATGTTGTAGTAGGTAAAGTACTGACTGTGGTTCAGCAATTTGATGCTGTCAGGATTAGGGTTTTGTTGATTCTCTTGCCCTTTTCCTAATGGTCATAAAATGTCTTCAGCTATCATGTCCCTGGTCAAGGTAAGAAAAAGGGGAAAAGGACTGTGCTAGTCTGTTCTGCTTACCAGAGACAGAAAAATTTCTTAAAAGAGATTGTTTTTGCAGAGTCTTCCTAGAAAATAGAGACTTTTGGCACAGTTTAGGTGCTAATGCTTTATTGGAAGATACTATTCCCAGGTAGAAAGAGTGAGGTAAAGGAGGAGTGAGGAGGAGGTAAATGCAGCTTGATATATTTCCAGATGAGTCCCTGCTTCTTTGCACAAGGCACTAAAAAATGCAACTGTTGTTTGAACAAGTTTACACCCTTGGCTTTCTGATATGTCTCCAGACAGGCTACACGGAAAAACCATGCCTTAGAATAGTCCTATGGAAGGAGCAATGGAAAGAGAATTTATTTTCTTCCAGTATCTGTCTTTCTTTGGTTTGAGTTCTTCCCCTCTGAAGTTAACTGCCTTACCTGGCCCCTTTGACAGCTACTAGGGAAGCCAATTTCCATGTCCTGAAATGTGGTACTTACTCTGAGTTTGGGAGTGATAGGAGGAGCCCCGACCAGAGACTGGATTTCACACAGCATGGAGTTCATCACCAAGGCAACAGCTGAGATGGAGCACGTGGCTGAGGGTCTAGGGGACAGGTGATGCTGAGAGAATATGAGGAAACACAAGGTGTATCTAATACAATGTATTAGCGGACTTCTGATTACAACTTATTAGCCTGATCTGTGTCACGTGGCCACCCTCATCTGAATAGGAGGTGGGAATGTGAGTATTCGTCTGGAGCTGAGCACATGGCTGACCTCTCAAAAATCTGGATTAGGTTGGCAAGGATGATGGGGGAATAGATATTAGATAAGTAACAGTAGGTGTGCCAGACAAGGACTTCTGTTACATACAACAGGAACCAATTTTTCTAAAGGGAGGAAAAAAAATTTTGGAAAGATATTAGTATTTCTCAAGAAGGCTCAACAGGAAGGCTGAAGAGTCAGGTTCCTGGTTGTTTGGAAAAAAAGCAAGAGCTATAGAAATCCAGGTGACCAGAACCACATTCAAAGTCACTCCACACACACTCAAGGAATAGCACAATTGTGGTGGTGTGGCTGCCGCCCCTGGACACTGGTTATTGTCATTGATGCTGTTGCCACTGGATGCTGCCATCTCTATCAGTGGAATAAATGAATGACTTATTTACAGACCATTTTCAGATTCAAAGTCCTAGGCAATGGGATCCAATTAGCTGCTAGGTACTCATACTCTCCCTGGAGGGGCCAGGGTTTCCATTGAGGTGGACAAGACCCTGGCTCCCACCAAGTCACACAATTGCAAATTCTCCACACTTATTAAGGGATTCAGATGCTGGGAAGCTAAAGGAAATTGGCGAATTACTACCTTGGTCCATCTCTTTAGCTACCCAACATCCACTTGCATGCTGGCTCAGACCCACACTCTTCCCCTCAAAATGCTCCTGCAGAATATAATGCAATTACCTCTCAACTAACCAAAAACATACTCACTCTTGTTATCAAAGTGAAGCATCCCAAAGTCCCACCAGTTGCTGTATCCATCAGCAAGCGTAGGGTCTTTGGCTGATGTCCTCTCCTCATCCGGGTCTGACACACCACTGCCTCAGTGGTCTGTGCCATATGAGCTATATTATAAATTTAGCTGCCACACACACATTATGTATGAGACACCTCTTTTGAGTCCCTTCATATCCTCTCAGTTTCACCTGGCTCAGGTGCTGTTGACAGTTTGATTTGCCTTCACTGCTGCCACAGCTGCAAACCATGGGTGTCCTCAGAGTCACTTCACATGAGTGTAGCCCACCAGGGAACAGCAGCCTATGGTATGGAACTGCAAGGGTCCTGAGCAGTGGTGAATTTCTTGGCTTATTGGTCAGACCTTGGAAGGCATAAAAACAGAAGACGGGGGCAAAAAGAGAAAGGAGATGTGGACGGACTCATGAGAGTGGTCATAAAGTATATGGATCTCATGTTAAGACCCCCAAAGAGCATCAACTACAAATGAGGCCCTCAACCCTGAAGCCATCCATAATTCTCTTTTTCTCATATCCCACTTCCAATCCATCTGGAAATCTTAATGGGTCTACCTTCAAATTATATGTAGAATCCAACCACCTCTCACACCTCCTTGCCACTACTCTGGTCCACGCAAACTTAATTTATCCCAGTAGTCTCCTAAATGGTTTTAGCCCAGATTTGCCACTCCCCTTCATTTTATTCTTCAATGCAATGAACAGATTGAGCGTTATTATAAAATGTAAGTCAGATCTTGCTATTCCTCTGTTCAAAATCCTCCAGTGGCTTCCCATTTCATTCAGAGTAGAGGTCAGAAGTCTCACAACTCCCACAAGGCCCAGCATGCTTTGGCCCGATGCCCTCCTCTCCCTCATCCCTGACTTGCCACTGAATTCCCTCTGCTCTGGCCACATGGGCCACTTTTCTGCTCCTCCAACAGGCTATCCCTGTTTACCCCCCTGGGTCTCTGCAGTGGCTCTTTGTTCTGCCTGGACCAGTCTTCCTTAGGGACCCTGGTGGCTCACTCTCTCACCTCCTTAAAGTCTTGGCCAAATGTCACGGTGCAGTGAAGCCAAGCCTGAACCTATTAAAAATTTTACCCCTACCAATACACCAGCACTCTTTATCCCTCTACCTGGTCTATTTTTTCCATAGTTGTCGACACTTTCTATATAATTTACTTATTTGTTGATGTTTATTGTCCACCTCCCACACTACGGTGTAAGCTTCACGAGAGGAGTGACTTTTTCTGTTTTGACATTGCTGGGTACTTGGCATTCAATACCTGGTATGCAGTAGATACTCAATAAATGTTTCTTGAATGGATGAATGCCCTTGAGTGAGGCTGGAAGCTTCTAGGCATCCATTTCTTGCTAGTGCCAGCATATCGTGTGAACCTCCTGTAAACCAAGCTCAGCCACCTGCTCGTAGGGAAGTCATTAGTGAGTGTGGCCTGAGTTGAGGAAGGAGTGGCCCAAGAGGGTCCTTTGAAAGAGAAATGTGTGTGCTGGGACTTTCTAGACTTTATTTGAAACCTAATGCAGTATTACCGTAGAATCGGGGAGTAGACAGTAAATGAGGACACTGAGGCCCTGGGAAGTTAAGAGACGTGCCCAAGGTCACATAGCTATTCAAGTAGCAGAATATGGTGTACTTTTCCTAAATGGAGCATAGATGTGCTCCCTTTTGTTAAAGCAAGATAAAAGTGAAAATGATTTTACAAATACATAGTTAGTGGGCCTGACATGTGGGTGTACATTTTAAAATTTCTCAAATGCATAATATTCTTGTCTGTCTTGTTTCAAAGAAGGTTAGTCATTTCTGTCATCCTGAGTGGTATGACACCATCAGGATGGCTGTGGCAGCTAAAAAAAACACAGAAAGCACGTAGCACGGAAAAAGACTCAGTCACAACAAAGACTGGCTTTCCTTATCAGCATGAACTCGAGAACCCACTGAGCACCCCCAAATATACATTGATGATGATGCTGTGAGTCACCGCATGACTCATAGCTCACTGACCACTACAAAACAGAAACATGAGGAATAATTTACTGCTCAGGCCAAAAGGGCTTGAAACAACTTTCCCACCCACCCTATGAGTGATACATCAAATTAGGGATAAGGCGCCATCTCTTTCTTCTTCTTGGAGTGGATTAATTCTCCTTCTTTGTGCGTCTCCCCCAGAGACGTAAGGCCAGATAAGCCTCTGGTTTTACTAATAATCTCCCAGCGAGTTGTTCTATTCCTGTACCTGCCTACTTGGGCTCATTCTGCAAAGAAATCTAACCCAGAAGAGTGCCTCAGCACACAAAAATGTACTTCATCACTCCTCAGAGCAAGATGGCTTCTTGGATCAATGTTTTATTCCTTTCCTCCCTTGACCATGACACTAAACAGACCCATAATAAACCGTCCTCGACTACACAAGTAAGAAAATTATTCTCAGAGCCAAGACATTTTGTTCTTCAAAACTGTTTCTCTCTTTTACTTGTAAGAATCAAGGAGCCAGAGACCGCAATTTGGGAGCATAGAGAAGATTAGCAGAAATGTTCATGTTTCTAAAAGAATAAAGTGTCTTATTTTCCAACACCTTCTCAGGGGGGCTGCTGTTTTACTCACATGCTCTGTGTGGATAGGTTGCTGTTATTTCTGTTTTACCCTGAAGGGTCCTGAGGAGGTTGGGAGACTCTGCCAGAGGTCACAAGGCCAGTCCTTCACAGGAGCTGGGAATGCCTTTTCTTCCCTGCCTGGGTGTGCCTGACACCCACGCAGGCCGTCCTTCAGGGCCCAACCGCACCAGTCCACATAGTGAGGCTGACGTAGGCCTTCTGGAAGCAGGAGGCTATCTGACACTTGGATTTTCTCTCATTCAGAGGACAGCATTTTCTCCCATGTAAAATTAGTCCCTTACATACACGTGTCCCCTGCTTTTGGAGCAATGGGTGCTCCATAAAGAAATATCCCAGGGGAGAGTGCTCTTCTCTGCCACTTTTGTTCCCTCCATACTTATAGTAAGCTCTTAATGGCACCAAGAAGGCGCCTTCTGTCTAGGTCTCTAGTGCTGCTCAGGGATCATCGTCTCATTAGAAATGATGTATGGTGGGCAGCCGCAGGGGGCCCAGGTTTTGCCTGGTGCAGGGGCCGCCCCAGCTTGTTTGCACACCTAACATTATTTGATGATCCTGTGGATGAGAAGTAATTGGGTCAGTATTTTCCTGGAGAGAAAAGTCGACATTGAAAATTGAAAGGAAAGCTGCTGCCTTGGGGAGGTGAGCTCTGGAGCAGGTGGCCAGCGTCTCTCCCATCAGTGAGACCTCTTTGCCATTCTCATGGCAACTCCTTAAATAAACATCAGTTGAATTCCTACTTTGTGTTGGGTATTAAGCTAGGATTGGAGATACAGAAATAAATATTGCCTGAAATAGAACAAGAAGAGCAGAGGCTGAGCAAGTCTACATCTGTTGAGAGTAGGTTGAAGCAGGGAAACCAAAACAAGTCCAAAGGGCAGAAGGAAGACCAAGAGTCAAGAGCTCAGACGCTCATCAAGGTTGGATGATTTTTGAGGTTCACTTGTCTTGGCTCACATCAATAAATAAATACCCGTTCCCAGTGAGATAGCAAATATAGTCAGCTTCATTATAGTCAGCTTGATAGAACTCACTTCTATCTTGGTTTTGTTTTTTACTTTTTAAAAAGCATTAACTTATTTTTAAAAAAATTGACAAACAGAACTTACTTCTAATTGGGAACATTTTATTCATAGTTTAAATATGTTATATGTACTTGATGCTAGTTCATCTAAACTATTGATTGATTTCTCAACTTAAAAGTTCATCATTTATGAAGTGATATGATCTCATGGATTTGCTTCAAAGTAGCTCAATGGGAGAAGTAGATGGGGTACTGTCCGAGGCAAGACAGGCAATGAATTGAAAGTTGTTTAAGTTGATCTTGAACTTCTGGCCTCAAGTGATCCTCCTGCCTTGGCCTCTCAAAGCATGGGGAGTCACAAGCATGAGCCACCATGCTGGGCCAAAAATTGTTTAAGTTGGATGATGGGTACATGAGGGTTCATTATTTTATTCTCTCTGCTCAGCCAGATACATGCTTACTAGTGCTTATTCCTTTAAAAACAGGTCCCAAGCATATCTGTGTCAGTATGGAAGTTTGAAAAGAAACAAACCTAGTTCTGCCATGATTTGGTTGCATGATATTTGACAAATCTTTAGCTATTCTAGGCCTCTGTGTTCATTGTAGGTGGGGATTAGGTACTTAGAATTGAATGCCTTGAAGACGTAAATAAAAAAAAAAAAATGTGTTGTTCTAGAGAAATGTCCTAATCACCAGTGATATTTGAATTTAATTTCACTTTGCTTTATCTGTAGACCAAATAAATTATGTCATACGTTTGTAAATGTGATCACTGTATTAGAGATTCATTGTTTGTTTTTAGAAAACAATGAGTTAGGAAAATATAATATATATGTGTGTGATCCAGAAAGAGACAGAAACAGGAATAAAAATGTAAAATGAGACTTTAAGGAGAATCCCCAAAGCATTAATAGCTAGAGAGACATTGCAGAATGACTTGGTGTAGATTCTAATGTACATAGTCTACTGAGGAGTAATTTTTAACCAACTAGACCACATCATCTAGACAAGGGATGAAAATGGTTAGTAGTCACTCAGGAAAATTCCCACAAACAGATGACAAAGATATTTTAAGAGAAGATTTGTTAAATGAGTGCTGGAGCACAAAACAGCTACTTAAGTTGTTGAAAAGAGGAGAATTGAACTTGGAAGATCTTTGCATTGAGTAACCTAGCAGTAAAGCTTAAAAGATTAAGTTTGACTTCTGACAAAAGATAGTGGATTAAACACATGCTTGTATTTGCTCCTTCCCCAAATCCCATCGAATGGCAATCAAGGAATTTTTTTAAAAGACTAAACACACAAGAAGGGGAAGATTGGAGAAAAAAACAACAGAATGAAATGTTGGAAGAAGGAAAGCAGGTGGGATGAGTGACATTCTTAGCAGACCTGAGTAAAGGGAATCCTAAGCCAGCAGTGAGAAAAGCAGAAATTTTCCTGTTTACATAGAAGAATCCCTATATGACTAAGGGGTTGGCAGTGCTAGATTCTTCTGGAAGTGGGACCAAGAGTGGAGATTGAATAAGAATGCTTGGTTGAAAGTCTAGGGACTACCCAGGTCCCAGATGGCCTTGCACAGTCTGATGAGCCCACTAATGTCCAGCCATTCCTTCACTCTGGAAAAAGAATATTTTTATTAATAAAAAGAAATCAGCAGAGGGAACTTCAGGCTTGGTTGAGTGTGAAGGTGCTGGACAGAAAAGGGAGATTTAGATCATATTTGCATCCTAGATTCTGAGCCAGCTCTCTTCCTACTTTCAGGTGCCAGAATATTGGCCTTTATCCTCCAAAGAGGAGATTGGGGATTTTTTTCCTAGGGATTATGATTGGTTTAACAGGAAATGTCTAGAGATATTTTGAAAATTTTTCATTTAAACAATCCAATCAGACTACAATAAAGTAAAACTCAGAATAGACAAATCCTCCCATACACTTGGAGGTTTTTAGTGCCCCTATCTTAAATATGAACATTCAACCAAGAAACATCAGATGACAGAGAAAAGTATCTACAGAGACCAAATTAAGCATAAAAAAGCAGCATGCAGAAAAAAGTGTGGAGTTTTAAAAACATATCTACAAATTATTTGACATTTCTCACATCAAAATGTGGAATCTATGTGCTTACTTTGGCAACACATATACTAAAATTGGAATGAGACAGAGAGAATTAGCATTGCCCCTGTGTAAGGATGACACACAAATTCATGAAGCATTCCATATTTTTGGCTGAATGGATAAAAAAATACAAGCCAAATATCTGCTGTCTCCAGGAAGCACATCTAACCCACAAGGACTCATTCAGGCTGAAGGTACAGGGATGGAAAACAATATTACATGCAAATGGAAACCAAAGGAAGCTGGTATAGTCATTATCATATGAGATAGCATAGACTTTAAATAAACAAAAGTAAAGAAAGACAAAAATGATCATTATATAATGATAAAGGGAACAATTCAACAGAAGGCATAACAATCCTAAATATTTATGCACCTAACACAGGTGCACCCAGATTCAAAAAGCAAACCCTACTTGATCTAAACAAAATGTTAAGCAGCAGCATGGTAATAGCTGGGGACTTCAACACCCACCTGAGAGAACTAGACAGATCCTCTAAATAGAAAATAAACAAAGAAACAATGGACTTAAATGGAACTCTAGAACAAATGGGCCTAACAGACATTCTACCCCAAAACTACTGAATATACATTCTTTTCATCAGCTCATGGAAAATTCTCTAAGATTGATCACATCTTAGGCCACAAAACATGTGTCAACAAATTAAAAAAAATAGAAATTGTACCCTATATCTTCTCAGACCACAGTGGAAAAAAATTAGAAATCAATTCCAACAGAAACACTCAACTTTACACAGAGTCATGGAAACAAACAACCTACTGCTGAATGATTATTGAGTCAAGGAAGAAATTATGATGTAAATCAAAAGATTCTTTGAACGAAATGACAAAGGACACAAAAGTTATCAAAAATCTGTGGAATTCAGCAAAAGCAGTCCTAAAAGGAAAATTCATAGCCTTAACTGCCTACATCCAAAAGACAGAAAGATCACAAATCAACAGTCTAACGAATCATCTCAAGGAATTAGAAAAGGAAGAGCAAACCAATCCCAGACCCAGCAAAAGAAAAGAAATAACTGCATTTAGAACAGAACTAAATGAAATTGACAACAAAACAATCGTAGAGATTAATGAAACAAAATGTTGGTTCTTTGAAAAGATAAACAATCTACAGGCTTCTCACTAGATTAACCAGAAACAGAAAAGAAAGGACCCTAATAAGCTCAATCAGAAATGAAAAATGAGAAATTACAATTACAAACCATGGAAATACAAAATATCATCTGTGAATACTATAAAAATCTCTATGCACATAAACTTGAAAATGTGGAGGAAATGGAAAAATACTTGGAAACACACAATCTCCCTAGGCTCAGTCAGGAAGAACTAGAACTCCTGAGTAGACCAATATCAAGTAACAAAATTGAAGTAGCAATAACAAATCTTACAACAAAAAAAAGTCCTGGATCAGATGGTTCCACAGCCAAATTTTACCAGACCTACAAAGAAGAACTGGTACCTCTACTGCAGAAATTATTTCATAACATCGAGAAGGAAAGAATCCTCCCCAACTCATTCTACAATGCCAATATCACCTTGATACCAAAGCCAGAAAAGGACACAACAATAACAACAAAAAAAGAAAACTATAGACTAATATCCCTTATCAATATAGATGCAAAAATTCTCAATAAAATCCTAGCAAACTGAATTCAGTTGCACATCAAAAAAATAATCCACCATGACTGAGTGGGCTTCATCCCATAGATGCAAGAATGGTTCAACATATGCAAATCTATAAATGTAATTCACCACATAAATAGAAGTAAAAAAAAGGCCATATGATCCTCTTAATAGACACAGAAAAGCATTTGCCAAAATTCAGCACCCTTTTATGATAAGAATGCTTAAAAAAATAGGCATTGATGGGACATACCTCAAAATTATAAAAGCCATATAGGATAAACCCACAGCCAACACCATACTGGAGAAAAATAACTGGAGAAAAATTGAAAACATTTAGAACTGGAACCAGACAAGGTTGGCCACTGTCACCACTTCTATTCAACATAGTGCTGGAAGTCCTAGCCAAAGCAATATGACAAGAGAAGGAAATCACGGCTATCCAAATAGGGAAAGAAGAGGTCAAACTATCACTCTTTACTGATGATATGATCTTATATCTAGAAAACCCCAAAGACTCTGCCAAAAGACTCCTAGAATTGATAAATAAATTCAGCAAAGTCTCAGGTTACAAAATCAATGTACAAAAGTCAGTAGCATTCTTATATACCAACAACAGTCAAGCTGAGAATCAAATAAAAAACTCAATATGTTTCACAGTAGTTACAAAGAAAATAAAAAACTTAGGAATATATTTAACCAAGGAGGTGAAAGACCTCTACAGGGAAAACTATGAATCATTGAGGAAGGAAATTGCAGATGATGTAAACAAATGGAAAAACATATCATGCTCATGGATTAGCAGAATCAACATTGTTAAAATGTCCAAATTGATTTACAGATTCAATGCAATCCCCATCAAAATACCAATGTCATTTTTTGCATATCTAAAAAAAGTAATTCTACGCTTTGTATAGAACCAGAAAAGACCCTGAACAGCCAAAGCAACCTTAACACATTAGCTGCCATGTGAATTGTATTTAAATCACACTAGTTTTGAGCCCAGAGCCTCGTGAAGCATATGTAATTCACACGTATCTTCACCTTGTGAGCCACGTGAACTATTTTTCAAGCTACATATAACTCACACACAGAAAACAATTAAAAAAATCACAAAATTTTCATTAAATTAGAAAGGGTCATTTTGGTTTTGAAGTTTTTATTCTATTTTCATAATAAAACATCATGACCCCAGGGAAAAAAAATTTTTTCTAGTGTGGCAGTCAATGTGTTAAGCAAAAAGAACAAATCAGGAGGCATCATTTTACCAGACTTCAAGCTCTACTGCAAAGCTATATATAGTAACCAAAACATCATGGTACTGGCACAAGAACAGAGACATAGACCAATGGATCCGAATAGAGAGCCCAGATATAAAACCATCCTCATATTACCACTGATATTTGACAAAGAAGACAAAAAAATACACTGGGGGAAAGAATCCCTATTCAATAAATGATGCTGGGAAAACTGGATAGCTACATGTAGAAGACTGAAACAGGATCTGCACCTCTCACCACTCCCAAAAAATTAATTCATGATGAATAACAGACTTAAATCTAAGGCATGAAACTATAATAATTCTAGAAGAGAATGTGAAAAAACTCTTAATAGATATCAGCCTAGGCAAAGAATTTATGAAGAAAACCCCAAAGGCAATCACAGCAACAACAAAAATAAACAAATGGTACCTTATTAAATTAATAAGCTTCTGCACAGGAAGCAGTCATTGAGGAAACAATCATTAGAGCACATAGACAACTTACAGAATGGGAGAAAATATTTTCATGCAATACATCTGATAAAGGGCTGATAACCAGAATATATAAAGAACTCAAACGTATCAACAAGAAAAAAACCAAAGAACCTTATTAAAAAGTGGAAAAAAGACATGAACTGAAGCTTTTTAAAAGAAGATGACTAATGGCCAATAAACATACGAAAAAATGCTCAACGTCCCTAATCATCAGGGAAATGCAAATCAAAACCACAATAAGATATCATCTAACTCCAGTGAGAATGGTTTTTATCCAAAAGTCCCAAAACAACAGATGCTGGCATGGATGCAGAAAGGAACACTTACACACTGTTGGTGGTCCTGCAACATCTATGGAAAGTAGTATGGATTTACCTCAAAGAACTAAAGGTAGATCTACCATGTGATCCAGCAATACCACTATTGTGGATTTATGCAACGGAAAAAAGATCATTTTATCAAAAAGACACTTGCATTCAAATGTTTATTGCAGCACAATTCACAATCGCAAAGATGTGGAATCAACCCAAGTGCCCATCAATACATGAATGGATTAACAAAATGTGGTATATGTATACCATGGAGTACTACTCAGCCATAAAAAATGGTGAACAAATACCTTTTGTAATAACCTGGATGGAACTGGAGACTATTCTTCTAAGTGAAGTTTCACAAGAGTGGATAAACAAACACTGCATGTACTCACCACTAAATTGGAACTAATCGATGAACACTCATGTGCACATATGGAAATAAAACTCAACAGAAACCAAGCAGTTGGCGGTAGGGGGGAAGGAGGGGATAGGTAAATTCACACCTAATGGGGACAATGCACACTATTTGGGTGACTGGCACACTTATAACTTTGACTTAAACTGTACAAAAGCAATTCATGTAACCAAAATGTTTGTACCCATGTAATATTCTGAAATAAAAAAGAAAAAAATATTAGAATAGAGGACAATAAAGAGGTGGAATCTAATTACTCTCTCCTTGAGTATGAACTAGACTTAGTGACTTGATTCTAAAGAATAAAATGTGAAGAAGTGTACCTGTGTGATTTTTGAGGTCAGATTAGAAAAGGTAATATAGCACTTTATCTCTCTCAATCTCTCTCTCTCTCTTTCCCCCTCCCCACCCCCCTCCTTGACCTTGGGAATATGGCCACTATGCTCTGGAAAAGCCAAGTACCCACAGGAAAAGATGGCATGAGATGTTTCAATCAGTCTCAGCTGAGAGCCTGACCTAGCCAATAGCCTGTATCAATGGCCAGACATGTGAATAAATGAGACTTCTGATGACTCTATCCCCAGCTTTCAAGCCATGTAGCTAATGCCAAGTGGAGCAAAACCAAATTGTCTTCAGAGAGTCCTGCCTACACTACAGATTCATGAGCAAAACAAACACTATTGTTGTGTTAATCCAATATTTATTTTTCTGTCTCTGTTGCTTAAATCAGGAATTCCAATAATTTTTGAAGTGGTTTGTTATGCAGCAATAGAAAACTTAAACACAGAGACTCTATAGGGAGAAAACATTTTCAAAATTCACAATGAACTCTTCTTCTGGCCAAGATGAAGTAACAGGATCTGGATTTATCATCTTGCCTGAAACAGCTGAAATCTGGGAAAAATATACAAAACAATGGTTATTAAGATATTGGACATCAGGCAATGAAAGATCTTGATCCCTGAGAAAAGGAAGACAAGTGAGGTGAGCCCTACCATTGCTCTAGATTATGGGAAAGGTTTCCAGGCTATGTTGTAGGGAGGTGTAACTCAGGCAGAGCATGGTGGTCTCCTTAAATTAAGAAGGCACAGCTGAAAATGTAAGGAGGCCAAAGAAGCTAGAATTTGCAGGGCAGACTACTAAAGAGAAGAGAGCTGCAGAGAGAGAGAGAGAGAGAGAGAGAGATAGAGAGAACTCTGGAGCTCTAAGAAGTTATGTCCCTTTGGCTCAGTATTCAACTGAGTACTGATCAGTGCATGTCTGTGAGGTAATCACTCAAGGCCAGGGGAAAAAACATCCAAAAGTATTGCAGTGACCAATCCCCAGAGCTCCCAAAAGGCACAGGAATAGTAATTATCTAACCAGCCAGAGTAGAAAATCTCATAATTCACAGGACATCAGGTAGAATATAAAGAGGAGTTTTGCTTCAGTTATAGTGCAAAATTAGCCCTAGATTAAATGTTTCTCTAGTCTTATTTAGAAAAGCTTAAAATCACATCTTGAAAGGATTAACCTACTTCTAAGTAGCTTAACTGCATCACAAAGTGAAGCCCAAAATATTTATAGGAACACAGCAATATTTTGTACATAAGAAGGTAGTATTCATCATGTGTAACATGCAATAAAATATTATTGCATGAGAAGAAGTAGAAAAATATGACTCATAATGAGGAGGAAAATCAATCAATCAAAATTGACCCAGAAGATAAAGTTAGTAGACTAGGGCATTAAAATAGTTATTATAACTGTATTCTATATGTTCAAGAAGTTGGGTGAAAGATTGAACAAGTTAAATAGAGACATGGAAGACATAAAAAAGATCAAAATTGAATGTCTAGGAGTGAAAGCTACAACTTTTTGGATAAAAAATATATAGTCTAAGATTAATGAGTATTAGAAATTGCTGAAGAAAAGATTAGGGAAATTGAAGACATTACAATATAAACTATGTAAAATGAAACACACAGAGAAAAATGACTGAAAAGAATGAACAGAACATCAGTGAGAAGTGGGACAACTTTAAGCAGGCATGTAATTGGCATGTAATTACATGCATTAACATGCATGTAATTGAAGTACTTGAAGGGAAGAGGATGTGAGAGAAAAAATATTTGAAGAAATAATGGTTAAAATTTTCCAAATTTGGAGAAAATTTTAAACTGTAGATCCAGGAAGCTAAATGAACCTCAAGCAAGAAAAACATGAAGAAAACTACTCCAATGCACATCATAATCAAATTGCTTAATATCAGTGATATAGAGAAAAATCTTAAGGTAGCCAGCAAAACAAGACACATTATGTATAGAAGAACAAAGATAAAGGTAAGAGCAAAATTCTTGTCACAAACAATGAAAAACTACATGGCAATAGAGCAATATCTTTAATGTAATGAAAGAAAAAATTGTCAATTTACAATTCTTTACCCAGCAAAATATCTTTCAAGAATAAATATAAAACTGAGAGAATTCATCACTGTCAGACCTGCACAATAAGAAATATTAAAGGAAGTCCTTCAAGAAGAAGAAAAATTATACTAGATGGAAATCCTGATCTAAACAAAAAAAGGAAGAGCACCAGAAATGGAAAATATATAAGTAGAGAAAAATAATTTTTCTTATTATTTAAATCTCTTTAAAAGATAACTGAATGGTTTAAAAAATAATAATCTTTTGTGGAATCACAATATATAGAGAGAATTAAAATGTATGACAGCATAAAGGTAGAGAAGGAAGTAATGAAATTATAGGGTTGTAAGGTTCTCACACTATATGTGAAGTGGTATAATATCACTTAAAGACAGATGAAAATAATAAAAATATATATTTTATAAGTTCTAAACCAATTACTAAATTAAATAATAAAGAGTTATGGTTAATTAGGGAAAAAAGATATAAAATAGAAAAAAGTACTCATTCCAAAAGAAAGCTGAAAAAGAGGAAAAGGGGAAGAAAGACCAGATGGGAAAAATAAAAAACATACAGGAAAAAAGACAACTCATAGCTGTCCCATGTTTACATCCAACCATATGAAAATATATGTTTTTATATGTATTATATATAGATGCATGTATATATATACACACACAAATATATTCCTAAGCCCAACCTTATAAAAATCACATTAAATGTAAATTGTTTAAACACTTCAATTGGAAGGCAGAGATTGTCAGATTGATAAAAAAGCAAGAACCCTAAGTTCAGAAATAGGACAAAAGTATCCAATTTTACCACTTCTATTCAACATTGTAATGGAGGATTTAGCCAGGATGATTAGGCAAGAAAAGAAATAAAAGTAAAACTATTTTTATTTCAGATGACATGATCAAGTATATAAATACTTGTAAAGAACCCCCAACCTGACAGATTTCACACGAGTTCAGTAGAATTGCAAGATACAAGATTAATATACAAAAATCAATTGTATGTCTATACCCTAGCAATGAGCAATCCAAAAATGTAATTATAAAGACAATTTCATGTACAGTAGCTTAAAAATAATTAAATATTAGGAATAAATTTAACAAAAAGTATAAAACTTAAATTTTGAAAACTACAAAACATGGTTGAAAGAAATTAAGGAAGACCTAGATAAATGGAAAGGTATTCCATGTTCATGGAGTGGAAGACTTAATATTGTCCAAAAAGCAATACTTGCCAAATTTATCTATAGATTCAATGCAATCCTTATAGAAATGTTAGCTTATTGTATTGCAAAAATTGACAAGCTGATCCCAAAATTCAAATGGAAATGAGGGAATCCAAATATTCAAAACAATCTTGGAAATGAAGAACAAAGTAGGACTCACACTTCCTGATTTCAGAACTTACTACAAAGCTATTGGTGTGAGGATAGAAATATAGACCAATGGAATAGAATTGAGAATTCAGAAATAAACTTTCAGACTTATGATCAATTGATTGTTTTTTTATTTCAAAATATAAGGGGGTACAAATGTTTCTGTTACATGGATAGCTTTTATAATGCTTAAATCAGGGCTACTAGTGTGACCATCACTTGAATAGTGTTCATTGTACCTGTTAGGTAGGTTTTCACCCCTCCTTTCCTTCCCCTCCCTACTCCCCTTCTTGAATTCCAGTGAATTTTACTTCTCTCTGTGTCCATCAATTAGTGCCAAATTATTAGAGAGTACATAGTGTGTTTGTTTTTCCATTCTTGAGATACTTCACTTAGGATAATGGTCTCCAATTCCATCCAAATTGCTGCAAAAGACATTAATTCATTCCTTTTTATGGCTGAGTAGTACTCTATGGTGTGTGTGTATATGTATATAATAAAATGTGGTGTGTATATATTATTTTATTAATCCACTCATGAATTGATGGGTGCTTAGGTTGATTCCATATCTTTGTAATTGTGAATTGTGCTGCAATAAACATTCAACTACAGGTGACTTTTTGATAAAATGGTGTCTTTTTGATAAAATGGTGTCTTTTTGATAAAATGACTTATTTTCCTTCAATCCCACCCAGTAGTGGGATTGCTGCATCAAATGGAAGGTCTACTTTTATTTCTTTAAGGAATCTCTATACTGTTTTCCATAGTAGTGGGATTGCTGGGTCAAATGGTAAGTCTATATTTATTTCTTTGAGGAATCTCCATGCTGTTTTCCATAGAGGTTGTACTAATTTGCAGTCCCACCAGCAGTGTATAAGCATTCCTTTCTTTCTACATCCATGCCAGCATCTATTGTTTTTTGACTTTTTAGTAATAGCCATTCTGACAGTGGTAAGGTGATATCTTGTTGTGGTTTTAATTTGCATTTCCCTGATGATTAGTGATGTTGAGCATTTTTTAAAATATGTTTCTTGGCCATTTGTCTATCTTCTTTTGAATAGTTTCTGTTCATGTCTTTAGCAGGACACTTTCTCTCACCATTTACAAAAATTAAATCAAGATGGATAAAAGACTTAAATGTAAGGCATGAAACCATAAAAATTCTCAAAGAAAATGTAGGAAAATCTCTTCTAGACATTGGCCTAGGCAAAGAACTTATGACTAAGACCCCCAAAGGCAATTAAAACAACAACAAAAATGGGACTTCATTAAATTAAAATGCTTCTGAACAGCAAAGGAAATAATCAACAGAATAAATAGATAATCTGATGAATGGGAAAAAATATTTACAAACTATACATTTAGTAAAGAGCTAATATCCAGAATCTACAAATAACTCAAACAAATCAGCAAGAAAAGCGAACAACCCAATCAATTGATTTTTAACAAGGTTCCCAAGACCATTCAATGAGTAAAGAATAGTTTTTTTCAACTAATGATGCTTTTATATGTGGATATCCACATATAAAAGAAAGAAGTGGTACTCCTACCTCACACCATAAACAACTGAAAATGGATTAACAACCTAAATACATGAGGTAGAACTATAAAACTTTTAGAAAACATGGGGATAAATATTCATGACTTTGGTTTCTTAGCTACGTCACCAAAAGCACGAGCAGCAAAAGAATAAAAAAGCTAAATTGGACTTAATAAAAATTTTAAAATATTTGCAGTGGAAGAGACACCATCATGAAAGTGAAAAGGACCCACAGAATGAGAGAAAACATCTGCAAATTCTATATCTAATTAGGGATTTGTTTCCAGAATATATAAAGAGCTCTTACAAATTATCAGTAAAAAGACAACCAAATTAAAAATGGACAAACGGTTTAGATGGATATTTCTCCAAAGATATGCAAATAGCCTATAAGCACGTGAAAAGATGCTCAACATCATTAGTCATCAGAGAAATAGAAATCAAAACTGTAATGAGATACCATTTCATATCCACTAAGATAGATATAATAAAAAAGACAAGCAAGTGTTGACAAGAATGTGGAAGAATTGAAACCCTCATACATTGCTGGTAAGAGTATAAAATGGTGCAGCTGCTATGGAAAGCAGTTTTATAGTTTCTCAAAAAGTTAAAACATAGAGTTAGCATATAACCTAGCAATTCCACTCCTTGGCATCTATGCAAGAGAAATGACAACACACATCCACACAAAAACATACCCCAGTGGTCGTAGTATTAATAGTATTATTCATAATAGAAAATAGAAACAACCCAAATGTCCATCACCTAAGAAATGCATAGACAAAATGTGATGTATCCATACAATGGAATATTATTCAGCCATAAAAAGGAACAATGTACTGATAATATGCTACAGCATGAATGACCTTTAAAACATTATACTAAGTGAAAAAAGCCAGACACAAAAACTCATGATTCCATTTATATGAAATGTCCAGACCATAGAGACAGAAAGTATATTGGTTGTTGCCTAGGTAATTTGAGGGAGAGGGAAGGGGGAGTGACTGCTAATGCATATGGTGTTTCTTTTTGGGGTGCTCTAAAATTAAATTGTAGAAATGTTTGCTCAACTTTGTAAATATACTGAAAACCATTGGATTGTACACTTTAAATGGGTGAATTTTATGGTATGAAAATCATATCTCATAAAGCTATTAAACATAAGTAAGTATAAAGTGAAGTTAAAGGAGCCTGTAATCTTGTCTTCCAAAGATGATCAGATATTTTGGCAAATATGTATTAGACCTTTTCTTTGCATTTATCACAATATATACATATTTTATGATTATTACTTTTAAAAGGAATCATTCTACAGATACTGTTCCAACATTTTAAAAATCTTATTGTTATGCAGCAAGCATTTTTATATCAACATACACAAATTTCAATATGTATAAAGGCCACAAATTAATCCATCACATTGGTATTTCATAGTTTACTTAAAAATTTATCTTTTGATGAACATTTAGGTAATTTCTAATTATTTCCTTTTCAAACAAATCTCTAGTGAATATCTTTATATATTTATCTTTGAGCAATTATAATTTCCATAAGATGCTTTCTTCATACTAGGGTTGTCTTCAAAGTTATTTTTATGAGAAACTGGGAGAGGCTTATTAGGTGCTGCTAGCCACAAAACAAATTGGAAGTTCTCTACCTTTACATTTTTACTATTAAATCCCACCCATTATCTGAAGTTTTTCTGTAAATACATAAGTTAATCTCTTGGAAAAGGGAGTGATTTTTTTTTCATATCCACGAATGCTTTTATTATAGAATGTATCAATAATTAACTATATTCACTATACATTATTTGACTAACTGATTTACATTTAGGACTAGCCACTAAAAAAATTGCTAGTCCAGATAGGTAAAGCCCAAAGCCCCCCAGGTTACAAAATATGCTTTATTCAGTTAAAGTTCAGATAAACTAGTACACACATACTGCAAATGTAAGCTTCCCTGGGCATTACTAACTTGTATAACCAAACCTTCCATAGTCGATTTTTGTTAGGAACTCTAGGTAATCCACAGTTTGTAGTTGATATTGAATGAATCTTCTCAATTCTTGCTCTTTTTTCCCTTAGGTAAGTGAGCGAAGATATTAGTAAAATAATTGCTTAAAAATTAATTTACAAATGGTAATCTAATTTGATCTTTAAAGGAAAACATAAACAGTGAAAGCAACATGTAGGTTAGTCCTTACAACTTTAGATATATATGACCTCATCGAAAGAATTCTCATTTTAATTAATTTGCTAAGAGTTAATTATTAGCTAATAGGTACCTATGTCCTAAGTTAAAATGGATATGATAGAAAATAGATGGTAGATAACATGCAGTATAGGCTATTTCTAGGATATAATTAATAATGCACATATAAATATACACACACAAAAATTTTAATGAACAGAAATTTTGATAGCATTCTTAGAGCATCATAATACTATTTCTCATTTATTTAGTGCCCTCTCCCATTTTTGACTTAGACAAAATTTGCATTTTGAATTGTGAGTCAGACTTCTTTCTGCTTATCAAGAACAGAAAGAATGGACTTATCCATATTCACCAGAATAGAGAAATTTATATCAAAATGTGAGGAAATAAAACTGCTACACTTGTTTAAACAGGGAGGCAGAGAGTAGTAGATCTTCCAAGTTGGGCCTGTGTAAAGGATGCCTTGCGAGAACACAGTAAACAAATACCAAGATACTTCATCTTAAATCACAGGTTTTTACTGTAGTTTTTATATTTTTATGTTGTTTTATTAACTAAATCTATTAAATATTTTCTTTTAAATTACTTGTATTTGTTTTTAAGGTTATATTATAAAGTGTTCAATCTAGAAGCAGAAAAGTCATAAGATGTTCTTCTGATGAATCTCTTTTCATGCTCTAAAAATTTCAACTTAGTATATAAATGATAACTGCCTATTCTATTGTATATATTTGTGTCATAAAATTCTTGTAAAAGGGAATGACCCTCTGGAGAGAAATTCGAGTTGTTCCCTAGAAAGGTATGATTTCACCTATTCTTCAGTTAAGTTATGGATTGCATTCAACAAGGGCAAATGCTGACATATTTTCTGTCTTCTCATTCTGTCACTGTCCTAGGTTGTCTCAAGTAGAAAAATTATCCTCGCTTTTAAAATAATTATGTAGAAGCTTGACTTTGGCATAGATTATTAAAGTTTTCCCAAATCTCAGCTATAACAATTAGTATTCCTCTAGTTTGAAAGTTACAAAGGTCCTTGCATATAGCTCTAAGGCAGGATGTAGACTCTTTTTCTGTACTCAACTTTCAAAGTAAAGTTGACTCTTGAACAATGCTGGGTTAGGGGTGCTGACCCCCCATGTATAATTTTTTGACTCCCCCCCAAATTTTACTAATAGCCTACTGTTGACTGGAAGCCTTACCAATAACATTAGCAGTCAATTAAAACATATTTTGTATGTTATATGTATTATATACTGTATTCTTTATAATAAAGTAAGCTAAAGAAAAGAAAATGTTATTAAGAAAATCATAAGGAAAATACATTTACGGTATTGTACTGTAGTTATCAATACTAAGTTCACATCAT
>CM052443.1:37725787-37768964 GCA_028533085.1 Varecia variegata
TCCATAAAGACATTATTACAACTAAAAACTCAATTTCTTAATGTTATTAAACACTCAATATTTAAATTTCTGACTATCTCATAAAATGTTTTTTGCCATTTCTATAATTTTGTCAATTCAAGAATATTATATAAATGAAATTGTACAGTATATGGACTTTGGGGATTAGCTTTTTTCACTCAGTATACTTCCCTTGTGATTCGTATCCTACTTGTGTATATCAATATTTTTTTAAAAAAACTTTTGAGTGGTACTCCATGGTTTGAATGTACCACAATTTGTTGAACCATTTACTAATTGAAGGTCAATTGAATTGTTTTCAGGCTTTGGCCATTACAAATAAAGCTCCCATGAACATTTATGCACAGATTTTTATATAAACATAAGTTTTCATTTCTGTGGGATAAATGCCAAAGAGTATAGCTGCTAGGTCATATGGTCATTGCAGGTAGAGTTATTCAATCTTTACCTTTTAATTTGTGTATTTACATCATTTACATGTAAGGCAAATATTAATATAAGACCTAAGTTTGCCATTTGTTACCTGTTTCTTATTTGTTTCCTTGTTTCTTATTTCTTTCTCTTTTATTGGCTTTCATATGGATTACTTGCACATGTTTTTAAGATTCCATTTTAATTTAATTATAGTGTTTTTGAGTGTATCTCTTTGTTTAGTTTTCTTAGTGGTTGCTCTGGGTATGGCAATGTACATATGTGATGTCACATTCTATCACTTTAGGTAAAGTGCAGAAATCTTATTTTCATTTAAGTGCCTTTACTTTCCTCATTTTTAAATGTCTTTTAAAGTGTGATATAGTATTATCATTTTTTAAATTATCAAATAACATTTTTAAAACTTATGAGAAGATAGTCTATTGTATGTATCCATATTTCTTCTCTTTCCATTGTTCTTCCTACCTTTCTGATGTTTCACGTTTCCTTCTTTGTGGTTTCCTTTCTGTTGGAAGAACATCCTTTAGCCATTCTTCAAAGGTAGTTTTGCTAATAACAAATTTTATTAATTTGTCTTCATATGACAATGTCTTTATTTCTGCTTCACTTCCTTCTGGTCTTTATGATTCAGGTGAGAAATCCAGTGATTCAAATGTATTTTTTCCCTGTCAGCAAGATGTTGTTTCTCTCTGGATGCTTTTAAGATTTTTTTTGCCTTTGGTTTTTAGAAGTTTAATTATAATGTATTTTAACATGGATTTCTTTGGACTTATTCTATTTGTAGTTTGCTTAGCTTCTTGAATCCCAGGTTTATGACTTCACCAAATTATACATTTTTCAGCCATTATTTCTTTGAATACCCTTTGAATGCACTCTCTCCTTTCCTTCTGGGACCCCAATGATAGAAATATTGAATCTTTTATTGTTTTCCCACGGGTTCAAGAAGCATTGTTCACTTTTTTCAATGTAGCTTCTCTCTCATGTTCAGATTGGGCACATTCTACTGATCTACCTTCAAGTGAGCTCACTCAGAGAGTTTTTTTTATTTCTGTTATTGTATTTTTCAGTTCTATAATTCGCATTTGGTTCTTTTTTTGTTACTGAAATTTATTTGCTGAGATCTTCTGTTTTTTCTTTCGTTTTAAGACAATTTGTAATTGTCTCTTGAAGCATATTTATGATGAATGGAATGTTTAAAATCTTTTTTAGCTAATTCCAAAATCTCATTCATCTCATTGGTAGCATCAGTTGTGTTTTCTCACTTAATTTGTCATTTTACTGGTTCTTCATATGACGGGTGAGTTTTGATCGCAACCTGGACATTTTGGCTATTATGTTAGGAGACTCCAGGTCCTATTTAAATCTTTTATTTTAGTCAGTCACCCTGTTTAGGTTTAGCCTGCAGGTCCTGGTCTACTTTTTGGGGCCGTGGTTGATCTGGTGCTTTGGGGGCTTCCACTGGTCCCTGCTGGTATGGCCCAAAGTGGCAGAAGGTGCTTCCACAGGCTGAGCCACTTGGCACCTCCAGGTGGGTAAGGGCAGTCTCTGGCCCATGAGGACGATGAGGGTTCTGGTCAGCACATCCGCCTTTCTGGTGCTGTCCAGCCACCCAGTAAATATTGTTTGTGGGCAGAAGGAGTCTCAGGTGTGGTGTGGAAGCAGTGAGTGTGCCCTGACTTCTGCCTGTCAACAGGGCTCCTGTTGGACCCCCTTGCCCAGGCTGTTAAGCTCGCATGGTGGTGGTGTGGGGTTCCCACTGGTTCTGTCTGGGGAAGGAGCATGCCTGTCTTCTGTTGCTAGAGCTGGATTAGCTTTTGTTGTTAGGTTGGGAGTCGGGAAATACAGGACCTGGGTTGCCTTCTGTTGGGTGGGGGAGGGGTTGGTTGTAGGACACTCTGCCACTGTGTTGTTCTTCCAGTCCTAGGGTCCCTGCCCAGTCCGTCTTCCTCTTTCCACCCCTTCAGAGACTTTGTAGGAAAGCTAATATACAAAACTCCCATAAGCTTTTTGAAAGATTGATACTCTACCCAAATACCCCCATTTTAACTCCGTGATGGCCTAGGAGTCTGGAGACCTCATGGTTGGGAATCCCTGCATCCTCAAAGATCCAAAGTGGGAGAAATTGGGCAGAGGCTGGTTTGATCAGCATGGAGAGACAGCAAGCTCCCACTGCGGTGTTCTCTTTATGCTTTAAGCGAGATGAGTACAGCACAGGGCATAGCACACAGTCTGACAGATTATTGAAGGTTATCAGCTGTGAAGGGTAACATGATGACGTTTTTCAGTTCAGCATTTATCTTTATACCTAGATTCTCAAATATATGTGTGTGTGTGTATGTGCAGACATGCACACTCACACACAGAGCCTCTGAATTAGTTTCAGTAAAGCCTGCGTCAATGCAGAGGTACTCACTAAGTGCCTTCAATAAAAAAGTCACCGTGTGTTATGCGATAACATTGAACAGACTCCAGACAGCCTCTTATCTTAGATATACAATAGCGTAGCATAACTCAAGCTGAGAGGAGAAGTTAAAGCCTTAGGTAATAGTAGCAACAGTAGCATGTTAGTGGAGTAATAACTCTCCTGGAGGATAACCCAGAATGGGTTTTATTGAATTCAGTTTATTTAACTGGGATAAACCCAGATAGGCATCGCATTTACAAGAAGGTGCTAGCAAGAGGGCAGGTTATTACAAGCACATTTAGAAGATAAGCAAATAGAAGATCGAATAAAATCAGAGATCAGGAAGGGAGCAGAAGTGGTTCCTGGTTCAACTTCTTGCCTCGGATAGGCCTATACCTACTCTAACTAAGAGAAATAATAATGGCCTTCTCAGACATCTGCAGGGAGGAATGGCAGGTAAGCTCTCTTAGGAACCTGCTGTTACCCTTATTGTCAAGCTTTCTTTATGTCCCATTGAATTTCCTCTTTTTGTAATGTATGCACATTTTCTTTGTTTCTATGCTCTTTAGAGAATTAGGATAATTACTCAACATTTCTGCAGACTAGTTCTTTAAAAAAAAGTGACAATATCTTTCATCTTTTACTTTCTTCAGCTCTCTACACCAATTAATCAACTAAAATTCCTTGAATTGATGGTATTTTTCTTCCTCTTTAATTATTTTTCTGCTTTGGTTGCTTCCTTCCTTCCTTCCCTCCTTCCTTCCTTCCCTCCCTTTTCACGTGTAAATCTGACAGATGTCTACTTGGTAATTTCTATGTAGGCATACCTTGGAGATATTGTGAGTTTGGTTCCAGACCACCACAATAAAGCAAATAGCACAAGAAAGTGAGTCACACAAAATTTTTGGTTTCCCAGTGCATATAAAAGTTATGTTTACACTATATTGTAGTCTATTGCATGTGCAATAGCATTATGTCTAAAAAAACCCACATACCTTAAGTTAAACATACTTCATCACTAAAAAATGCTAACAATCATCTGAGTCTTCAGCGAGTCATCATCTTTTTGCTGGTGGAAGCCTCTGTGTTGATGGCTGCTGACTGATCAGGGTGATGGTTACTCAAGGTTGAGGTGACTGTGACAGTTTCTTAAAATAGGACATCAATGAAGTTTTCTGTATCAATTGCCTCTTTTTTCATGAAAGATTTCTCTGTAGCCTGCAATGCTGTTTGATAGCATTTTATGCATAGAAGAGTTTCTTTCAAAATTCGAATCAATCCTCTCAAACCCTGTCACTGCTCTATCAAGTAGGTTTATGTAATATTCTAAATCCTTTGTTGTCATTTCAATAATTTTTACAGCATGTTCACAAGGAGTAGATTCTATCTCAAGAAACCACATTCTTTGCTCATCCATAAGAAACAACTCCTCATCTGTTAAAATTTTATCATAAGATTACAGGAATTCATTACATCTTCAGGTTCAACTTCTAATTATAGTTCTCTTGCTATTTCTATCACATCTGCAGTTACTTCCTCCACTAAAGTCTTGAATCCCTCAAAGTCATCTACGAGGGTTGCAATCAATTTCTTCCATACTCCTGCTAATGTTGTTATTTTGACCTCCTCCCATGAATCATCAATGTTCTCAATGGCATCTAGAATGGCAAATCCTTTCTAGAAGGTTTTCAGTTTACTTTGCCCAGATCCATCAGAGGAATCACTATCTATGGCAGCTATAGCCTTACAATGAAATGCATTTCTTAAATGATAAGACTCAAAAGGCAAAATTACTCCCTGACCCATGGACTGCAGAATGGATGTTGTGTTAGCAGGCATGAAAACAGCATTAATTTCCTTGTACATCTCCATCAGAGCTCTTGGGTGACTAGGTGTATTGTCAATGAGCAGAAATATTTTGAAAAGAATCTTTTTTTCTATGTAGTAGGTCTCAATAGTGAGCTAAAAATATTCAGTAAACCATTCTATAAATAGATATGCTGTTTATATCTATTTATAGATATGTCATCCAGATTTTGTTGTTCGATTTCTAGAGCACGGGCAGAGTAGATTTAGCATAGTTCTTAAGGACCCTAGGATTTTTAGAATGGTAAGTGAACATTGGATTCAACTTAGAGTCATCAGCTGCATTAGCCCCTAACAAAAGTCAGTTTGTCTTTTGAAGGTTTGAAGCCAGGCATTAACTTCTCTAGCTATGAAAATCCTAGATGCCTCTTCTTAAAATATAAGGCTGTGTCATCTACATTAAAAAATCTGCTGTTTAGTGTAGCCATTTATATCAATTATCTTAGTGTTAGATCTTCTGGCTAACTTGCTGCAGCTTCTACATCAGCACTTGCTGCTTCATCTTGCACTTTTATTAATATGTTATGGAAACACTTTCTTTCCTTAAACCTTGTGAATCAACCTCTGCTGGCTTCAAAATTTTCTTCTGAAGCTTCCTCACAATTGAAGGGAGTTAGGGCCTTGCTCTGGATTAGGCTTTGGCTTAAGGGAATGTTGTGGCTGGTTTGACCTTCTATGCAGACCACTCAAACTTTCTCCGTATCAGCAATAAGGCTGTTTCACTTTTTTACCATTATGGATTCACTTTTAATTTCCTTCAAGAACTTTTTATTTGCATTCACAATTTAGCTAACTGTTTGGTGCAAGAGGCCTACCTACCTTTTGGCCTATCTCAGGTTTCAACATGCTTTCCTCACTAAGGTTAATCATTTCTAGCTTTCGATTTAAAGTGGGAGACACATGGCTTTTCCTTTCACTTTGAACATTTAGAGGCCATTTTAGGGTAATTAATTGGCCCCTTTCAATATTGTTCTGTCTCAAGGAATAGGGAGGCCTGAGGAGAGGGATGGAGAGAGACGGAGGAACAACCAGTCAGTGGCGCAGTCAGAACACACACACACACACACACACACACACACACACACGTGCATTGATTAAGTTTGCCGTCTTATATGGGTGCGGTCCGTGGTGTCCCCAAAACAATTACAATGGTATCATCAAAGATCACTGATCACAGATCACCATAACATATATAATAATAGTGAAAAATTTGAAATATTGTGATAATTACCAAAATGTGACAGAGACATGGAATGAACACGTGTGTTGGAAAAGTGGCACTGATAGATTTACTCGACACAGAGTTGCCACAGATCTTCAATTTGTAAAAAAGGCAATATCTGCAAAGTGCAATACAGCGAGGTGCAATAAAATGAGATGAGATATGCCTGCAGGAGAGGCTTTGTCCCAGCACTGGTGATGAGGTGGGAGAGTGCACGGACTCTGCTCCCAGGAGTAACTCCTGAATCCTGTGGTCTTAAGCCAGCTTCGTCCAAGAGATCACATCAACCACATGAGGAGTGGAAACTCTTGCTCGACCATTCTGGTTGGTTGGTTTTGGTCCTAGAGGTATTCTCTATGACAGACAAGAGCCATATCTCAGCTTTATCTCGGAAGGAAAATGCTATGCACCAAGGACCGTATTTTATTCACTGATAAATATCGAGCATTTTAGGATCTATCCCTCTACTCAGGCATTTGCTCACAATGTCTTGTTCTCATGATTTGCTAAGGCGGCCTCCACTGCCAGTGTGTTCTGAGACCATCACTGTCTCACCCCCACCCCTGACAGTGGCCTTCTTTACCAGGCTGCATGGTCTTAAAGTGCCTCTCAGTGTTTACCCATTGCTGTCCCCTCATAGGCTGGTTTCTGATACATCTAAGCAAGTTTGTCTGTGTGTGTGTGTGTGTGTGTGTCTTGAGTGGTGGTGGTAGATAGGAAAATTATTTGCATAAATGGAGGGGATAATATTGTGATATATCAACAGATAAAATTTTGTTTCTGGTGTTTTCTTTTTCACCCAGATTTCTTCTCTTCCTTTTCTCAAAGACTCAGGTTCTCTCTAAAAATGCTCACTCTTTAATAGACCTTGATTTGGAAGTCGGTTTTCTGGAGAGAAAACAAGTCTATTTGCATGGTATCTTACTCCTTTGGATGCTGCCTCTTTTCTCTTGTCCCATTTAAACTCTTTTCCTAAAGATCATGTTTTTAAATCAGAAATATTAGATATCTACTAGGTGAAAGGTACCATGCTTTGGCACTGTGGCAGATAGAAGATGAACACACAAGGCATGCTTGCTTTTAAGATCTTGCAGTTTAGGGGGGAGACAGACACATACATAAATAACTCTAATATGGGGCAGACCATGTGAAGTGCTTTAGTTAAGAAAAAAGTGTATTTAGTTGGACTAGGTATAGATCTATCCAAGGGAGTTCAAGGGGGCAGTCATATATTTTCATTTTAAAAAATCTCTTTCCTTAAAATCTTACAAAATCATACTGGTGGCTGCTTCTACCAAAGTTACCATTCAATTTTTAGTGTTCAGTTAATTTTCTCTCTCTCTCTCAATGAAGAAAGGGCATTATGGAAGATTACATTATCTCAAACATATTCCAAAATCCTGTTTCAGTCCATGCCCAACTGTTATTTTTTTAGGAGAATCTGATTAACATCTTTAAGCACTTGCGGTTGTCTGTGAGTAGTTGGGAGCAGGTGGTGGGGTGGCTAGAAAGATCTCACCCATCTTTCATTTTTGTTTTGAAGGTTAAAAAAGAGTCTGATTCTAATAATATATCCACCTTTTAAAGGGAGGAATAAAGTCTGACTCCTAAGAAAAGGACATAAATTAAGCTGTGGAGGTCATCAGAACATATTAGCCCACAAATGCTTCTGTCGAATCGGTTACCTCTCGATGACTTCTGTGCCCATTCGAGTTTTGAGGTATGTGGTATGCACTCAAGACCTTAAAGTGTTAGAGACATTTCCTTCTTCCAGTGTGAGGCAGGGTGACCCAACGTCTCTGAAAGGTAAACACAAACCCCCTCTCTCTCCTGTGCGAGAGAGTTATCGAGCCGTGTTTACCGTGCGACGCCTTTGTCTGCAGCGCACATACTTCACATTTCTTAAAGGTAATGGGCTACCTGCCAATGACATTGCACAGCTCTCAAGCTGCACGGTTTCTTTGGCAATAGAATTCCTCATCTGCTTTACCCTTTCCCTTTAAGTCTTGCGTTTCATCCTTGCTCTGTGCATTGCACCCATCAACACTGATTAAGGCAACTCCTCATTTCTCCTCCTTTGATGACCTTGAAGCCCTTCATCTGGCCAGCCCATTGCAGCCCAGAGGAGTGTGGTTGATGTGCTTCTGCGGTGGTGCTGGGAAACCCGACTGGGTGTTATATTGTTTTATATTTCTCTCTCTCTTCCCTATGGCACCCTTTCTGCTGTTCCTTTCCCACCTTAAAAAAAATCCAAGGATATGAATAGCTAGAAATGAACTAAATTGGTCATTGTTATTACAGGAAAGCTTTACACAGAATACAAGCAATCATCCACTTATATACACTACACTCTCTTACACAATAACTTAGCCCTCATCACTCGTCTCCCCCGCTTGGCAAATGGAGTAGCTGCCTTCTCATTCCCACCCTATTATGTTCTCATGAAAATAAGCCAACAGAGCTTCCTTTTATTTTGATTTTGTTTTTGTTTTTGTTTTGTTTGCAGTCTGGGTGCCAGCATTGGGCAAGCGGTGGGAGGGCACTTTTGCTGGCAACTTCTGTAGAGGGAGCTCTCGTGTTTCATATGCAGAGTGTGGGACTTTCTCACAGTTTCCCTGAGAGTGGGCTCTGTTAAATGCAAGACAGCTTTCCTCTAAGGCATCAAAATGGTAACATTGACCCTATCAAGGTTTAAGGATATTATGGCAGATTGGCAGGCATCCCTTTATTGAAGATGGATCAGACCATATGAAGAACCAGCTACCAGAACCCTATAGTCAATATAAAGTTTCCTAAATTGTGAATTAAGCCTCCTCAGGGGCACCCTGGAGATCTTGAACAAGCTGTATATCGTCTATGTGCACCCTTTCTCTTATTTTCCTACACCTTCTACTTTGGAAATGCGTCGAAATTCCCAAATGAAAGCTTTACTAAGAATGTGACTAAGTTATTAAAAGTGATTTTGGAGAAGGAATTTATGAATACAAATAGAATGAACAATTTATCTGTCTATTTTGAATTTGCGAAATGAAGCTGATGCTTTGCAATGCAAGCCTTTCTCACGCAAATTTGGAGTTGCAGATGAGCTCTGAATGGGATCCCTGATTTGTGATGGAAACAAAGAAATGAAGCTTTTCACAGTATTTTAATGGACATTTTAATATTTCTCATCTGTCCTTAACTTGAGATAGATATAACATATCCTGGGCTAGGATTCACTATTTTTAGTATTGTTATTTTTAATTGTTAGTTAAATCTTCTCAATGCTTTAGCTCCCAGTTAAAACTAAGAAGCATTTAGCAAAAGCAAGAGTCAGCTGAATTATGAAGTCAGGTCAATTCAACTTTTTTTTAAAGGCAAGGGCCTGAGTTGAGTGTTGTCAAGTATATAGAGATGAGTGAGAAATAGGCTTGTCTCCAGGAGGAAAGAGACTAGTTAAGCGTCTAAGATAAAGACACAGTATTTCCATCCAAGTTATTAAGAAGGTATAAATAAAGTATATGGGCTCCATTTATGGTAACCTGGGAAACATAAAAGCAAAGGAGGAATTTAGAAAATACTCACTTGGAAATTAAAATTTCACTAAGATCAATGACCAAACCTCTCTCTTTATCAGTCTGGGGGCAGCAAGCTTTCTCTCCTGGTGCCTCACCCATAGCAGGAGCTTGGGTTACTTTATTAGGATTAGCAACAGTTTATGAAAGCCAGACAGAAAGACTATGGTTTACTTCAGCCTCTTTCAGGCATCAGTGCAAAATCCATGTGGAGGTTCAACTGTTAAAAATGTTTTCGACACATTTTTGTGGTTTGAGTTCGAGCTCATCTACAAGATTGTTTCAGAGCTAAACGCTTTGATGAAAGGGCCATAGATCTTAAGAAATAAAAGAACAATAAGCAAACTGATTCAATTCCTTATTTTCAATTGGGAAGGTGCTTTGATTCTTCATTTTATGGGCACTAGGTTAAATGCATCACCGAATGTTGCATGTACTGTAAGTACAAGAAGATGAGATGCCTGGTCCTTTGCCTCCCAGGAGAGGGCTGTCACACCCTACCACCTCTTGTAGGTGAGAAAATTAAACCACAAAATCACTGTGAGTTGGTATAAAACTCTTGTTTTTTTGTTTTTGTTTTCTTGCCTGTAAATCTAAACCTCTATCTATAAAATAATACTATTATTGGAGACTTTATTGCCCTCTGTTATCATTGTTTATCTAAGACTTATACCACAACTATTTCCAAAAAAATTTTTAAATTCATTGCAACCTTGTACATACTACAGAATAAAATACCTAAAAACAGAACAAAAAAATTTTTTTTCTAAATAAGAGAAGTAACAAATATCTGGGTGACAAGCACTAATTATTCCAGAAGATGCAATTTGGTTTTCAGTTTCTTGGCAAATGAGATAAAATTATAAGCATGTGGGACTATGTTATGCCCATCATCTTACCTGTTGGCTTTCAAGTTTAGTAGAACACAAAAAGGGAAAAGAAAGTATTTTTAAAATAGATCTTGTGGATTATCCTTCAAGTTTTGACTTGTAAAAAGCATTAGAGTAAAAAAAAAAAAAAAAGTGTAAGAACAATTATTCCCCATACTTGTGTGCATGTATTTTCGAAAGATAATGGTAGAGGCCATTTTTCTAAACCTGCAGCATGTATTGGGAAAGTTTGTCTTTTGTGGAAAGGATGGTCTAAAGTCTTTCCCCAGTTATTTTTAGAATACCTACTTTTTCTAGAAAGAACATCAGTGTTGGCAGTCTTTCAGCCACAAAACTATGAGAAATGGGGCTAAATATTAATGATAACTGCTTGGATTATGAGAAGGAATCAATCAAAATACACACTGTTTATGAAGAGACTTTGCACACTAAGAATGCCATGGAAGAGTAAGGTATTATGACTACAGCAACTCTTGACTCCCTTCTCTATTTATTTAAGGGTTACATAGGTCTTGTTTAATATCTCAACATCACAGTCCTTTCAGTTGAAGCACAGGGCATACTTCAGCCACCTGAGATCAAATGCTAAGCCCTGCGACAGGTCAGTCTCCTCCCTTCTGGCCATTCGAAATCTGTTCTGGAAATGGGCCAGTGGTGGTGTGTGGAAATTCAGCCCGTTGTATTTGTGTAGCATGTTTGACTGCTGGCCTTGGTCACAGATTGGCTTCCTTTTTTGGGGATGAACGTCTTCCATTCCTTTATGATTGAGTGACAAAAATTTGATCTGTACATGAATACATGAACAGCCCAGAAAACTCATGATGGTTTCAGAATCAGCTTTAAAAAAAAACAAAAACCCCAAACCCTTCCAAGTCACCCAGAGTTCTAAACATAATTGGTTGGTTCCCAGAAGTACAATAAAAGGAAACCAGAAGTATTTTAGTCCCTGGTTGTTTATGAAGCAACCTGATTTTCTTTTTCAGACTTTGAAGGTCACAGAATCGAATCATGTGGAGCAGTTTCCCTCAGTCCTCCTGCCCACCTCTTCTCCCCAGTTCTCTGTTAGAAGTAGGGTTTTGCTAGATTTAAGTAGAACTTTGCTCAGAATTTCCAGGAGTTCCTAATCAAGGCAGGTCATGAAGAAAGCTGCCTTGGAAATTATTGGAAGGGAAGCAACAGTGACAAGGAAAGCAGGTTTTAGAATGTCGTCAGTGCACCCCAGCACTGCTTCTCTCCTAGTGCACAGGCTCGGGAATTCTGCCCACCCCACGCTCATCTTTCTGAGTAAGCCAGGGCACTTCGTGTCTGGGGTAAAGCCAGCATGGTATGGAACCCTGGGCATGGGACTGGATTTATGTAGGAAGTGGATAATTAAGCCTGAGTCTTAAACACTCAGAGAAAGGGGACAGAAGAAGAAAGAATGACGTTTATTATTTTCTGGAGATTTAATCTGGAGAGCCTCAGTGTCCTTGCCATAATGTGACCTTTAGAGGACATGGCAAAAATCTTGGCATATTGCTTGGCACGTAATAGGTACCTGAATAATGTAAGTTCTCTTCTCTGCCCTTTTTCCTTTTCTGCACCCCAAATAGTATAATTTTGATTTTATCTTATAGATTATTCAGTAATATCTGTTGTTACTTCATAATATAAACAATTCCATATTGCTTATATTTCTTTCTTAGGACTTAGTGAATAGCAAGGAAATATTTTTCTGATTGATAAGCTTGTTATGCAATTCCAGAAACCTCCCCTTAATGCTTCTTACATCCAAATGGTACACCCTGGCATAAGTAAAAAAAGAATATTAAAAATAAGAAGTAACATGTATCAAGTGCCAGCTGTGTGGAGGCCCTGCACCAGGTGCTTTGTATTCAGTATTCCATTTGGTCCTCAAAACAGCCCTAAGGGGGGTGAGTATGTCCCCTCTCCATGTGAGAAGGGAGCCTCAGAGAGATCTTACTCCAGGTCTCACAGTGAGCAGGTAAGAAAGCCTTTGCTGGGGTAGAGCTTACTCTAATCCCAAAGTCCATCTTCCAAGTTCCTCACCTCACCGTAACGCTAAGGCCAGAAGGTGAGAGCAAGAGGTCTTCTCAGATCTGCCTTACACAACTTAGTTTCTTTAAGAGCATCTGAAAAAGGAGACTAATTCTACCAAATATAGACAGAATCTCTGTGGGAGCCAGACTGGGATAGATCAGGTTTGGGGTGTGGAGTTAGGATAATCCTTTCACATTTTCCCTCCAGTCAGCTGTTGGCTTCTTGGATTTTTCTGGGGGCTGAGGAGATACCCAGTAAGAGAAGGCAAACTGCGTTCTTGAAGGGGGTCCTGATGTTCACAAGCTTACCTGGAGGACAAAATGGGGAGAGCAGAGCAGGGCAGCAGAGGTCGGATTGCAGGGGAGAGTCTATGGACCCCTGAGAGGCGATTCAGCTTCAGGGAGGGGGGGTACCAGGCACAGTGTCTGACCCAGTGATGAGGCAGTGGGTCTGAGGACAGAACATGGCCAGCTGAGTTCTTGAACCTGCCCTGACCCTGCAGCTCTGGAGGGCTCTGTGCACCCTGGAGCAGGGAGGGCTACCTATACAGTAGAAGGTGCTACTCAGTGAACCAGCCTTCAGTGTCTTTGGGCCCCAGTGGCTCTGCCATGGGGCCCTCTAGCAGTGCAACCTCAGGGAGGAGGGAGCTGCTCTTCTCACTTGGTAACCAACTGCCGAGTAGCTGAGTGCCAGGGGGATTGAAGCCTGAAGCCGGCATCTGAATCTTCAGTCAGGGGAGGCAGAGATCAGCAGGAGTGAGCAGGGCCTGTGGCCATGGTGGCATGGGCAGCAAAAGTGGCAAAAAAAAAAAAAAAAAAAAAACCCAAAAAAGCCTTGTGTCGGGCTAGGGGATGGTAGCTATGACTCAGTCTAGACCAATTCACAAGAATGTCCGAGACATCCCCAGGGACTGCAAGAAATAATTAGGGCTGAGTGGAGAAAAGGCTCTGGAAAGGAGGGTGAATTTCTTCTATGTGGGTAGGGGCCATCAATGTTACTATGTCTGCATAGGCAGGGAAGCCTGGAGTCGTTACATGAGCAGTGGAATTCAGTTACCTAGAATAACAGGGCTGGTGTGTAGAGAATAGGTATTTGTTTCTTGTAGGATTACACGACCTTAGCCAGATAGGCTGGGTAAAAATCCCTAATGGCTGCATCCATCAAGTAGCACCAACAACATAGATCCCTCTCTGTACCTGACTTGGCTGTTCCCTCAAATCCAGGGCCCCAGAAAGGTGATTGCATTGGCTGCCATATTGTGTAGACTCTGAAAAGTGCAAGGACACCAGGCTGGATAAACTGCATATGCTGTTCACGGAGCAGCTTCGTCCTGACCCTGCTCTATCTGGAGACAGCCAGCCAGAGGCAAAGCCCGGGAGGGTTAGAGGTGTGGCTGTGTAGCTGGGAGGCAGCCACAGAGCACTGGCTGTGAGAATTAGTGGCAAGGGACGCTCTAGTGCGTGCATCTCATAGAAAATGCAGTCCCCGAGATGAGTGGGAGGGTGTGAATCAGCCCAGACAGCAGCCCTGGGAGATGCCAGTGAGCACAGCTCCCCAGGTCTCCTTGGCTCCTCACCGACCACACGTGGCTGTGGCCTTGGCTTGTTGGCAGTCGTGCTCTGCCTGCCCAGAGTGGAATCCCAGCAGGTAGTGGGAAGACATAGGTCAGGTTACCAAGCCTATTGTACCCGACCCCAGCCCTCTGAACTCCAGCAAAATGACATCTGGGGCTCTTAACCTTTTTTGGCCCATGGATCCTTTTGTCAGTGTGCTGAAGCCTCCAGACTCCTTATCAGGATGATGTTTTTAAACTCATAAGATAATATATTTAGGGTTAGAAAGGAAGCCAATGATATGGAAATATGGCCTGAAACATCGCCAGGGACTTCAAGAAATACTTAGGACTAGATGGAGAATAGAGTCTTAAGAGAGGGTTGGGCTCCTTCAATGCAGGTAGGGGCATACATTATCAAGTTGTTCAGAAGCTAAATTTGTGATATGAAAATATATGTGCTTTCTTAGCAATGCGATAAATAAAAAGATTAAGGAGCAGGCCTAATACCATAATTCCAATAATTCCAATACTATTAATATAATTCCATACTCTCAATACTGGAATTCCTAGTAGTGATGAGCATAAATGGATTTTCAAGATATCTGCTGCAACTGAAGTGTGATTTGAAAAATTTGTGGATTCTATTGGTGATAAGGTCACAGAGATACTGTAATACTGATGTGGTGCGTTGTCTACATTCATAATTGAAGAAAATGCTAAATTTCAATTAAAGGCTAATGAAAATAAAGATGTAATTTTTCCCCATCCTGTTTCAATGGACCCCCTAAATTCTGACAATGAACCCAAGATTAAGAACTCTTGCTTTATGTGCTTATGGAAGATGACTTCAGAATACCATGCACCTGGTTCTGATTTCTTACCTCAACACCTGTAGCATCTAGCTACGGTGTCTCCGGGTTATGTAATAATGACTAGGCAACACCCAGCCCCATTGCAAAGATGTGACAAAGGCCAGTCTGTGGCCATGTGAAATTAGTTATCTCCAAGGCCTTGGAGGGTTGAACAGATGTGCACCATGGCCAGGCACAAACTCTGTGTCACTTATGGGGGAGCAAAGGAAACTTCCAGTAGCCCGTGAGATGGAACAATACTACAACTTAGACAGCTGGACAAAGACTAGTTTGGGGTAATTTCTAAAAAGAGAAGGAAGGAAGGAGGGGAAGCTAGGACCCCAGTTGGAGCACAGGGTGGAGTCCTGGGATTTGGACTTGAGTCCCAGGTCCACCCTTGACAGCTGGGTGACCTTGAGTAGGTTGAAAGGTTCTCTCCTTACTGTCCTCCTCCATTGGTAAATGAGGCAAATACCTCACCAGGTTTTTGCAGTGGATGCACAGGATCGTATATATAAAAGAGTTCTGTGTAAATTGGAAAGCCCTGTACACATATTTGTTATTACCATCCTGTAACAAACCACCTCGTGTTTAACTTTACTCCAAAAGTAACACTGGGCAGCTGTCTTAATGCCGCACTCTACGGTTTGCAAGTTGAGGCAAGTCACTTGTGGTTTCTGTCACTTTTTCCTCTCTGGGGACACTGCTATGACTGGCAGCTCTGCTAAACTGACTGATGACTTTGTCATCTAAAGGCCAGTAAAGGTGATCTTTGGTTCTCCTGAGAGTCCTGCACCCTGTTTTTCTGAGGAAACCCCTTTTGACCTTCCATTCCTCTGGCTTTCCTTCCTCTTAGCTGCCCTCCCCTCCTCTTGTCTGGGACGGAGGTGAGGGCTGGGAGTACCAGGTGTGGAAGTGGCAGGAGGAAAGGAGCCAGTCTCTGATCCTGTGACCGCCTCCCTGAGTTCTGCGGGGGTATGCTTTCCGCAGAGAGGCAGCAGCAAGAGTACATGGAGTAAAGTATATTGAAGTCATTCAGCTTTGAACACTTCCTGTATACTTTTAAGCTGCCATGACATCATTTTGCTGGATGGCTCAGAACAATAGGTGGGAGTGGATGAAATGAATCAAATCTACAAAGCGACAAGAGCAGAGAGTAAGAGGTTGACACAGAAACGGCCGCCATCTGTGTGTACTTTCCCGAACCAACTGGGGAAGAACTAGCCCCCCAGTTTTCCAAGATAGCCCAGGAGTGCACCCCTCGGCCACCACCCCAATGGGGCCCCGTGCTCCTTGTTTTTCAGCTGCGTGGTGACCTCTCTCTGTTGTGTGGGACAACAGCCGCAGACATACAGGGAAAGTCATGTGACTTCCAAACGGTTCATCCATCCAAGTTCAATAAATTAGCAGCCAAAAATTTTAATCAGATATTTAATCTTTCCTCCCTGTAAGGGAGATTGGGTGTTTACTGTGGCTCCAGGCCAGGTTAATCTCAGAGAAGAAAGATTGCTTGTTGCATCCGTGGTGCTGGGAAGCCCTGAAGAAGTCACTTTGCCTACGGAGCTCTGCTCAGCCAGTAGGTTAGTGTCTGTCCCTTGTAACTTTCTGCAGCTTGTGTCAGGACTGAGCAGTGACTGGATGAGGGGTTTCCACTTTTTATAAACACATTCAGATTAGGAACAGCCAAAAGAAGGTCTGTAAAAATCAACACACAGTCTTGTCTGATGAGTCTACCTGGCAACCTCTTCTTCTCTCCTCCTGATGCCTGGAGGTGTCCCTAGGGAGAAGGGCTTGAGGGGATCCTGCCAGGGAGCTCCTAACTCTGGGAGTAGGACTCACCTAATTTATGAATAATTAACTGATCTCTACTTTGCTGACTGTGGTTGACATTGAATTCATTTGACAAAGAATGGTCAAGTGCCAGGCACTCTTCTAGGCTCTTAGAACCAACCAAAGAATAAAAAGAGAAAAATCTCTGCCCTCATGTAGCTTACGCTATAATGGTGGGAGACACATATTTATCAATAAACATAATCAACAAATAAATAATGCAAATTGAGAAGGTGACAGGCTCTATGAAGAAAAGAAATGCACCAGATAAGGTGACCGGGCATGTGTGAGGGGGGATATTATTTTGTAAAATAATTCATTGCAACATTCCCATGGTGGGCCCCTGAGAAGGCCACTTCATTGGGATGTTATTAGATGCCATGGAGCTGGGGGTGGGGGAGGAAATCCGTTCCATAGTCCAGGGGTGTAAACTGAGTCAGGGGAGACAGATGATAAGCAGGGACATTTTGGAGGCTATTGCAGTAGCCACAAAAGAATGAGAAGTCTGGAAGCAGCTGAGAGTGGAACTGGAATGGAAAAGCCGTGTGGGAGAGCCGTGGAAGGAGAGGAAAGGGCCTGGCCAGGGCAGAAGCAGCAGAAGGAGGAATCAAACTCTAACTGTCTAGACTTGTCCACATGTCTGGTTTTGAGCCAGGGTGACTATGAACATGAATGGACTTTTAATCCAAATGTGGAAGGCAAGAGAGGCAGATTTGGGGAGCTTGAGTTAGATGTCAAGTGTTCAAACACAGATAGAGGAGTCATGTGTGCAGTGGTGATGGATGAAACCATCAGAGTGATAGAAAAATAGCAAGTGGCAGATACAGAGAAGTGATTGAGAGGTGGGAGAAAACACAGAGAAGCACTGCCTCTCAGGAATACAGCAGGCAGTGGTTTTAAAGCAGTGCTTCTCAAACTGCGCCCATTAGAATCATCTGGGGAGAGGTAAACATTCCAGTTCCCAGGCTGCACCCCGTTACCAATTATATCAGAATCTCTGAGGGTGGGACCCAAGAAACAGTAGTTTTTAAAGTTCTCTAGGCGATGATGATGATTTGTAGTCAAGGCAGAAAACTAGTGTTTTAAAACACTAAGAATGTATAACAGCTACAGAGAGATTAAAATAGAGGAGGGTTGAAAAAAATGGTTGAATTTGGGGGCTAGGGAGCATTGATACCATTTCTGAAAGGTATTATCAGTCTGTTGTTGCTGTTTTACAGGTGAAGGTATTTAGACCAAAATAGGTTTAGTGACTTCCCCAAGGTCATGTGGATGGTAAACGGTAAAGCTGAGATTTAGTCTTTCTGGAACCAAAGCCTGTATTTTTTCACTCCACCATATTGAGAGAGAGATGGAGAAAATTGAGGGAGTTTCTACTGGCTGATTTATTTATTTTTGGTTAAACAGGTGTAGAAATAATAACCCATGACTTGAAGGGTCAGGGCACAGGTGAATTAGGGTGGAATAAGTAGTTGCAGTTTCCCTTTTCTGGGTTATAGTCAGACCTTTATCATTAATTGTGTGACTTAATATCTTGGGCTTTCTTCTATTTCTTTATTTATGAAATAAAGGATTTAGATTTGTTGGTTTCTAGGGTTCCAGATATTTATAAAATTTCATGATTTAAAGATGCTGTGAGTGTGGCGTGCAACGGAATATTGGTACAAGACGAACGAAAGAAGCAACCAGCAGCGCTGGGCAGCTCCTGAGGTTGCAGAGCTTGGCTCTGGAGTGGATCCAGTGTGGTGACTTGCTCCTGTGAATCCAGTGACGGGGTGAGAGTGCGGATGCTAGCTGGGGAGGACATGCTTGCCAGAGAAATGTCCAAGAGAACTCTGAGGACATGAGGCTGGCCGGGAGCCTCATGGAATGGCAGACAGGGCAGGTCAGTGGGGTGAGCTCCAGTTTGCGTGTTAGAGCAGTGTTCCCGAGCCTGCTGCGAAAGTCCAGGCCACAGATGGGGGAGTGAGACTCGGAGGGTTGATGGAATGAAAAGAGAAGAGAAGCATTAATGGGCCAGGGGTCAAATGAGGTCAAACATCAAAGGGAGAAATGATCTTCAAGGAGACAGTGGATGCTGTTGAAAAAACACTTTGTGATTTTAAAATAGGAGATCAGACCAAATGGTCTCTATGAACACTTTTAGCTCTATCTACTATTTTATGATGTCACTGACTCTTTAGTGAATAAATGATTTCCCTGCCACCAAAAGAAACTTTCATAAGGGACTCTTAGCTTTAGTTTGGAAATGCCTCCTTTTGTTGGGTGTTCTAAATATGGCACGAAAGCATACCACTTTAAGGAAAAAAAGTTTTGTTATTTCATTTTATTTTTTGATAATGATAAATGATAAAGGCTGAATGATTATAAATATGAAGGCCACTTCTACATTTTATGCAATGGACCCACAACTTTTGAATTAAAATTTTACAACCTCTGCATATTTTCCTTGTATAAAACATGCAGTCTCTCAATTCTAAACATTGTTTCCCAGATCTTTGATTGCCACAGCCTAACTTTGTTTGTTCACATGACTTGATTAGGATGATGAATATCATAACAGGTCTGTGGACATTCTTTTGCCGTGACACTAAAACAACAGTGGTGACAAAAAACAGGTTAAGACATAATGGATCTCCCTCTTCCGTGGAATTATCCAAGACAGAGTAATAGAATCATCAAATACTGCACTCAATTATTGTGAAACTTTGTTCATCATGATTATTTCTGAAAACTCCATTATGGAAAAGCATTTACTGTGAGTCTTCTTGGTAAGAAGATATCAAAGGCACCATGCTCACTTTAGTGCCTCTGTCGACACAGGCAAAACAGTGAGAAACTAAGTGACAAATGGAAAATTTGACCTATGGAGTCAGCAAAATGGAAAATGGCTATCTTTAAGATCCTGTTTTTGAACATTAGGTTTGTTGTTTGAATATTGGTTAGTTGTTTTTTTTCCCCCTTCCTTATCCTACCTCCCATCAGTTCTTTTGTTAATTACCTTATGTTTTCATTAATTTATTCATTAAATATTTATCGAGATCTATTCTGCCAGCTGCTGTGCAAGGCACTGGAGATTTAGCAGATTTAGTGAGAAAGATGCTGAATATTCACTTGGATTTAACAGTCTAATACAGAATACAGACATCAGACTGGGGCATGGTAAAAAATGATGCTGGAGTGGTAGGCAGGGATAAAACCACGTAGGGTCTGTAGCCCTCATTGCAGCGTGGGGCTGAAATGATCAAATTTGTGTCGAGAGAATAATTTTGGCTACAGAGTGGCAATGGATGGCAGTGGTCAAAAATGAAGGGAAGACACTTATGTTTCCAGCATGATGAATAAATAGAATCTGGAATTATCTTTCCACTGTAAACAATGAGGAAATTGAACAAAATATGGGAAACAACTATTTTTAGATATTGTGCAACACATAGGACAGGATTGTAATTCCTGAAAAGGGGAAACAGATGATGTCAGCCCCATCACCCTTAAAATTTTCTGTCTAGAGGTAGTTTCCAGTTTTAGGTGTAGGAAGCAGGAACTCAAATAGAGTTCAGCAATCTTTCTGAGTTGAGGAGAAGGAGATCAAAGTTCTAGGAAGCTGAGGCATTTAGAATTTTGGGGGCAGAGAACCCAAGAGAAGTTATGCAGAGAAAGAGTTTCAGGAATCTTGATAGACGTTCCCTTGAGTCTGTGGTCCGATACCAATACATACATGCACAGGGTATAACCCATGAGGCAAACCAAGAATAAATCTCAAGGAAAGCACTATTACTGGGAAGCTGTGGTACAAATATTTAATAATTGTCATAGCTCAAACAGATATGGGAATGGTCCTAATTCCCTTCAGTCAGAGAGGAAAGACATCATTAAATACTTGTGGCATTTAATAGAGGGCCCCTAGAAGATTGATGTTTTAGAAATGGGGCTAAATTAACTCTAGAGTAAAGGCTACTTTATACTTACCCTAAAAGAATTTAAATATGAGTCTCAAAAGTTTAAACCAATCTATAAATTACTCTCTGCCATAAAAAGTCCAACACTCCTAAAAACTATACATAATCTAGTAAACAACATACAATTCAAAATATCCAACAACTAATAAACAAAAAAGCAGGAAAATGTACATGACTCATAACCAGAAAAAAATAAGCAAATACAAATAGAAATAACAGAGATAATGGATTTAGCAAAGATATAAAAATAATTATTATAATATGTTCCAGAGCATAAAAGAAAACATAACACATACTGAGGAAAGAAATGGAAGTTATAAAAAATAAAATCATACTAGATTACATGCTTCTGTCTTAAGAAGCTAGAAAACAAGAGCAAATTAAGCCTGACGTAAGTAGAAGAAAGGAAGTGGAACTAAAATTGAAAATAGAAAACCAATAGAGAAAATAAATAAAATGAAAACCTAGTATTTGGAAAAAATAATAAAATTGTTAAGCTGCTAGCTAAAACTGACTATGATGAGGGAGGGGCATCACTACAGATATTATGGATATTAAAATAATAAGGAAATATTTTGAAAACCATCATGTCAATAAATGGAAAAATTACTTGAAAGATGTAGTTTATCAAAACTGGCTTAAGAGGAAATCAAAATTTGAAGAGCCCTACATGTATTAAAGAAATTGAATTAATAATTGAAAACTTCAAATACACACACACACACACACACACACACAAATACACAACCTCAACCCAGGAGGCTTTAATGGTGTATTCTATTCAAATTTAAGAAAGAAATATTATAATACCAATTCTAAACAAACATATTCAGCAAAGAGAGGGAGAGGGAACAATTTACAAACAATTTTTGAGAGCAGGTTTGCTTTTCTACCAAAAGCAGACAAAGGTATTACAAAAAAAGAGAAAACTAAAGACCAATATACCACATAAATATGACTGCAAAAATCTCTACAATATATTAGCAAATAGAATCCAACAATGCATAAAATTATATCATGCCCTTTTGGTATAAAAACTCTCAGAAAACTAGGAATAGAAGGGAACTCCTTCAACTTGATATGTTATCTATGAAAAATCTACAGTTAACATCATGATTCATTCTGAAAAAACTGAATGATTTCTTACTAAGATTGTGAATAAGGCAAGGAAGCCTACTTGCATTGTTTATATTCGACATTATGTTTGAGGTTTTAGTCACTGAGAAAAGGCAAGAAAAGAAAATAAAAAGCATGCATATTCAAAGGGAAGAAAGAATTATGGTTTTATTGGTAAATAATGTGATTATGTTTGAAGAAAATCTTAAGGAATCTACAAAAAACTACTAGAACTAATAAATGAGTTTGGCAAAATTGCAGAATTATAAAGACAGTATACAAAAATCAATTGTACTTTTATATACTAGCAATGAACATTTATAAATTAAAATAAAAATACCATTTACAATAGCACCAAGAAGTATAAAATAAGTGGGATAAATTTAATGAAATATGTGCAGAGCCTTTGCAATGAAAACTATAAAACATTGCTGGGAGAAATTAAAGAAGATCTAAATAAGTTAAGAAATATACCATATTCATGGATGGGAAGACTCAATATCTTTAAGATATTCATTTTCTGCAATGTGTTCTATTCAACACATTCCTAATTTAAATTCTAGCAGGATTTTTTTTTTGGTAAAACTTCCAACTTGATCTAAAACTTTTATGGGAATGTCAAAGCTATAAAACTTCTAGAAAAAATATAGAACGTCACAACCTTAGAGTAGTCAGAATTTTTTTAGGACACAAAAAGCATGAACCATAAAAGAAAAATTGAATAAATTGAACTTATTTTAAATTAAGAACTTGTGATTTTTGAAAAACATTTTTAATAATATAAAAGGCCATACCACTGACTGGAGAAAATCACAATACATATAACTATTATAGGAATTATACCCAGACTACATAAAAACATAACTAAATAACTAGTAGACAACTCAATTTTTAAAATGGACAATATATTTGAAGAAAACCAAAAAAGATATATAAATAGCTAATAATTCCATAAAAACATGCTCAATATCTTTAGCCATCAAAGAAATGCAAATTTAAACCACTATAATATATCAGTACACACTCCTTAGAATAGCTAAAATTAAAAAGACTGATGTACCTAGTGTTAGCGAGGATGTTGGCAAATTAAACTCTCATACATTGCTGGTGGGTATGCAGCATGGTACACCCACTTTGGAAAACAGTTTGTCAGTTTCTTATGAAGTTAAATATACATGTAGCATATAATTCAGCAATCCCACTCCTGGGTATTTACCTAAGGGATATGAAAACCCATGTCTTCACAAAGACTCATACATGAATGTTGACATAATATTTATTTACAATAGCCAAAAGCTAGAAACAACTCTAGTGTCTATCAAGAATGGAATAGATAAACAAATTGGAGTCTTTCCATATAATAGATTTACTAGGATGGGGCCTAGTAAGGAAGATTTTTAAAAATGTTCTATATCATCATGGTGGTGGTACTTGCACTGAGGTAGAATTTCTCAAAATCTATTGAAATTTACAACTAGGTAGGTGCATTTTATTTTATATAAACTATCTCCTAGTAATTTTTTAAAAAAATGAATGAAAAGAACCAGTTAGGGGACACAGTGGCCTCCAGGCTGGAGATGACAGTGGCCTGGATTGGAGGAGTAGCAGAGGAATGAAGAGATGTTGCAAGAAGTGGAGGGATTTAAAAGAGAAAGAATCTTGCACTCTACTTCCCTTTTACCTATACAAACACATCTGATATTTTTAAAAAAATGAAAGTCAGAGAAAGTTTCTGGAGTATTTGATGAGGATGAACAGTAATTTATTTATAAAATGGGAAGTTATCTTCACTGATGACTATGTTGAGCTCTAAAGGGATCAGTGATGAAGTTTCAGAGGCCCATATGGCCATGAAATTGCTAGACAGTGTCAGGTAATACCAACTTACATGGATAATGTATAGTTATCCACATCTATGATAAACAATGGCATGTACATATTTATGTAAATCTAGTTACTTTTCTCCACATTCTGGAGCTAGGAATTAGTGACTGTCTTCTTCCATCTAAGAATTCCATCTAGAATCTCCTTATGCACTCTTCAAATTGTGTATTCCAGAAAGAGGGAAATTGGCTACATATGCTGGAAAATATGGATGGAAATATTTTATAATAAATATTGAAAGATAAAAAATTCATTTCTATTTTGAAAGCAAGGAGGAGAATTATAGAGGAAATAAAGATTATACTTAAAATTTTAAAATATATAATTTTTGAAATTACTAAGATTATACTCATTAAAGGAAATTCAAAATACAGAAAAGCAAAGAGAAAAAGATTCAAGTTACTCATAATCCCATCACCCAATTTTTGTTAACATTTTATTTCCTTGTAAACTTTTCTTTCTTTAATGCTTGATCTTACAAAATAGTTGTAATCAGAGTGTCCACACAATTTTATACCCTATTTTTTCCATCAACATTTTAACCTAGCATATCAATTCATTTATTTGTTCATTCATATAATCATTTATGCAACAAAGACTTATTGAAAGTTTGCTATGTATCCAGTATTGATGAAAGCAAGAAAAGACAATTTCTGCCCTCAAGCAGCTTCCACACTAGTAGAAAGAGAGATATTAAACAATAAACAACACCAACAAAATAAATATGTAATTAGAAATTGCTTCCAAAAAGAAACAAATAGGGTATTTTGACAGATTAACTGGGGAACACAAATTGGACTGGGAAGTCAGGAAAGGCTGGTTCAAGGAAGGTAATCGAAGTAGAAAAATGGCCAGTTGGCAGCTGGGGAGAGGAACATGCCAGGCAGAGAGCATGGCATGAGGGAAGAGGTGGGAGAGTGACGGGAGGTCAGGAAGGCTGCAGTGTGATGGGGAAAGTGGCCTGCAAGGAGACGGAAGTGTCAGGCAAGGATTTGATGGCGCAGGGCTTTTGCATCCAGGCTAAGAAGTTTGCAGTGTATTCTAAGAGCAATGGGGAACCATTGATTGGCTTTAAAATGGGGGTCATCTCACTCAATTTATGTTCTTGAAATATTGCCCTGGCTAGGATGGAGGTAAGAGTGGAAAGGGGGGTGTCAGTTAGAAGGCCGTTGCAGTTGTCTAGGTGAAGAATGGGGTGACTTCAACCAGGCTGGTGGTAGAAGTGAACAGATTAGAGAAATATTTTGCAGGTTGAAATACAGGTTGAATCATATGAAATTGTTATTTTTGTAGGTCAAAGTGGGCACATATTGGCAACTTCACACTTTTCTGTCTACTAATAGGGCTTAATGTTGCACTGGACGTGGGGACAAGGAGAAGGGGACTGAGGGATGACTCCACTTTTTTTGTCTTGAGTAACCTGGCAGATATAGGAGCCATTAAGGTGGGGAAAATTGGAGAACTAAGTGTGGTGGCCACGGAGGTTGGTTCCTATCACACATCCAATCCCTCTCCACTGTGTATCAGGGATGTAGTTTCAGAAATTGACTCCAGCTCCGGAGATCATTAGTGACTAGGCTAGACCAGTCTTGGTTTTTCCATTTACCTTCCAATGGCTGGTTTGGAATCCCAGGCTTATCTTACCTGTATATACACTGGGCGTTTCCCCTGGCCCTGTAGTGAGTATGCGACCTGAATTGGTTCAGATCGAAGGAAAGAAGTTTTATTCTGTTAATGGATCTTTGTTCATAAAATTTCTAGAATTCTTCTATTGTTTTTTAGTAAGATGGATTCCCAGAATTAGGAATAATGGGTCAAAGGGTTGGAACACTTTAAAGGCTCTTGATATATGTAACCAAATGGCTGTAGAAAATAATGGTTCCAATGAACCCTTATACCAGTAATGTAGGAAAGTGACAATTAAGCCATACACTTTCACAGCATTGATTATCCTCATTAAAAACAATCTTAGTTAATTTCTTTGGCAACAAATATTATTTCATTTATAATTGCCCTTCTTTTATTAATAGTAAGATGGAACACTGTCCTATCAGATTATTTTAAAAACAGCTAACTATAAGAACATGAACTCCAAAATTTGAAACATTCTTTTTTGGTACCATCTCAAAGAATGTTTCAGAATATCTTCTGAGGGAACAACTTATATTTACTCATTTGCCTTACCCCACACACTGATGTTGAATTATAACTGCCATACTGATAATTTCTACTGCTTTGATTTCCTAGCATAAGGGATAGTTTATAAGACTGTATGAATCAAATCAATATATAAGTCCAGGTTCCAAAACTAACTGTATTCATATCATTTAGGAATTAAAATTACAGTTGACTCCTGATATAAAAATCAATGCCAGACTTACAAGATGGTGCAAGTAAGATTTCGTATTATTGCTCATCACCTCATATGCACAACTCAGGAGTCTTTTCTTTGCCTTCTATTTAACCTACCAAGTGAAAGTGCTTAATCTAATCTGAATTATACTTTTGGAAGAGAGAAATGAGCTACTCAGACTGGGCTGTCATTCTGTCTTTAATTCTCAAAGTCTTAGGTTGTTTTATTTATTCTTGCTCTTCTTTCAAGTCTAATAAAATAAAAAGAAACAATTATTAATTCATTCATTTTAATACTTTTATTTTTCACAATGAAGAGCCTATCCTCTGAATTTACAGTATTCTGAGATATCTATCTTTCATTTTGTTAAGATAATTTTTCTGGATGAGCCATAGAAATCTATCTTCTATAATATATCTTGGTCCCAACATCAAAGGCATCAGAAGAAGCAACAAAAACTAATCCTTCCTTCACAGCTTCCACTCGTTCAAGATAGAATTTTACATGGAATCAGATAATGGTGGATCTATCTCTTTTTGCTTCAGATGCTTAAATCTACTTTTTATTAGACCATTCATGTGCTCTTATTTTATACCATTTTGTAATGTTATTTGATTATATATATTTTGCTACACAGTATGTTCTTTGTAAGCAGGGACTTGTATTATTCCTCTTATAACCTCCTTATCATTAGTGCCAGGAACAGGGTAGACACTTAGAAAACAAACATCTTAATGTACAGATGCAGTGAAAACACCAGCAGACTTTTCCACAGAATCTATTTTGCCTAGAACTGTTCGTATTTCAGTCCTGCAGGATCTAATTCTAGATATTTATGACAAAGAATCATAAAAAGTTAAATTATCATAATCAAAGAGTTTCAAACATCTAGTCTTCCTCAACTTGGCTTTTCTCTAACATCCATATGTTGTTGAATATTATCCTGGTCAATAAATTCTCTCTGCATCCTCTGAAAGTCATTGTCATAGACAAAGCAGTTTTCTGAGAAAAAGCTAAAACTGGGATGCAACTTTGAGGTTTACATCACCCTTTGGTGTGTTGCCCAAAAAAATACAGTTTGCTTCAAAGAACTGACACAGTTTCCAGAACAGCAAAGGGGCACATGCTGAGAGACTTCCAGTGGTTTCTGACAGCTTGACCAGACACAACCCTTCCTTGCCGAGACTATGTTGCAACATACGCTGTGGTCTTTATTTTGCATGAATGCCTTCTAGATTAGAAATTCACGAACATGTAAATCATACCCTCGCACCCAAAAGGGAAAGAAATAACAGGTGACTATAACTCCACATGCTGCCCCAACTACCCCAGGCTCTGTTCTTCATATATACTTCATATCCTTCTTACTTTTAAACTGCCCACTTTTATTACAGGCTCCTCAGAAAGAATTAGAGAGAAACCACCTCTTCCCCTTTGAGTTACGTAATATGTTTTCCGGTTATTTCCCCGCCCCCCTTCTCTCCTGCAAAGAGATTCGAAATCTGAACCACTGAGATATCATACCACTCTAAATTTCTCACTGAATGTGTAGTCAGTTAAAACCCAACAAATCCTTCAATCTAGTTAAAAGCCACCATTTGAAATTTGCCCTTCCTTCCCATATTTATTAATATATTAATGCATGAATACATTTAAGTCTGCCCTATTTATAATCATATGGCTACAAGAAGAATGTTCATTATTCAAACCCACCAATATTTTTTTTATTGAACACATGCATCTTTCCCCCTTTCAATATTTTGCTGTGTATGCTTATAAGTGAAAAAATAGATTTGAGAGCATGGTTTGCAGTTCACTTTTGTCTTTCTTTTTAATGGGTAGCATTGTCTAGTTAGAACTGGTCAATCAGAACTGGCTTCCAGTACTGGTCCTGCGCAGAATAGTGCAGGATTAGGACTTTGGCAAATGTGTTTCCTGAATGATTCCACCTTATGGAAAATGGAGACAATAATGGGATTCTTGGGGAACCTGTGACCTTCTGACTTCAAGATTGTTCTTTTTTAAGCACCAAAGGAGGAGAGAAAAGCTTCATCTTTCTCTGCTTTACCCCTTTTAATAAAAGGATTTGTTCTGTAAAATTTGGATTCAGTCAAAAGGCTGCAGTCAAGGATCCAGAAGGCCCCACGTGGCCCCAAGGCTGCAGGTTCTCCACCCCTGGTTGGCTTTCAACAAATATTAGCCCCTTTTGCCCCCTTTCCATTCCCTATTTCCTTTTTCTCCATCAACAGTGAAACATCCCAAATCTGAATAATCTTGAAATAAAGCAAACAGTGAATATATGTTGCAATAATAAAATTTTGACTGTGGCTAAAACATTGCTTGGCAGGCATCACTCTCTGCCTCAATGTGCGTTATCCTCAAATTTGATGTGCAAACTCTGCCAATGAGATGCAAACTTCAGATTGATCTTCAAAGTTCATTATCTAGACTCGCATTACTTCGCCAATGCTGTCTCTTCTTTTCACTTAGGTCCCTCGCAGTAAGTCAGGAGGTCTCTTCATTGTAGCATGAATTTGAGCATTACACAAGACCATGTCACATGTTTGCATGTGTTGCTGGTAGTGCCTGAAGTTCTTCACTCCTCTTCTCTCTCTTTCCAAGTCCTATTCCTACTTCCAGATCAAGTCCAAGTCTTGCCTTGAGGAAGTCCTTCCTGGACTGTCTTGTCCAGGGTCTGTTTTACACTTACAGCACATTTTAGGCTGGACTAGCTGCTCATTTCATTCAGCCCCGAACTCTCCTCTCTCCCCTACCCAGGTTATTGTGAAGCAAATCCAAAACTATATGTTATTTCACCTATTAATATTTAAGTACTTATCTCTAAAAGACAGTAGCTTGAAAAAACCCACAACTATAATGACTTGTCATATCTTAAAATATTTCACAATAATTTCTTAATCTCTTCAAATATCTAGTCAATTGACTTGTTTTCTAAACTGTCTTTAAGGCTTGGTTTTCTTTTTCTAATTTATTTTTTTGAATTGGTATCCAAATAAAATCCATATATTATAATTGTTTGCTATGTCTCCTAAGTCTCTTTTAATCTATAGGTTTATCCTCTGATTCTTTTTTCCTTGCATATTTTTGTTGAAGAAATTGGATCATTTATTTTCTAGAGGTTCCCATAGTGTGAATTTTGCTGAATGGCTCCCCATGGGCTTATCATATTCTTTCACTTCTCTTTATTTCCTGTAAACTGGTAATTAGATCTAGAGATGTGATCAAATTCAGGTTTGATTTTGGGGAGGGAGGACTAAATATTAAAAATATGTGACTTTTTTTTTCTGTGGTATTGGAAGCCATTGATAATTATTTTCTAGAACTGTTGATTCATTAGGGCTTGCAAAATTATGATATTCTAAATTTATCATTTTTTCCATTTATTAGCTGGAATACTTCTAAACAGAGATACCTCCCTCATCAACTACTTGTATGTATCCTAAGCTACATTTATCTGCGGTGTATTCGTATGAGAAAGGCAGGATAAATGCTTGATTCTTTGTCTTTATTTATTATCAAAATAACAAGTTGGTTCTTCACATCATCAGAGGTGACCAGTAATATTTGTTCTATTTTATATCATTGTGAATCCATGGGTTTTTAAAAGTATTTGATGTGTTTTAGTCCATTAAAGTTATGATTTTTACTGATGTTCACATTGTTCTATCTTTGGCCAACGGGAACCTATTGAAATGGCTCCTGAATTCTGTAGACATGATAAAAAGAGCCTGATAGCTTCTTTACTCTCTTGTATGAAAAGGTGTTCCAGACTTACATTGCATATTTCCTGCCCCAGATCAGGAAGTGAATATTTCTCTAAGAAGACTTGGTTACTTTTAGAAATTATTTTTAGAGACTACAATGTGGACATTAGGGGTACTAATTGCTATTAGGTTGGCCAACATTTTTAGGCCTCCTCAGTGGATAAAGTTGGGACATGTGTGTGTGTTTCATATTAATTATATCATGAGATCATAGAACTTAAGTTGGGTAAGGAAAAAAGTGAGAAGATGAGTGTATTGGCTCACATGATTATGGAGGCCAAGAAGTCCCATGATCTGCCCTTTGTAAACTGGAGAAACAGGAAAGCTGGTGATGTGTAGTTTAGTCAAGTCCAAAGGTCTGAGGGTGGGGGACAACAGTGTAATTCCGGGTCTGAGTGCAAAGGCCCAAGAACTAAGAGCATTGATGTCTGAGGGCAGGAAATGGATGTCCTAGCTCAAGAAGACAGAGTGCATTTGCCCTTTTTGTTCTGTTCAGGCTCTCAACAGATTGGGTGATGCCCACTCACATTGGTGAGGGCATCTTCTTCACTCAGTCTGCTAATTCAAATGCTAATCTTATCTGGAAACACCCTCACAGACTCCCCCAGAAATAATGTTTTACCAGCTATCTGAGCATCCCTTAGCCCAGTCAAGTTGAGACATAAAATGAACCATCACAATGAGAGAGATGAACGATTATGACACTGATAGCATTTTGTCGGTCTCAGTGGAAAGAGATGAAAAAGTGTTGAAGTCAAAATAACAGAGGGAGTGATCCAGAAAAGTTGAAGGTCGTGGTCAGAGAGTGGCCCTCCTTGCCATTGTGATGATGGATGAGATGCAGTTAAGGTAATTAGAAAGCCTGGGGTGTTACTGTGAGAGTGAGTTGCTGAGGACAGGAAGAAGAGAAGATCACTGGACAGGGGAGGTGGAGGAACAGAGTGGCCAAGATGTTGAGTGGATCCTCTTTGTGGATCTTGAAACCTGTACCCGAATGTTTATAGCAGCACAATTCACAATTGCAAAGATGTGGAAACAACCCAAATGCCCATCAATTCATGAGTGGATTAGTAAAATGTGGTATATGTATACCATTGAGTATTACTCAGCTATAAGAAATAACGGAGATATAGAATCCCTTTTGTTCTCCTGGAGAGAGTTGGAACCCATTCTATTAAGCGGAAGTATCCCAAGAATGGAAAAATAAGCACCACATGTACTCACCAGCAAATTGGTTTCCCTGATCATCACCTAAGAGCACATTTGGGAATAACACCAATTGGGTTTCGGACTGAAGTGGGGGGTTGGGGGAGGGGATGGGTGTATACCTACATGATGAGTGCCTTGCACACTGTCTGGGGAATGGACACATTTGAATGTTCTGACTCGGGGGATGGGGGTGGGGGAGGGGATGGGTGTATACCTACATGATGAGTGCATTGCGCACTGTCTAGGGAATGGACACGCTTGAAGCTCTGACTCGGGGGGATGGGCAGGACATGGGTAATATATATAACCTGAACTTTTGTACCCCCATGATAAGCTGAAATAAAAAGAAAAACAAAGTTGCTCATCAAAATAAATAAATAAACATATACAACTATTATATATCCATAAAAATTAAAAATTTAAGAAAAGAAAAAAGAATTATGACAGGCATATAGGAATGAGTGTCAGAGGGGCAAAAGTAAAAACAAGAGGTAAGAGGAGTGACCAGGGAGTGGTAGGCTAATGCAACAATGAGGAGAAGGGCATTAAAGCCTGAAAACACGATGTTCTAGGCTGAAAGTTTTAGGGAAGACAGAGGAAGGGTGATCAGAAATGACAATGCCGAGTGAAGAGAACCCCTACTCTGCCCCATGGTAGAAGGATGCAGGGGAGAAAGTGTCCCACCAGGATAGAGCTGCAGCATCCTCAGGGGGAGAGCCAGGTTCTGTTAGAGCAAGACACTGAAAAGGACTTTCAGAGAAGAGGCTGAGGATTTGAGGATTTTGCTGAATGCTGTTTGGGAGTTACAGAAGAAACAGTGAAGAAGTTTCAAAATTTGGAGAGGGGCGAGATATGGGATCTGAAAAAAGCTTAGAGTACAAGGAATGAAAGATGGCTCAGGGGTGCTGGGCTGCTTGTGATGATGGATGTAAACGCAGATAAAGTCATGATGAAATTGTTTCTGATGGTCTCTCGGCACATAGTGGTGGTGAGGCTCTGAGAGTTGTTGGGAGGGTGAGGGACAGAGTAGGGAGCCTTGCTACAAACAGGCAAAGTTCTGGGCCTTATTTTGACTCCTGTCTGAGGTAGGTGGGAGCCCAGAGCAGGAGGAAAGGGGTCTTATCTGGAGCACCAGGGGTTTAAAAGCACACTTTAAAAAAAAGTGGAAGCTGTATCTTCAAAATACATGAAGAAAAGTGCACAAGTCTTTGGGATTGTGACTTACAAGGTGAACACATCTGTGTAACTAACAACCAGTGAGAAAAGACAGCCTATCCCATAAGCACCCCCATACCCCCAGCCAGGCAATAGCCTCCCCAAGAGTAACCATTATCCTGACTTCTGACATCATAGATTAGTTTTGTCTGATTTTGCATTCTATATAGCTGGAATGATGTAGTATATATCCTTTTGCTCAACATTATGTCAGTGAGATTGATCCATGTTGTGTGTCTTCAAAATTTGCTCATTCTATTGAATAATTGTGTTAGTAGTCTATTGTATAAATAAACCACAACTTATTCATCCATTCCATTGTTGATGGATGTTTGGATTGTTTTCAGCTTGCAGTTATTATGAACGTTCTTGTATAAGTCTTTTGGTGAACATATGTATGCATTTCTGTGGGACATGTCCTTAAGAGATAACAGGGTAATGCCTATGTTTGGTGTTGTAAATACCATCAGTTTCCCAAAGCTGCTATATAAATTTATATTCCCATCAGCTGTATATGAAAGTTCCAAGTGTTTTTATAACAATCTTAAATACCTTGTCAGTACCTCCAAAGACGGTTATATATTTTTCTTCTTTTAATCTATAAATGTTGCTAGTTAAATTGATAGATATTCTGGTATTGAAACATCTTTGAAGTCTTGGAATACATCTAATTAGTTTATGCTGTGTTTCTCCTCATGACTGGATTTTATTTTCTAATATTTTATTTAGGATTTTTTTCATTGATACAACTGAGATTAGTGTGTAGTTTTGTGTGTGTGTGGCATTTTTGTCAGTTTTTGATATTGATATTATGCTAGATTTATAGAAATAATTTGGAAATGATTTATAAAAATAATTTGTTCCTTCTATGTCTAAGTCCTGGAACCATTTAAATAGGATTGAAGTAATTTGTTTCTTAAATCCCTGGAAAGATTCTCCTGTGAAACTGTCTACAGCTGGTGCTTTTTCAGATGAGACTGATGGGTAGGAATCAGATGAGGGTAAAGCTCTCTCACAGCTTGCTTTATTTCTTCTGTGTAATTGGTCTGCTTAGAACTTTTATCTCTTCTGGTGTCCATTTTTGTAAATTATTTCTCTAGCAAATATTCAATTTCCTCTGTTTTTTTAAAATGTATTTTCTTAAGCATGGGCAATGTGGTTTCTTTGCATTCTTTTAATTTCTCTATATTTATGGTTATTTTCATCTTTATAATTTTTAAACTGGTATTTGTGCTTTCTTCAATTTATCCTGAATAGATTAGCTAACAGGTGATCCATTTTATGTATATTGCAAAGAACCACAGCTTGATTTAATTGTAAGTTTTATCCTTTCTATGCTTTCTAATTCAATTCCCATTTTTATTTTTTGTAATTATTTCTATTTGTTTTCCTTGGGTATTGTTTGTCTTCTAAATTCTTGGACTGAATGCTTAATTCATTAATTCTTATTCTGTTTTGTATTAATATAAGTATTTAAGGTTGTTTATCATAAGCATTATCTTAGATATAACCCATTGATTCAGATATATAATGTTTTCATTATTGTTATTTTCTATATTTCTGGCAAATTCAATTGATTTTCTTTTTTTTTTTTTTTTTTGAGACAGAGTCTTACTCTGTTGCCTGGGCTAGAGTGCCGTGGCAACAGCCTAGCTCACAGCAACCTCAAACTCCTGGGCTCAAGCAAACCTGCTGTCTCAGCCTCCCAAGTAGCTGGGACTACAGGCATGTGCCACCATGCCCGGCTAATTTTTTTTTCTATATATATTTTTAGTTGGCCAGATAATTTCTTTCTATTTTTAATAGAGACGGGGTCTCGCTCTTGCTCAGGCTGGTCTCGAACTCCTGACCTCAAGCGATCCGCCTGCCTCTGCCTCCCAGAGTGCTAGGATTACAGGCGTGAGCCACCACGCTTGGCCTTGATTTTCTTTTTGACTCAAAAGTTGTTTATAACAGAGTTAAAAAATTTCTAGATGATAGAATGTTTTCTGTGTTCTTGTTTTAGTATTAGTTTCTAGCTTTACTGCATTGTCATCAGCAATTGTTGTCAGTATAATTTCTATCTTTTGAAATTTACTGTAGTTTTCTTTTTGGTTTAATATATGATTAATTTTTGTGAGGGTTCTATGAAGGTTTGAGGAAGTATATATTTTTTGTTTTCAGGGTAAAGAGTTCAATATTTTATAATTTGATCTAATTTATTAATTTTATACTTTAGGTTTTCTATTTTCTAACAAATATTCTGTTTATCTGCTTTGTCATGGACTGAGAGAAAAAAAATCAAAATATCATTTAAAGGAAAGTGGTATTCTTTCTCCTATTTTCTGCAATTTTGGATTTCTGAATGTTGATTCTAAGCTACTTGGTGCACAAGTATTCATAAATGCTCTATATGCATTGTGAATAATTCCCTCTTTTATCACTTAAAAGTGCCCTTTGTTCTTACTCTTTGTTTTCCCCTGAACTCTATTTGATAGTAAGACTACTGCAGTGCATTAATCAGAGTAGAACAGGCTATGTTGCAGTAAAACTTAAAGCCTAATTTTTACTGGATTAACAAAGTATTTATTTCCTGCTCATGCCAAGTCCAGTGTGGAGTGAGCTGCCCTGTGCCATTTGGTGGCTGTGCCATTGGGAATACAGGGCAGGGAAAGAGGGATGGAAAGGAACGCTGGCTGTTACCTGTCTCAGTGAGGACGTGACAGTCAGTTCTCTGCAGAGTCCATTGGCCAGAATCCATCATAGGGCCCACTCGTTCCACAAGGAAGGCTGGAAAAGAGGGAAATCAATAAATATTTGAAAAGAACAAACTGTCTCTGGCCACATCCCACTTTCTTTTTGTTAGTATTACTTGGAATGTCTTTCTTTGTCTGTACTTGGTATGCCTTTGCCTTTTTGGTATGTGTTTTGGTTTTTGCTTTGTGATTCATAAAAAAAAAGTACATTAGGTTCATCCATTTATATTTATTAGTACAACAGATATATTTGGTCTTAGTTTGGTCATATTATTTCATGTAATGCTTTCTAATTTTTAGCTTTTTTCTTTCAGTCTGTAGTCTATGATTTCCTTGATTCTTGTGGATATTTCTTCTGATGAACTGGAATGTTTATATTTTGTTCTAGTCTTTATATTTGCAATCAAAATGCTACATGATACACTTAGACTTCTATTTCTTCAGATAGTATCTATCAACTCTCTACTCTGAACAGTGATCTCCCCCAGTTTATCATTTTATCTTCCTTAGTACTTACCTTTAAATTTTTTATGCTTTTATTATATCATTAGCTTTAAATAAATTATTTTAACCTCCCAACTGAAAATGATGAGAAATTCAGCATGTTTATATTTTTATATTCTCTTCCCTTTCCTCACCAAACTGTTTTAAATTTATGTAATTTTATCCAAAAGAACTAATCAGAGATGTGCACAAAAATTTATATACATGAATTTCTTTTGGGATATTTGCAACATGAAAAAATTGGATAAATATAAATAACTCAAAATAAAACATTGGTTAAATAATTTATGATACATTACTATGATGGAATACTATGCAGAAATTTTTAAAAATATTTTTAAAAATTTTTAATGATATGAGAAAATATTCAGAATAATATGAAGTGGAAAAAGTACATTATGAAACATTACATAAAATATAACTTTAATTTTATAATAGGGTACTATTTATCACATTTATATGTAGTTATATTTATATTATACATACAGAGGACTAAAAATACACCAAAATGTTGTGTATATTATATATTTATCAACCATACATTATATAGTCAACAATAAATTTTAGATAAAAATACAACAAAGTGTTAGACATTATTATAGCTGAATAATTATATTTAAATTTTTTTGTTTATTGCCTTCTTTCTTTTTTTTTTTTTGAGACAGAGTCTTGCTTTGTTGCCCGGGCTACAGTGAGTGCCGTGGTGTCAGCCTAGCTCACAGCAACCTCAAACTCCTGGGCTCAAGCAATCCTCCTGCCTCAGCCTCCCGAGTAGCTGGGACTACAGGCATGTACCACCAGGCCCGGCTAATTTTTTCTACATATATTTTAGTTGGCCAGATAATTTCTTTCTATTTTTAGTAGAGACGGGGGTCTCGCTCTTGCTCAGGCTGGTCTCGAACTCCTGACCTTGAGCGATCCACCGCCTCGGCCTCCCAGAGTGCTAGGATTACAGGCGTGAGCCATCGCGCCCGGCCTATTGCCTTATTTCTAAAAGTCCTTATACTGAGTCTTTTATGACCATAAATTATGAGAAAACTTTTTTAAAAAGAAGGATTCAACTCTAAGTAAGAAATAGAGGTCCTTTCTGGTGACAGGTACACTGAAAGCCCTGACTTCAGCATGGTACAAATCATCCATGTAACAAAAAACACTTGCACCTTTAATTTTTTTGAAATAATAATAAAAAGAAAAAGAGGCCCTTAATTTTTAGTGTCCTTCTCTCCACTATGCTACATGGCTTCTATTCAAGGACACTTTTTGAGTGCCTACTCTGTAGGACCGAGTTATTTACTTGAAGCAGGTTTTTCAACTCATTTGAAACCTTGGGATTTGGTTTCAGATGTCAGACAGATAAATCAGTTTGCTTATATCTTTTCACACCTTATATTATTTTCTCTATAACATCTCACACATGAGGTTTCATTCATTTATTTGTTAGCAAATATTGACTGAGATCCGTGTGTCTGCCCCTGGGGGTACAGCAGTGAGCAGGAGAGACATGGTCCCTGCCTCATGGAGTTAGCACTTGGCTGAGGGAAAGAGACAATAAACAAGTAAACAAGCAAATAATTACAAATCACCATGATTACTATAAAGAGAGAAAACAGATTGGTGTGATAAGATTACAAGCAATGGGTGGAGAAATCTAAGTTAGATTAGATGATTTAAAAAGGTCTTTCTGAGAAGGTAATTTGAAAGCTGAATTTGGAATCATTTCTAAAAGATAAGAAAGATCCAAGCATAAATGCCACCAGAAGAAGAACATACCAGACAGAGGAAAACTATGGGCAAAACTCCTGAGACTGAAAAGAACTTGGTATATTCCAGGCCTTGAAATAAAGTCGATGTAATAAGCACACAAGGCTGGGAGGGAGAGAGGCATGAAGTGGGGTTGTTCAGGTAGGCCTGGGCTAGATAATGTGGGGCCCTGATGCCCAAGTTATAAATCTTGGATTTCATTCCAAGTGCAATAGGAAGCCACTGAAGAATTTTATATAATATGAAAACATTATATAAATCATGTTTTCAGCAGACTGCTCTAGCTGCTGGGGGAGAATGGGTTCAGGCCAGAATAGTGGATGTTGGTCACCAGTGGAAATAGAAAGACTCATCAGGAGGCTGCTGCACTTGGACTAGGGTGATAGAAGTAGAGATAGAGAAAAGTGGGCAGATTTGAGAACTAATTTAGAAGTAGAATTGACAGAACTTGCTGTTAGATTAGATATGGGTGATGAAGGAAAAGAAGGACTCAAGAATGATTCACAGTTTTCTGGTTTCGGTCCTTTTTTGAAATGAAGATCAGAGATTCTTGGAGTGTCCTAGTGTGGGGAGTCAGAAGCTCAGTTTAGGTCATGCAAAATTTGAGATGCCTGAGTGACATTAAAGTGGAGTATCCAGTAGACAGTGAATATTTTGGAATTCAGAAGAGAGGTAAGGAGTACAAGTACAAATTTGGGAGATGCTATATAAAACTATAGGAATGGATGAAACCACCTAGGAGAGAGTATAGAGGAAGAAGGAAAGGGAGCTCAAGACTGAGTCTCAAGAAATAACTTGCAAATCAAGTAGAGAGGAGGAGTGAGCAAAGGAGACCTGGGAAGAAATTTAATGAAAGGTGTGAAAGGGCCTCTGTACTGAAAACCATAAAACATTGCTGAGAGGATTTAATGAGGACTGGAATAAATGGAAGGATATATGGTGTCGATGAAATGGAAGATACAATATGGTAAAAAATAGCTCAAATTGACCTTTAGATTCAATAAAATCCCAATCAATTTCCCAGCAGGTTTATGTGTGGGATATTTTGTGTGTGTGTGTGTGTGTGTGTGTACAGTTGACATAAAATTTACAAAAGTCAAAGAATATTCAAGGGAATCTTAGAGAAGAATGAAGTTGAAGGTTTTTCATGACCAGACGTCAAGACCAGCTATAAAGCTATAGTAATTAAGACAGTGTAATGTTGGTGAGAGGAGAGACATATAGATCAATGGCATAAACTAGAGTCCAGAAATAGAACCACACATATATAGTCATCTAGGGCCATCACTAGGGTGTATGGGAGCCCAGGACAATATGTTTTGTAATGCTCCTGTTTATAGAAATAATTTGACAAAAATGTATTATAAAACTTATTCATCCAAGTGAGATATAATGATTTATGGGTGAAGACTTAGAATAATGGGCAGAGAAAAACTCCTCTCTGTTTATCTTTATATTGTTTACTGTTTATGCTTCCCTGTTTATTTATTGTCCAATAAGTACATGTGAAGATTCTTCATGGGTCCATGCACAATCTCTTTTTGTTCAGGTCAAGAAACTATCCCTTTGTGATCCTTATTGTCAACTGTGCTATTCCAGGCTAATTTCATATTTTCTACTACAAAGAAAATGTAGTGACTCTGTTATTATTCATAATGCCAGGACTTTCAGAAACTGCACTGAAACAGTATAGAACTTCTTGGCTCTTCAGCTCCCTACCACCATGTATTCAATGTTGGTTGCATCATTATTTATGATGCTGAACCATCCATCGTGCTGTTCATGCCCACGGGTTTCCAATAACTCTCTCAAAGGTTGTTACTGTGTTTGGTTGAAGATCACCACAAATTCAAGTCTTATGCAGAATATGGAGGAAAATTGACTGTCTAGACATATCAAATTTACCATTTAGAATTTTATAGTATAAACAAGGAACAGAACATCTTCCCGCTGTGTCTCCTCTGGAACTCCGTAGGCGGTAATCACTGCATTCCTAGACTGTGATCACTTTCAATGTTGGCTACACCCTGCCTTTCCATACCCTGACACCAGGCACTGAAGGTCCTCTGGGGAGAGCAAGAAGAATACCCTCACTGATGCAAAGGATGTCTTGTCTCTCGTCTGGGATGGCTTAAGACTGAGCTGGGAGAGCATGATATCACCACATTGGTCAGAGGCAAGAGAGAACATCCGTCAGTCACAAGGATGCAATGACAAGCAATAGGCTTGACAGCCCTCGGAGGAGATTGTTGGGGCCACCCCTTGGGGACTGCCCGACAAGTGGCAGCGAAGGGAAGGGGTGAGATGACCACCCTGGTGCCACTGCCTGGGGCAGACAGGGTAAACACACCTGCCACTATCTCCTCTGCTACCCATGGGAGCTGTAGGTCAGAGGCAGCACCACAGTCAGATCACAGATGAGTGAGCCAACACAAGACCACATGTGCAGCTTAAGACCAGTTGAAGGTCACTGGTGGACCTAGAGCAGCCCAGAGCACTGAACTTGTCCTGTGTCATCCAAAATCAGCACTTCAATACCATTGTGGTGGCTCAGTCTTGCTGATCCTGTGAAGGAAATACCAGCCAGGGAGAGTTATACCCTCAACGGGCCCCGCTTCTGGAACCAGGACCCATCTATGCGTCCCAGAATGATGTTCTAGGTGACAGTTCAGTTGCTCCTCAGGAAATGTGATGAACTTCTCATATAGGGGTAGAGGATGGGAGAGCAGGTCTCAAGAAGGGACAGGAACAGGGCACATGCAGGTCCCCATCCTGGTTCAGAACACCCAGACAGCACTGTCAGTCCTGGGCATAAGGAAGATTGGAGGAAAGCATTCCAAAGTTGGAGGGGAGGTGTCCCCTGAGGCATGTGGCCTAGGGCAGGGGTTCTCTTGCCTATATCTAAACATAGCACTACAGTAGTTGGATTTACTAACACTGTGTTGTGTGATATCCTAATTACCTCGCTTTGATCATTGCACATTGTATACACGTATCAAAATATCACATGTACCCCATAAATATGTACAATTACTGTGTATCAATAAAAAATTAAAAAGAGCAGAAAAGGAAAAATATGTGCTGTAGCAATGCAGTTGGAGAAAAGATAGGTCTTTCCAACAAATGCTGCTGGAGCCAATGTGTATATGTCTATAAATAAATGAAACTTGACTCCCTCACTTCCTTCACAAAAAAAACAGTTCCAGGTGGATTGTAGAACAAAATAAAAAAGGTAAAGCAATAAAGATTTTACAACTAAACATAGGAGAATATATTTAGGACCTGGTAACAGGCAAAGGATTCTTAAAAAGTACCAACCAGAAAAGAAAAGATTGATTAAATAGACTTTATTAAAATCGAGAACTTTGTATTTTTCTAAGAATCAGAAAACACTATTAAAAGTGCAAAAAGGCAAACAGATTTGTAGACCTTTGCAACACAATCTTGTTTTTGTAATATACAAAGAATTTTTGTACATCAGTAAGAAAAAAGGAGACAACCCAACAACCTAATAAAAAAGAAATAAAATTTTTGAATTGGCACTTTGCAAGAGAAGATATTCAGGCAAATAAAGCATTTAAAACAGTGCTTAATATTATTAATTATCTGTGAAATGCAAATTAGAACCACAAGGTGAAGCCACTGTAAATCCACCTGAAGGGCCGACTGAAAAACAAATAACTGACAATACAAAAACTTCATGAAGATGTCAAGCAACAGGAACTCTCATGTGCTGCTAGTGGGACTGTATGCTGGTTCCACCTCTTTGGAAAGCTGTTTGACAGTATCTACTAATGTGTACCCAATGGCCCAGCAATTCTACTCCTAGTGGAATATATGCTATAGCAATACATATACATAATATGTACACAGATAGAATGTTCAGTGCCACACTATTTATAATAACCCTAAACTAGAAATAACCCACATGTCCATCAATGGTAGAATGGACACATTGCAGAATATTCATACCACTGTAGATTATAAACAATGGAAAGAAAATGAACTACTGCTACATGCTATCACATGGATGAATTGACAGATACAATGTTAAGTGAAAAGGCCAGCCACAAAGGAGTACACAGATGTATGATTTCATTTACATAAAGTTTAAAAACATCCATGGTGAGAGAAGTCAGAATAGTGTTTGCATTTTGGGAGCAATGACTGGCAGGGAGTGCAAGGGAGACCTCTGGGATGCTGCTAATATAATGTATCCTAATCTGGGCAGTGATCACATAGGTATGATCACTTTGTAAAAACTGGTCAAATTTAAGGTCTATGAACCTTAATGTATGTATTTACTCTATCAGTATAATGTGGTACGGAAAAATCAGCTTGGCCTCAGCAGAGCTACCCATTGGATACCTGAACAAATATTTTTCATGGGGCCTCTGGCTATATAAACTATTTGACTTACTCAAAATTATCTGGAGTTTCAAAAGTAAGAAATAGGACCAGGGCCCACATGGATTGTATACAGTATTTAGGGTGCCCCTGCTGGTCTCTGGCACCAGATGGAGACTTAGAAAATTTTAAGAAAGGCCTTGCAAAGTGTTGGACACTGTGAGGGGTGAGCTGGGGCAAGGGTTCCCTGCACAGGTCTAAGAATAGTTCTAGCCCTCAGATTTTAATTGTATAACCAAAAAGCTCAAAGACAATGAAAAAATGTCTACTCAGGCATAAGGGGGAATGATACGATCTAAATTTTCTTCATATTATCATGGTCTTATTCTTATGTGAAGACTGCAGAAAAATAGTCAGATATTTCATAACTCAAGAAATGTGTTCTTTTTAAAGGAACTGCTTTAAAATATTGTCCATCCAACATAGGTATGAATCAGGTTATATAAAAATACATATACATATATGTATATAATTTAAACAATCAAGTACAAATAATCAGAAATACTATAGCTCTAAGCTGCTTATGAGTTTTTCATAAATCTAAATATTGTAGAAATATTTTTAGCTATTTTATACTCAAAAATAAAATAGATAAATCTGTATTAGAAAAAGGTATAGGATGGCACTATTAATTTCAAGATATACTAAAGAGGATTAAATGAAGGAAGGGTTATTAATTAATAAAAATACCACAATGAAATACAGTAGTCATTATCTTTTAGGTCAGTTTCTTCCACACATAAAAGCTCTTGGCACAAGGACAATGGTCAGAAACACAGTTGTCATGAGAGATTTCTAAATCTTTGTAAGGTAATATAGAAAAGACAAGGACAAGAAATTTGAATCATAGGACAAGGTTGGATTAAATCTATATTCAACTTTATGCATACAGGTAAGATACTTCCTCAAATTATGAAGTAATTATTAAGATTATTATATATTGAATAACAAAAAAATCCCCACAAATTCCATAATGTAAAATTAAATTGGTTATATTTCATGACCATCATATAATAAATTGAAAAATTAACAAATAATTCTTCCAATCTTTGTAAATATTTTTTAAAATTTCCAAACATTTATGTCAATGATAAAATCAACTCTACAACAGACTATTTAGAATATCAAGAAAAAAATCATAATACTATATATCATAGCTTCAGGATCAAGCCAAAGCTCTACTACAGAAAAAAAGCCATAACCTTAAGTGTTGCCATTATCAATGTAAATAAATGAAGTAATCGCTGAACTCAAGGAGGTAGATCTATAACAACAAAATGCACCTTGGGAAAGAAGGGGGTATGTAGCAATAATGCTGAGATCAGAAATTACTGAACTTAAAAATAAATTTTTTTTTACTTTATTTTATTTTATTTATTTATTTATTTTTTAATTTCAGCTTATTATGGGGGTACACAAGTTCTGGTTAGATATATTGCCCATGTCCCTCCCATTCCTCCAAGTCTATTAAGTGAAGTATCCCAAGAATGGAAAAATAAGCACCACATGTACTCACCAGCAAATTGGTTTCCCTGACCATCACCTAAGTGCACATTTGGGAATAACACCAATTGGGTATTGGAC
>CM052443.1:37769464-37786021 GCA_028533085.1 Varecia variegata
GGTGTATATCTACATGATGAGAGCGAAGCGAACTGTCAGGGGAATGGACATGCTTGAAGATCTGACTCGGGGTGTTGGGGGTGGGGGAGGGGACTGGTGTCTACCTACATGGTGAGTGCGATGTGCACTGTCGGGGGAATGGACACCCTTGAGGCTCAGATTCGGGAGTTTGGGAGGGGCATGGGCAATATGCTTAACCAGAATGGTTGTACCCCCATAATAAGCTATAATAAATAAATAAAAAAAAAAAGAAAAAAAATTAAAAAAAAAAAAAAGAATCAATACAATATCTTACTAATAAGCAGTATGGAAAGAAACAGAGAAAATAGGTGCAAGTTTTCTGCATACACAGTTTTTTCTATAACTAAACAACAGGAGTCTTCCAAGTGTCAAACCAGCAAATTAAGAGAAGACATATGCTATGGCACATCGCTGTGAAACTTAGAATACCGGGGTTAAAAGTAATATTCTAAAAATTTCCAAAGATAAGAGAAAAGGGTAATTTACAAAAGATTAGGAATAAGAATGGCAATAAACTTTCCAATTGCATCACTGGAAGCTGGAAGACGAGCAATAACTCATTGTTCTCAATAAAAAAATCATATTTTAATTTAAATTTGATACCTAGCGAAACAATCAAGCATGAGGGTTGAATAAAAGTTATTTTCAGACATGTAAGGTCGCAGAAAAGGTTGCCTCCCATGCGTTCTTTCTCAGCAAGTTCTTAAAGGATGCTACACAAAAATAAGGGAGTAGTCCAAGCAGGAGGAACACATGGGATCCTGGCAAGAAGGGATCTAATATTGATGCAACGGAAGTACCAAGACAATGGCTGTGCAGAACTAGTGAGCAGCCAGGCAAACTGAAGGGTGGATGAGGGATGTCCCCAAGGAAAAACAAAATGAGACTGACTGAGCAATTTCTAGGTGTGATTATGTGGAAAATTGTATGGAGAGGCATTTTACAAAGCTGTTGGAGTGTGTGGGAAGATAGGCAGAAGCATCAAAAATAAAAAAAAAACTAAGTGACTGAGAATATGCGGTGACTATTAATATTAACTCTAAGAAAAGTTAAAGGTTTTACAAGAAAGAAAATTAAATCATAGAACACTACTTTGCTGGAAGATGCAGCAATATAGTAAACAATATTTTCATAGTCATAATAATGAACACTGATTATGGAATTAATCAAAAATTGGGAGAATGGAAAGGGAAGGAAAGGGGGTATGGAGAAGGGTTACAATTGTTGTCTACAATAACAGACAATGTCTAAATGGATAAATCAAGAAATATAAGTATAATATAAGCACATTATTTAGAAATACAGAAATAAATACCAGAATAAACAGCTAAAAAAGTTGAAAGTGGTTGCCTTTAGGGTGTGAGATGTGTTTATGTGTTTGGGTGGGAGGAGAATGGAGTAGTTGCTGTTTTATGTTGAAAGCATTTTAGCACAATTTTATTTTTAAAACAACATGTATTATGTTGACAAATTTTTTTAAAAGAAAAGACAACAAAATTACATTTGAGAAAAAAAAATCTAGAAACAGCATGTGTCCGTATGTAGACTTCATTGACCTACAGTGAATGAATATCAACCAAGAGTGGTTTCCATTTTTTTCTTCCTTTTGGAGACTTTTACTTCCAGGCACCTATTTTCTGTGTTTTGTTTTCACTTACGAGTTGAACAGAGTGACTGATACACTATATCAAACTTAAACTAGATAACCATGCTGTCTTAATAGGTGGGGCAAAACATTATTAAATCCAAAAGACTCATCATTTTTATATGAAGGTAAATAGTTGACTTAAACTGCAGGTGTTGTGGTATACTGTGAATTTTTGTTGTTGTTACAAAGAGAATTTCATGCAAAAGAGCTCTTTTGCCCCAATCTTTCTATATCTCGTTCCCTGTTTCTAAGGGCATTGCATTTAAATGGCAGCCATAGCCTAATAATAATTGTGTGTGCAGTAAATGTTTTAACATTCTCCTTAAATTATGAATGAGAGGAAAATATCTTCTTTTTATGAACAATAAATGAATTCATATGTAACTATAAGCCATAGGAGTCTTTTTTTCCTTATTTCACTTCTTTCATAATGGCAATTATAAAGTTGGTAACAAACTCTTTCCAGGAGCATCATAATTACTAAACTTGGAAATTCAGGGGCTCAGATGCAATCAGCTGAATGCCATGTATTCTATGACTCTATGGGTTTGATCCAGGTATCTATCGACAGTTGATCAGAGTTGTAATGCCAATTCTTTCATCTGCCAGCAGTATAACATTGGTCAAGTAGCTCACTGCATGCTTTTCAGCCTCTACTTGCATGTAATTAAAGGGGTGAGAATACCAGGTATGGCAAATAGTTTCTTTACCTATGTCAACTCCAAGTGAATGATAGAGGCTACCCAGAGCTCTGTTTTAAGAATTATGAGACTATATATGTCTGGGCTCAATTAGAAATTGCTGAGATTGATTAGTTATGTCTGCCTTGGGCAGACATTAGGAAAGTGCCTATCCTCACCCCATGTATTTGCCAACCCTAGATTAGATTAGCTGGAAAATTAATTTCAGGCTATACATTATTCTATTCCAGCCTATGATTTTTATTTTCTACTTTGGATGAGTCAGTAAAACTCCATATTTTCTTTTATTTTTTTTTTTCACAGTGCATTTATTAGGTTATAGATCTTTTTAAAAGAAAAATTTATATAGTGCCCTTAGCCACTTAAAGGAAGAAAAATTCTGTTAAATAGCATTTTTTATGAACCAAAGCAGCTCATTTTATGAAACATTCTAACAGGAATATTTGATATACAGATTTGAATTTTTTCCCATCAACTTTAGTGGATTTAATGAATCCTTTTTAAAAGACATAGATCATATATAGTTGAAGAAACCAAGGCTAATACTAGGGAAAAAATGTTAGTTATTGCACACATCTCTCAATGGATAGACTTCCTTGATCTGTGATAAGCTGTTGACTTTAACTATCATGAGTAGAATTTCCTGATAGTCTTCTAAGTATAGGCTTTCATAAAAGTTGGTTCTTTTCTTTTAATCCTGACAACATGTGATACTTAGAAACTGGACCATTTGAGGTCATTTTGAAAGAAAAACAATTTTCAGATGAAGTTAGTTTCTTCTTACTTCGATATCACACTCCAAGTGTTATTCTAAGGTGATGCATGTGACATCTTCATGTATGACATCTCCAATAGATCAGAGTCAGTAACTCCAGCCCTTTAGAGATTTTCTTCCAGGTACATGTCTGTCTTGCCTAGTGGTGTTCAGTTGAGTGTATAGGGTCCATTAATAAAATGTGAAATAAATATAAAGGTTTTAACATATGATCTATATCTTCTGATTTTCCAACATACATATACTTGTAAAATAAGAATGTACATTATTTAACTTCCACTGCCATCATGTAGAAGAAAATGCACAAGAATTAATGCAAGAACAATAATTGAAACATCTAAGTACCAGGTCCAGCGCCTTCCTTGAACATTTCACCTGCAATCAATTATTGCTAATTGAGCTCTGGTTTTCCTTATCAAGGCTGAATCTGTTTCAGATGAAGAAGTAGCGATGCTTTGTAAGTTTATAGTGCCAATGTGTGCTGAACCTGAACACGTGCCAATTTGTTCTGCTTTCTCCACATCAGGTGTTAATGGTTTTTTAAAATAATTGCTCATTCTAATTATTCCAGCTAGGATTTTCTCTGTTCCTGTTACAATTCTTAGGAAAAACAATTCCTTTACCTTCAATAGTGGCTGCCCAGTACCTTTTGAATACCCTCTATATGTGTGTGGCATCATCTTCCTCATATGCCCCATATCTCTCAGGCAGAAAACACGAAACTTTCTTCCCAGCTGGGCATGGGCATATGACCTGCGCCCCACCAGTCACTGTGCTTACATGCGACAGGCGTTACAATTTAAGGGAGGGGCTCTGTGGAATCCATTGTGCTGTTGAGGTGGTGCTCCAGGCATCCAGGTTTGGAGGACAGCAGAGGTCGCAACATTTGGATCCTGGGCAGAAGTGACGAAGATGGTGGTTGGGTGCAGTTAAGTCCTGGCAGCCGTGCAAACAGGAGCCTCCACTGATTGGCGTCAGCATAACCTTTGGTGGTGTTTTCCTTCTCAGGTCAAGTTTTGGATATAGTTTTGGGCATTGTTTCTGGAAGGCTCCAGTCTGGTTCTCCAGACATCCAGAAATTCCATGAGCTACACAGTATTTTTTCAATAAACTTTTTTTGGGCTTCATCTTTTGTGTTAAAATTAGTTCAGTTGCTTGAAATTAAGAACCCTGGAACATTGTTCTTCCAGTAGAACATTCTTTCTACAAGATTTTTGCCAGAAACCTTTGCATTCTCCTCTGGAATGATCAATGCAAAGATTAGGAAAAACTATGACCTTGCTTATAGGTCTAAAAAAGTCAATCTAAAAAGTTCAAATTCATAGAAGCAGAGAGTAGAAAGGTGGTTACTTGGGTGTGGGAAGAAGGGAATGTGGAGATGTTGCTCAAAGGACACAAAGTTTCACTTATGTAGAATGAGTAAGTTCTAGAATTCTAATGTACAGCATGGTGACTATAGTTGAGAATACTATATTGTATACTTGAAATTTGCTAAGAGAGTAGATCTTAACTGTTTTTACCATGTGCATACGTGCACACACACACATGCAAATGGTAAATGTACGAAGAGGCGAATATGTTAATTAGCCTGACTGTAGGAATCAGTTCAGTATGCAGTAAATAAAATTAATGAATAGAAAAAGGCAAAAAAGGAAAAACCATGACAACATAGCTTGCATTAGATTTTCCCTAATGCCTGACTTGGAAACTTAGCATGCAGTTATTGAGAACCTACCACCTGTGTCTCCGAGCAGATATGGGATGACACGGGAGGTTGTGGTAGGGAATATCCATAGCTTTAGTTTAAAATAATTCTGCACAGAATTATTACATTGTTCCTTAATTACTCTAGCAATTCCCAGTAGTCTTTTTTTAAAATGCAGCTTCAAGCCTCCTGCAGATATGCTTTTACTTCTTAAAGAGTTATATTTGTTTTTGTTGTGCATTTAAAAAATGTTTTTCCCAAATAACCGTCAATGGATGAATTGAAAAAACAAAACAAAATGTGGTATACACACACGCACACACAACAGGATACTATTCATCCTTTAAAATAAAGGAGATTTTTCACACATGCTGCAACATGGATGAACCTTGAAAACATGCTAAGGATGAACTGTAGGATTCCACTTATATGAGGTCCCTGGAGAGGTCAAATTCATAGAGACAGAAAGTAGAATAGTGGTTGCCAGGGGCTAAGGGGAGGGGAGAATGGGAAGTTATTGTTTAGCAGACGCAGAGTTGGTTTGGAAAGGTAAAAAAAAGTTCTAGATATGGATAGCGTTGATGGTTGCACAATAGTTTGAATGTACTTAATGCCACAGAATTGTACGCTCAAGATGGTTAAAATGATAAATTATATGTTACTTTTTTCCCACAACTAAAATGCTTTTTAATAGAGTGTACACTTCTATGAACAGGGCTAGGAAACTGATTTCCTCATAATTACTAAGAAAATTCCACCTGAGGGACAACAGTGAATGAGTGAATGAGTGAAAGAGCAGTGGCCTTGGAATCGGGGAGTTGGGCTCTTGTTTGGTGCCAGCTCTGGGGTGAGCTAGCTACGTGAACTCTGCTTAACCTCGCCAAACCTCAGTTGCTTCATCTATCAAATGGATAAGATGGGAGAGGGGCATTTCACGTCCACAGTGCTCTGATTCCCATTTAACCGCAGATTTAGAACCAAGGTCATCCTTGACTTCAAACATTCAACTCCTCTGCTGGCGAATAAACAGATCTTCAGGAAATTATACTTGTCTTCCGGAGAAATGGTTTCTTTCATTAGGTTCTCACAGAGCAAATGCAAGCACCAACAATGTAGGCTTTTGAGAATGCCGAGTATTTCCCGTGCTCATAATCCTTCCCTCCTAGAAACTGTCTATGATGTAGAAATTCAGGTCCCATCCAGATTTAGAAACGCAATTCTTCAGTCACCTGATAAAATGGAGAGAAAAAAATTATAATACTATATTTTGAATCTTATAATACTAATGAATTTAAAGCCAGACTTCATTTTTAGAGAGTTATTTTAGAAAGTTAAATTTTCCAATCTAATGCTTGGTGTTGAGTCTTGAAACCTTAAGGAAAGCACTACCATTTCTACCTCTAAAAATTCTATCACAGGGTCTCCAAGAATCTACATTTCGGTTCCTTACGTAACAGTGAATATCAAGGCAATATGTATTGGTCCACAACTTCCCTAGGCAGATGAAATCCTTCAACATGGAACTGGCATTTAACTTGCAAGCTCCAGGCTACTAGCTGAGTAGTTGGGTGCACTCAGTAGGCCTGCAGATAGAGAAAGTTTTTTTTCAAGGCCAGTCTGGATGCAAACAATCTCTGGGAATCGATTATCTCAATTGTAGGAGAAGTCTGCCCCTCAAGGAAATGTGTATTGTTCTTGAAAATGCCACAACACCAGTAGGAAACACAAACATAGACTCAAAAGAAGCGGGGAACTGCAGACTGAATAAACAGTCCATGCACACCCACCTTCCTAGGAAATAGTGTCCAAGACCGAAGAGTTCTGGTGTAGTCTTGTCTGTCATTTACCTCTTTAAGACAGATGAGTTTTGGGTGACATTTGCTCTTGTGCCCCATAGGAGGCTGCCAACTATTATCATAGATCATCCACTAGAGGGTGACAACCACATATGCTTAGGGATGGATGGCTGTTCCATAGACTGCACATTCCAAAGCCCCGAATAGAGTTTCTTGAAGCTCATCAGCCTAAGTGGTTGGACTTTGATTTTTGGAGTCTCCCTATAGAGGAGAAGTAGGGGCGGGGGCGGTATGAATTTTTTCCACACTTATAGACTATACTTCCTTTTCAGATGTAATTAAGAAAAATGTTTATATATGGACTTTTTTTTTTAAAGCAGAAGGAACACCTCTCACCAATTTAGAGGGTAGGCAAGTCTATCTAATAGCTGAAATTTTTTTCTTATTACTGTTATGGATATTTGGGACAGTTTCAGTAACAGTTTGAAGGGATACTTGGTTTTCCCAACTGTAAAATGTGGGCTACTAGAGCAAAATTCTTATAGTAAAATACAGGAATATGGAACCTTATATTAGAAGATTTTGTGTCTTTCTAGGATAATTAGTACAGGTAGTATCTTAATATACCAACTAACATGCATGAGATAAGTTGGTGCGTCTGAGTCTTGGTGGGGATATGGGTCTGGAATCTTGGATTATGGACATGAGAAATATTAGTCATTTAATGAACACCCAGGCGGTAGGCTCAAGCCCAAGCACACCCACCCCACAGTAGCTTTGAAATAGTTTGAATGTATTCTAATGTGAGTTCCTCTCCGGCTACATTTGTGGGCATTTAGGCAGCTTTTCATAGAGCTCTGGATCTTTTCCTTTACATTCCAACAAAAATGTTTCAACTTTTGGAAGAGGTCTCGGGAAACCAGAACTTTTTACTTCATGTATTAAAAAGGTTAAACCTTTTGTGCACTGCTTAGATAAACATATTGAGTACTCATATTTTTTTCCAAAAAGAAACAATGGCTTTTACAACAGGCTCAAGCATAAGCTCCTGTGTTAGCTGCTTCTAGAACTCTTCCCAGCGCTTCACTTAGAGCTACGTACATAGTAAGTCCTCCATACTTGTTAGATATATAATCCATGGTTAGTATAAAATTATTATAATTTAAAATAAGAAAATTCATAGGTTTTTGAGTGATGTGTTTCTGATGTTTCTTGATACTTTCAGTTTAAACATAGAAATCAGATTGGGAACTTTGGTTTCCTCCATAGGTGACTTCAGCTGATTATCTATGCAAGTTTGTCGATGTTCCTCTTTGGCTTCGTGTTTAGTTGTTAGTGGGCAGTGTTTATAATGGACTTTGGGAGCCAGAGAGACCTGGGGTCAGTGGGTTTACATTGCTGAGTTTTGTAAGGATTAGAGGCAAATATATGTACAGTGCCTGGCACAAAATAGATAAAATTTTGTTTATTATTGTTACTAGTTGTGTTAATACTAATTATTATTATGATAATCAGTATATGGGAAATCTAGAGGATGCAGTGAGGAGATGGCAGGGTGAGTGTGGTACACATCTGAACTAGGCCATCTGATTATTTGCAAGTTCTTCTCTGTTAGCAAATATTTGTTGAGTACCTTCATAGGCAGCATTGTTTAGGTGCAGGGTACCAAGTGGAAAATCAGACGAAGTTCCTGTCCTTGTGGACATTACCTGCTGGCTTACATTGACATAGAGAAAGGAATAGTGTACTTACCAAGAGGATTTTTTAACAGCACTATTTGGGGGCCTGCTTCTATTTAACTTTATGGAAACTTTTTTTGGTAATAGATTTATTGAGATATAATTCACATACCAGGCAATTCACCCATTTAAAGCATATAAGCCAGTAGTTTTTAGTAAATGCAGAGTTGTACAATTATCACCACAATTAATTCCAGCAGTCACCCTCCCCCAGTCCCCACTTTAAGGCAACTACTAATCTACTTTCTGTCTCTACAGATTTGCCTGTTCTGGACACTTTGTGTCAATGTAATCATATAATATGTGGTCTTTTGTAACTGGCTTCTCTCACCGAGATCAATGTTTTCTTCCGTGTTGTCGCATGTATCAGTATTTCATTCCTTTTTATGGCTGAAAACTTTTTAAAAAGTTTCCTTAATATACATTAAATACTCATAAGTTGATTGATCGATTCATTTTTTTCCTAGTCTGTGGGGTCCTGCCTTGGTTTCTTTCTTACTCTTTCTCCTACCTTCCTTGGAAAGGTTTCCTCTCTTCTATTCCTTTTTGAAGGTAACTACACTCCTGCTACTACTATATATTCCAGCTTTAACTTTATTGAAATTTGGAGCATGTGGCACCTAACTCTTTGCAATGACAGGAAGTCTGGTGTCTGTCCTTTATTTCTTTCCAATCCTTTCATTTTCCATCCGCATGCCCTCCAAATGCAACAGCTACAGGGTTCTTTAAAGAACTTTGTAGAACTGGCCTTAGAATGGAGCTTCAAAGGATATTTAAAAAATACATGAACCAGCCAAAGGAGAAAGTGGAGGGAGTGAAAAATCAGGAATAACAGCCCAGAGGATTTTCACAAAATTGGGACAGACCTAGGTTGTTCCATATTTTTATGCGTGATGGATTGAACATTTCCCACAAGGGCTTGGTACCATCTAGGACCCGAAGATACGCTGGATTTTCCCTAGCAAACTCCAGACTGTTTTATTCTCACTTCCTTTCTTCTGGGTTTGGCCCAAGCAGAGCCCACGGATAAGTTATAACTGACTTATCAAGCATTAGCGTGTGGAGTAGACGGCTCCATAAATACCTACTTGGCCTCATTAAAAAGCTCCGGCGATTAAAGAGAATGATTAGTGTGGTGCCAGAGGGAAAAGACGAAAATCCAGCATCTGACTCAAAAAGGGCCAGACCTCTTCTCAGGGAAGACCACTGGTGTCGCGGAAGAGGATCTGGCCTGCGCGCTGGGACGGCCCGTCGGCGGCGGCGGCTGCGGAGCCAGCACACTGGGGCCTGTCAGGGGAAGAGTTATGGAAAGTGCACACGTTCTCAGGGACGATTACCCTCTTGCCCTCCACGCCTCCTCCCAGCCTCCCCTTCCACTCCCTGCCGCCCCCCTGCAACTCGAAGCATGATTAAAACAGGGAAACCTATAACTGGTATGAAATGACCCTCAAATGACTGCTTAATTACAGCGAAATGAAAGCCGGGGGGCTACAAATAACAGGAACTGTCCCGGCTGTCACTGAAGAGGAGCCTGCACATGACTCATGAGTCATGAATTAGCGACTGAGCGTTCCGCGGCCAGCCCCGGCCGCCTGCCTCTGCCCTGCCCGAGCTGCCCCCCGGGCCCCCGCGCCAGGCCCGCGGAGCCACCGCCCGGGCGGGCGGACCGGGTCGGAACCGGGCGCTCGAGGTGACTCCCAGGGCCCGGGAGCCGGGCGGGCCGGCGCCCCCGCCGCCCCCGGCCGCTCGGTGGGTCGCCGGGTCGGGGAAGTCTCCCAGGCTGCGCAGGAGACAGGCTGACTGAAGGAGCGCAGCCAGCGCGGCTGCAGATAAGTTAATGTACACAGAGAGGATGTAAATTACCACGACCCGCAGCAGCAGGACATTGGCCAGGGCCCTGTCAGGCAGAGGACAAGCGTCGGCAGGCTGCGCTCGCTGACATGCACCCGAGATGGAGCCGCCAGGCGGCCCGGCCAGGGAGGACCTCTTGGAGCCAGGCTTTCCTTGAAAACAGCTGCGTGTCCCTGACACCTCCAAACTAATGCATTTTTAATCAGGGGAATTAGCTCTAGGCGGCCCATATTTTCCCAAACCCCCGTCTCCTGCAGCCACGTCCCCGTCCCCGCCCCCAGCCTAGGGACTGGCAGTCCCATTCTGTTTCTTTATCGGGACTACAAAGTGCCCCGCTGCCCCCGCACACCCCAGACCAAGCCACCTTTAAAATCTCCACCCCACCCCCATCTTCCCACCAGCCTCCTCCTCCACGGTTCGCTCCAATGCAACTTTCGCCCCCACCCTTCCCTCTGTTTATACAGTGACATCACAGCCCCTGGCTCTCCAAGGCTCAGAGAAAACAGAGTTCAAAAAGGCAAACAGGAAAGCCCGCTGGTCGCAGGCACCGGGTGAGCTTCGGTCCACCCGCGGCGGACGGCGCAAAGGCGCAGGCGCGCGCGCCACCTTGGCGTGGGTCCCCACTCGCTCCAGGGGACAGTCCCAGGGACAGGGCTGCCAGGCTGTGCACCGCGTCAGCCCAGGGGAAATCTTGTGCCAGCCACTTAGGTAATTTAAAGTTTTCCAGTAGTCACGTAAGAAAAAAAAAAAAAAAAAAGAAAAAAAAGAAAAAGGTAAAACAGGTGAAATTAATTTTAATAATATATTTTAACTTGATATATTCCAAATATTATTTCAACAGTTTAATCAAAATTTAAAAGTTAAATTGAAATTTAATTTTTATATTAAAAAGTATTAATGAGATACTTTATAGTTTTTCACACTAAATCTTTGAAATCCAATATGTATTTTACACTTATGACACATCTTCAGATACTATATCTTCATCAGAAATACTTGATCTGAATTTACATTTCATAAAACTTAGAGCTGAAAAAGTTGATTCGTGTACATTGTTACAAACATACTTGTTTCCAATAACTGAATTCAATATTAGTTCTTTAATTTGAATTTATATTAATTGAAATAAAATTGAATTCATTTGAATTAAGTCTCTCAATCGCACAATTCAAGTTCCTAATAGCCACATGCATCTAGTTGCTCCCATGTTGGACAGCACATTTACATAATCTCTCCAAGTTTCAACTCTTGTTAGTATAACGTAGGGGTAATAGTAACTACCGTATGTAGGATTGTTACAAGAATTCCATGAAATGCAACAGAAAAATGTATATAAAATACTCAGCACAGGGCCTGGCACACAGTAAGGGCTTGATAATTAATGAAGGTTACTATTAGGACTATTTCTCCACTTCGGTGATTTCCCCTCCCTGCTTAAGCCCAGTATTTCATGCTGCCTTCCTCCAGAACTTACTCTTAGGAAGGATTGTTAAATGAACTCCCACAAAGCTGCCAAGAATGAACAGAGTATTCAAACACACGTGTCCTTCCGTCTTTTCTTAATGGATGCCTCCTAACCCCAATACATCCACAGCTTCATTGCTGTCTGCAGGCTGGCCACTCCCAACTTTATAAATAGAACACAGATCTTCAGAGCTATATGTCCAACTACCTACTTAAGATCTTCACTGAGATCTTGGGAAGATACTTTTAATCCAGCCACCAAAACCTGAATTGATTGGTGTCATCCCTCATGTGCCTCTCCTGCTGGGGTCCCTGATTGGTTTGGTGCCACCATCCACGTGGATGCTTCAGCTGGAATCCAACAGTCATTCTAGGCGTTTCTCCTTCCCTCACCACAACTCCTTACTCAATCACCAAATCCTATCAGTTCTGCTCCTAAATGCCTCCCCAATGCACTGATGTTTCTCATCTTCCACAGTCACTACCCTAATCTGGGCCACTGTCATCTTTCAGTTGGATATTGTAACTGGTCTTTCTGTCATCTACTTTGCCCCCCTTCAAAAGAAGTATTAATAATTTTTTCTAAAGCATAAATCGCTTTATGCAACAAACCTGCTTAAATAAATACTTTAATGACTTTCAACCCTCCAACAGGGCTTTGTAAGGCTCTTCATGACCTTTCCTTGCTTCCCTCTTTTTTATCTGTTACAATAGCCTTCACCACCTCACCCAGCCCTCCTACCCCTGCTGCAGACATTCCAGCCCCTCCAAACCTCTTCTGGTTCTTCTAACACACCCCATGTTCCCTGATGGGGGAGCTCTGCATGTGGCGTGCTAGTTATGTCATATTCATGTCTATCCTACGAGTCACATCTCCTCTCTGAGAAGGCATTTTGGATGCACAACCAGATGTTTCTTCCCCTTTTGCCACATGGCAACCTGTCTGCATATTTGACTATGTCTGTTTCAGGGGATCCCCCAGCTTTGGGCCCCCAACTAGAAAATGCCACTTCCCTCTCAAAAATCTATGCATGACACCTCAAAAACTCTTTTGTGATGCTGAGCCTTTAGGTCGTTAAATGTGCACAATGGCTATTACTGATTGTGTCTGGTTCCATTCCACAACACCAGTTTTTATAATGTTTCCTTTCTTTGTTTCACTTTGACTGTAGAAACTGGCTGAGATGCATTGGCACTAGCGCTATCTATTGCTTGCAAAAGTTTTGCTCATAAGGAGTGTTGATGTTGGAGCTGTGAGAACAGTAAAGACCCTGCCTTGCAGGATTGGGGGGAAAATGGAATGTACAAAGTTTGGGCTTTGGGTGCCAGGCAGGAGCAGTGGTGGAACATTTCAGAAACCAGGTCTAATGAGGCCTGCCAGGGCTCTGGGCAGGCGTCACTGGCTGGCTCTTTGCCATGCCTTTGCCCTCCCAGACACACAGTGCTGGGGAGTCAGTGCTAACGCTGGAGACAGGCGGGCAACATGAGACTGGTGGATGAGGGCAGTGATGGCTAGGTATTTTCCCAGAGGCCCAAAGATCAGGATTTGTACGTCTGGTTTCTGCCTCTGACACCTCCAGGCCTGGGGATGGATTCCCAGTGATCTCCTTCCATCAAAGGGCTTGATCCCAGGAAAGGCGAGTGCAGATGAAACTTCAGCTCTTTGTCTGCCTTCAGGATAAAGCTATGTGAAACTGTCAAAGCAAATATCATGTTTCCCTGGAAAACCATAAATTCCTTTGGCTGTGGGTCCAGGAGGTTTGTCATGTGGTTGGAGGAAAGATGAGTATGTTGATCTCAGGTCATTAGCTATAAGGTTCTCTAGCTCGGGGCCCAGGTCCACAGTGCAAGCTGCTATGATACCAAGTATAATGCTGGGTTCAAGTAATGCTCGGTAAATGCTCTTTTATTACTGCTCAAGATGAAGACAGTGAAGTAACCTGGTGTATGTTATGTACTTGGCAACCGATGCACATGTCATCAGATTAAACCAAGGTGTTGATAAGTTTTGTCAAGGGGCCTGTAAATAAAAAAATGGAATAATTATACATGCTGTTGTCTTCTATAGAATATGCTTGAAAATCTTCAGAAGGAAATGGAGAATTATAAAAGATTGATTTGTTTCATTTTTGGCTGATTGGTTGATTTTTGCCAGATTCTTTGTATATTAAAGTAGCATTAACGTTAAATTCATGCTACAAAATCATATTGAAAAGTGAGAAATTACTATGAGTTAAATCTCTTTTTCTGTTTTATAGTTTGATAAACAAGTGGCCATGGATGCTTAAATCATGTTTTTCCAAATTTTCCAATTCCAAATGTTGTTGTGCTTTGGTCAGAAAGAAAGAAAACACTTAAGCAATTTTGATCACCCATAGTACAGCTATATCTTACTAGTTATTTTGTGCTATATTTAGCATTCTGAATTTCTGACAATTATTTTACCCATACCATTGAGAAGTACTTCTCCATATTATTACAAACTCTTCATGACTATTAAAAATGTCTACAGACTGTATGTACTATCACATAGATTTGTCACACTTACTTAACCACTCATCTAATATTGGTTATTGGAGTTATTCTATTTTAAAATAAGAGTTTTTCCAAGGATAGATTTTTTTTATCAGTCTTAAAGTAATGGCAATATTTAAATACATAGGGTAATATTTAATCATAGTGTATATTGTGTTGACAAAAATTATTGTGTATTGTGTAATATGTATTGTGTTGACAACAATTAGGAGCCAGAAGTTTTATATTAAAATTTTATGAAAATCAGCACAACATATAAAAAAAAAAAAAGCAGTTTCACTGGGCTCCCATTTTCAGAGAAAAATTGTGGTCTTTTCAAGTAGAGATTGCTTGTCCATCGAGGGGAGGAGCTGATAATTAAGCAATGACAAGGAAAGATGCACTATGGAAGCATGACCAGGGAGCTGGCCCAGTATAGTCTAGGAAATGTCATCTAGAGAAGGAGACATTAAAGCCAGCACCCCCAGAACAAGGTGGGGTTGAGAGCCCCAGCTATCCTGGCATACTCAAATACTTTGGGAGATACAGTGGATAAAACCTTTCTGGAAAGTAGTCAGTTAATATGTAAGAATGGTCTTAGATATTTTCTTATCTTTAAAAAATGTAAATATTCAAAAGTAACCAGAAAAGGTGAAAGAAGTTAATGCACTAAGAAGTCATATTAGCATGATTCGTAATAGAGGGGAAAAAAAGGACACAACCTGTATGTCTAAGCTAAGGGATTGACTGTGACTGTGCCTACACTGGATGTATGCATCGCTAAAAAGTATGCTTAGAGTGATTTAAAATTGGTGAGAAGATGGTTCTAGAATAAAATAGACATAGAAAAAACAATGCATGAATTAGTTTGAAAATAAACAAACAACAACTATGAAGCTACAAAAAGAAAACATTGGGGAAATGCTTCAGGACATCCATCTGGGCAATGATTTCTTAAGTAATAACCCCAAAGCACAAAGCAAAATTGGATAAATGAGATCACATCAAGCTAAAAAGCTTCTGCACAGCAAAGCAAACAATCAGCAAACTGAAGAGACAACCCACAGAATGGGATAAAATATTTGCAAACTACCCATCTGGCGAGGGATTAATAACTAGAATATATAAGGAGCTCCAACAACTCAATAGGAAAAAAATCAAATAATCTGATTAAAAATTGGGCAAAGGATCTGAATAGACATTTCTCAAAAGAAGACATAGAAATGGTCAAGAGGTATATGAAAAAATACTCAACTTCATTAGTCATCAGAAAAATGCCAATCAAAACTACAATGAGGTATAATCTCATCTCAGTTAAAATGGCTTTTATCAAAAAGACAGGCAATAACAAATGCTGGTGAGGATGTGGAGAAAAGAGAACTCTTGTACACTGTTGGTGGGAATGTAAATTAGTGCAACCACTATGAAGAATAGTATGGAAGTTCCTCAAAAGACTAAAAATATTATAAACTATCATATGACCCCACAATCCCAGTGCTGGGTATAGATTCAATGAAGGGAAAATCAGTATATAGAAAAAAATATTTGCACCCCAATATTTATTGCAGCACTATTCACAATAGCCAAGATTTGGAATCAATCTGTGTCCATCAACAGATGAATGGATAAAGAAATTACGGTACATATGGAATATCATACAGCCACAAAAAGAATGTAATCCTGCCTTTTCCAACAACACGGATGGAGCTGGAGAACATTATGTTAAGTGAAATAAGCCAAGCACAGAAAGACAAATCTCACATATTCTCACTCATATGTGGGAGCTAAATATTAAAAACCATTGATCTCATGGGAATGGAAAGCAGCAGGGAATGGGGGATGAAGAGGGGATGGTTAATGGATGAAAAAATATAGTTACACAGTTAGATAGAATGAACAGTATTTGATAGCACAATAAAGTGACTATAATCAACAATAAGTTAGGGTGTATTTTAAAATAACTAAAAGAGTGGGATTAGAATGTTTCTAATACAAAGAAATGATAAATGATAAATGATGGATATCTGATTACCCTAATTTGATTAATTTACATTGTATGCCTATATCAAAACATTGCATATGCCCTATAAAGATACAAACTATTATGTAGCCATAATAATTGAAATTTTTAAAAAATTTAAAAGAAATTTTAAAAGAAAAGAACTTGCAAAAATTCATTTCAGGGGCAATTAAAAAATGTTAGCACCTGCACCCGAATGTTTATAGCAGCACAATTCACAATTGCTAAGATGTGGAAACAACCCAAATGCCCATCAATTCATGAATGGATTAGTAAAATGTGGTATTTGTATACCATGGAGTATTACTCAGCTATAAGAAATA
>CM052443.1:37786521-37827833 GCA_028533085.1 Varecia variegata
AACTTTTGTACCCCCATAATAAGCTGAAATAAAAAATATATATATATATAAAAAAGTTAATATGAACTTGATATTAAATAATGTTAGAGAATAATTTTTAATATTCTGTTGTGATAATGGTATTGTGATTATGTGGGAGAATGTCCTATTGAAATATTTAGGGTTGAAAGGCTATGATGAATGTAATTTACTTCCAAGTATTTCAGCAAAAACAAACATATGTACATACGTATTCCTGCTTGTGGACTCCCTGGCTTTTGTAATTGAAAGTAGTAGTGAGGAGGATCCAACACAGGTAATATATAAGGACATGGAACAGCACAGGGCATTAATATAAACTCTGCATGCACATACACACACACACACATAGATAGAGCAAATATGGCAGAGTATATGTAATTGTTTATTCTTGGGGGAAAGTATATGGGTATTCATTGTACTTACCTTTTACCTTTTGTAGCTTTGAAAATCTTTATAACAAAGAAATGCATTATACAGCATTATCTAGAAAAACAGAAAATGTGCCATAATAGTTCAGTAATTCCACCCGGATTGTGGCTTTGTGGATGATTGGTATTTTCTTCATTATACTTGGATGCATTTTCTACAATGGACATACATTATTTTTATTGTCAACAATTAAAGCCACATTCTATTGAGCACTTATTAGGCTCTATGCTTTGCATGAATTATTCTATTTAATTCTTACAACAACCCTAAGAGTCTGGTACTATTACTTTCTTTTTATAGTTGAGGACATTAATTTAAAGAAATCACAGTATTTGTCCACTGATATGTGGCTACAACAGAACTTGAACCTACACACAAATGATGCTTTTACAATTCCAAATAACTTTCAGAATATTTAGTAAAATAAAAAGAAGCCACTGAAGATTCCCCCCCAGAGCCAGTGTAGTGATATGGATTTAGAAGCTGAAATCATGATTGGAGGCCTGGCTCTGCAGTTTGCCTCCCACGTGGTCGTGCGCTGAGTATGTGATGCCCACTCTGTCCTCCTCCCATGTAAACACGCGAGTGCACTGTTAGCAATAATTGTCCTACAACACAAGGCACAATCACTGCTTTGAGGTCCCAACAGTGTATCTAAACCTCAAGAAGACCACTGGCTTTCCTCTTTATGCTTTGCCTTTTGAATTTTATTTTAGGGTTTGATTCCGTCATTCTGAAAGCATCTTTTAGTGACATCTTTGTTTTGTTTGGTTTTGTGTTTTGCTTCTTCTGCAATTGCAAAGGATAAAAATAGGTAATTACCACACATTTCTCGATAAGCCCTGGCTGGGAAGATCTGCCCTTCTTGTTTGTGAGCATAGCTGACAACCTAGGGTGTCTCTGGAGGATGGATTCCATCAAAGACAGGGACCAGAAGGAGACTGGGCGTGTCAAGGTAAGAGACAAATCTATAAAGAGTCACTTCCATGTCCCATCTGGACACCAGATTTCAGCGTTTCAATGTTCCTCATTGTCAATGTTTGAGTCTAGGTGCAGGAGAAACAGTTGAAACTATAATGGATTGTTGCTAACTGGATGAATGTTGAGAAAATTTGTTCTTTTTGTGTAATTTCCTTTCACCAGCATGAAACAATCAAGATATTGCCATTGTTGTGAAAACTTCAGCTAAATAATTCAGAGGTATAGAAAATTGGCACAAGAATATTAATTCTCCATTTGGACAGAATCTCTGAACTTCCTGAGGTTCACCCATCATTGTTGTAAAATCCTAAAGATCAAGTTTATTTTGGAAGTTCTGCTACAACCTCAAGTATCACGTTACCAATAGCATGAAAGCGAGGAAAAGGGAGAAAAAGCAACCTGCTATTTTCAAATACACATCTCTGTTGTTTTAAAGTTCACAATGTTTGTTTTACTAATTCAGAGAGAAGAGAAGATCACACATTAATTCTTAGGTTAATGTTTAACGTTTTGCTTCTCCAAAGTAACCTTCTTATTATCAATGCCATTACTGAAGATCACAGATATAATAAACTCGTATCTTGAATGTGAATGAATAACATGAACTGAATAATCTTTGACTAGGATTAACCATCCTCAAACCTCTCAGAGTTTGTCTGTTTGTTTTTGTTACTGATATAAGTGCTGGCAAAAACTTACCATTTTTTTGGTAAGAAAGCAAGTAAGCAAACTAAGATCCCCCACAGTGATGCACATGGAGCCAGGTCGTATGTGGAAAGCTATAGTCACATCGTCTCATTGGGACACTCCAGAGTCCATGCAACCAAGAAGACAGCTGATTTCCCTTGCAGAAAATGTCACTCAAAACAAAAGTTACACAGGGCGCTGGGAAGGATGAGGTTGTATCACGGGCGATACTAGAAGCCAGTGACTGGCAACAGTAAATAATGGCAATGATTAATGGTTGGAAGCCTTCTGATAAGTCCATTGGATACCAAAACATCAAAGGAATGTTGGCTCCAAGTTATTTAATCCTACAAACTGTCATAATCTGAACATCGTAAGGCTTATTTGCATTGTTTCTCTTATCTCTTCGTCTTGAAGATTTAAATTAAACTTATTTCCTTGACTTATCTCAACAGTTCAATTGCTTTTTTAGATGTTTTGCTCAGTCAGTAAGCACAAATGATGTAATAACTACAATAGTGAACTAAGTGGAGTAAGGAATATAAAGGAATGAATCTCATGGGATAGTCCTCAAGGAACTTAGAGTTGAATTGGTAGGGCCAGAGAAACAAGAAACATTGATTAGTATGTGGTTAGATTAGTCAGGGAAAGCTACTGAAAAGCAGCTAACGGATCCTATTCATTGATTCATTTCATGTATTCACTCACTGTCAAAAACGTCCTGAATTCCAAATGGTGGCAAGTGACGATGCTGGTGAGGAATGTCCCCTCTTACCAGAACCTCACTAACTTAACAGAGACTCACAAATTATGCAGGAACCACCTAATCCACCCTTTGCATTTGGGTTGCCAATTTCTCTTTTTCTTCATTGAAAAAATTTCCATTTCCACAGGCTTAAAGGTAGGTGTGGAATGTGACTTTCCTTTTCAGAAAGTCCAGAGCCAGCATTTCCCCCTCAGGCCAGCATTTATCAGGCTTTGATATTTTAGTTTAGCGGTGACCATTACATTTATTTTCATAGTGAGAAAATCTAAGTCTTTTTGGGCTCCGGTTCAAGATTACATGATGAAGGCATGGACTCTGTCCCTGAACTCACTAATGAACTTGAACCATAATTCATGAGCAGTGGTTCAGCCAGGAGATGAGACAGGGCCAACGTCACGCCATGACCATTCAGAGATTTTACCAGAAAAATGTCAACATTTTGACAATGACTCGATTTCCTAATTTCTTGACCTGAAATTACATGCAAATAATTTTCATTTTCTTGCTTAAAGTATCACCCTCTTGATCAAGGGCACTGGGCTTGTCAGGGTCACCAGACTCCTCCATTGCTAAATCCAGAGGTCAATTCTCAGGCCTCATCTTAGTTAAGTTACCCAAACAGTTGACATAGTTGATCAGTCCCTCCTCTTTAAAGCATTTTCCTTCACTTGACCTTGAGAGCACCACAGTCTCTTTGTTTTTCTCCTTCCTCACTGGCTGTTCCTTTTCATCTTCCTTTTCTGGTTCTTCCTCATCTTCTCAACCTCCTGACATTGCAGGTCAAACCAAACTCATAATCTTTCCTCCAAACATACTTGCGATCTACCCCAAGCAATGGCAACTCTTGTCTTCCGGATGTTCAGGCTGAAATGCTTGGAGTCAGTCATCTGACTCCTCTTTTTCACTCACACTCCATGTCTTACTTGTCAGGAGATTTTGTTGGCTCTTCCTTTGGATTATACCCAGAGCCTGACCCCTCCTCACCACCTCCACTGCTTCTATCCTGGCTAAGTGCCCACGATTCCTTCCCAGATGATTGCAACAGCTTTCTCCCTGCTTCTTCCCCTGTCCTTTTATAGTCTACCCAGAGTGATCATTTAAAGTTATGTCATCTCATGTCACTTCTTTGCTCAAAACTCACCAATAGTCCCCATCTCACTTGGGGTAAAAGACAAAGTCTTTGCAATGACTTCCAAGGCCTTCATGACCTGGCACTTCTTTGATTTCATCTCCTTCCACTCTCTCCCTTCTCACACCTCGCCAGCCACACGCTGCTTTCTGTTCCTCCGACGCTGCAGGAATGCTCCTGACTTGGGGGTCTTCTGCTAACTATTCCACCTGTCAGCACTGCCATCCCTCCATGTGGCACCTGACTCATTCCCACACCTCCTGCAGGTCTTTGCTCAAGAGTCACCTGATCAGAGAAGGCTTCCCCAACTGATTTCAAATTGTACCCACATCCCCCGTCCCTAGAACCCTCTTCCCCTTTTCTTTTTAATTTCTTTCCCATAGCACATATTATTTGATACCCTGTTTATTCTGTGTTTGATGCTGTCCCTCCCATGCACAAAATGTAGGCTCCATGTGGACAGAGAATACTTTGTCTGTTTTCTTCATGGCTGTATGCTCAGTGCCTGGAAACAATGTCTGGCACATAGTAGGCACTTCCGTATTTTTGAATGAATGGTCACATCTTACTCCAAGGCCATGTGATGAAACAAATCTCAAGTAAAACTCAAACCCAAGGCTCTGAGGATGTTGTCTCCATGAATACTTCTTTGCTTACACTTGTCCTTACAAAAGAACAAGAAGCTCTATTGTTTTGCTTTGTTTTGTCTTGATCCCCTTACAGATTATGTCTTTCGATGGATCTTCCTTCTCATTTATTTTGTTCTATTCTTCCTCTGTCGTGTTGTTTCTTCAACATAATATAGTCAGTTCATTTTTAAATGAACTGCAAAACTGCTTAACTAAAATGTGAAGAAATCTTAGAGTAGGGCTGTACATCAAAGATAGCTATGAAGCAATGAGACTGAGGCAAGATAATTAATCATTTGTAAAAAAAAAAAAAAACAAATAATTTGAAAAACCGTGGAGTCATTCAAGCCATTTTTTTTCCTGCTCTTGACCTGGGGCAAACTGGGCTGGTTAGTGGTATTATATTTGCCAAATCTGGGTTAATAAAAAGGAAAGAATGAGGTGTAGTGAGTCAGAGGTAGGAATGGAATGGGGCTTACAGGTGGACTGAAGTCATCAATTGGGTATATTAGTTGCTGATTTGGGATAATAAAAGGCTTCGAACAACAACATTTAAATGTCTGATATGGTCCACTGTTGGGAAAAGTCTCAGTTATATCCTTCTCACTCTGCATGCCAAATGTCCAAGGCAGGAAAATAGCCGTGATGAATTTGTAATGTCCAAGCTTGATGTGCTTTAATGGACTGGTTTCTATTGGTCACACACAAAAACTCCAGTTTCCGCACCTGTTTGCTCACAGCACCTTGATGGAGCTTAGCTTACTGACCAGCTTTCAACTACTTGTCATTTCTGTCTAGTTGGCTCATTCGTTCTGTCCCAATCCTTAAATAATCTAAGCCTTCTGCTCTAGTTTCACTTACATTTTATCTGCCAGCCCAAGATTTTCCTTTTCACCTTTCATCTTTCAAACATAAGCCCGTTACAGCACCATGGATCACCCAGCTGCCACGCTCTTGCTCCAGAACTCTGTTTGAGGCAATCTTAGCATCTCAACCTTTCCTCAAGTTAAGTCCCCTGAAAGCCTTTTCTTTCTCACTCTTTTCAACACCTGTGGTACAAACACTGCTTACAGCAGCAGACAATACAAAATAAGGTCCAAAACAAACAATTTGCCCTATAATTAATTTTCATAAGTCACCCCCCAATCTTCCTGTCCCACCTAAGGGGGAGAAGTAGCTAAGAAACACCTGTAAAGGTCACAGCCCAGGGACACTGGTCCATTAAAAGACTGAAATTTAATCATAAGATTATGGAATACTTCCCCTCCACCACATTTCACCCCCACCACTGTCACCAGCAGGGTTCCCACTGGAAGAGCCCCAACACAGAGGACCTATCTAAGGAGGAGTACTTACGGAAGCCCGAAGTTAAAAGAGGGACAAAAGCATGAATGTAAGAGGAACTTGGAGTCTCTGGCTCCTGCAGCTACGGCAAACATTAAACACAACCCAGCTGCTAACTGTATTAACATAAAACTTCATACCACTACTTGACTCATCATGTTATGCTTTTAATAAAAAGTTACAAGGCAAGAAAAAAACACAGGCTGAAGAAACAAAGTGAGCATCAGAACTAGACTTAGATATGACATAGATATTGTAATTATGAGACAGGGAATTTAAAATAACTATGACTAATATGTTAAGGGCTCTAATGGAAAAAGTAGACAACATGCAAGAACAGGTGGATAATATAAACAGAGAGATGGAAACTCTAAGAAAGAATAAAAAAAAATGCTAGAAAGCAAAAACAGTGTAATAGAAATGAAGAATGCCTTCAATGGCTTATTAGTAGACTAGACATGACTGAGGAAAAATACCAGTGAGCTTGAAGATATGACAATAGCAATTTCCCAAACTGATATGCAAAGAGAAGAAGAAGAAAAAAAAAATAACAGAATATCCAAGGACTGTGGGACAATTTCCAATGTTGAACCATGCATAATTGGAATAGTAGAAGGAAAAGAAAGGGCCAAGAGAGCAGGAGCAATATTCGAAGTAATAATGGCCAGGAACAGACACCAAACCACAGACAGATGCAGGAAGCTCAGAGAACACCAAGTAGGATATATATGTAAAAAGCATACACCTTGGCAGATCATATTTAAATTGCATAAAACCAAAGACAAAGAGAAAATCCTGAAAGCAGCCAGGGAAATAAAATAGTTTACCCATCGTGGCACAAGCATAAAAAGTCATTGGACCTCTTGTCAGAAATGATGCAAGCAACAAGAGAGTAGAGTGAAATATTTAAAGTGTTGAAAGAAAAAATCCACCAATCTAGAGTTCTATATCTTGCAGAACTATCCTTCAGAAGTGAAGTATATCTTCCTAGGAGTGATTATTTAAAAAACAAAAAGTGAAGGAGATTCAGAGAATAAAAAGGCAAGCCACAGATTGAGAGAAAATATTTGCAAATCACACATCTGATAAAGGATGTACATCTAAAATATACAAAGAACTCTTCAAACTCAACAATAAGAAAAAAAACAACTCAATTAAAAAGCGAGTAAAAGACCTAATCAGACACCTCATCAAAGAAGATATACAGATGACAAATAAGCATATGAAAAGATGCTTTTATTGAATTGTAAATGAAAACAATGAGATACCACCATTCACCAATAGAGTGGCAAAAATCTGAAACACTGACAATAGCAAATGCTGATGAAGATGTGAAGCAATAGGAACTCCCATTCATTGCTGATGGAAATACAAAATGGTCCAGCCATTTTGGAAGACAGTTTGGCAGTTTCTTATAAAGCTAAACATAATCTACCATACAATTCAGTGATCATGCTCTTAGGTATTTACTCAAATGAGTTGAAAACTATGTCCACACAAAACCTGCACATAAATGTCCACAGCAGCTTTATGCATAATTGCCCCAGTTGGAGACAACCAATATGTCCTTAACTGGGTGAGTGGATAAACAAACTGTGGTACATCTGCACAATGGAATATTATTCAGTGCTAAAAAGAAACCAGCTATCAACCCATGAACAGACATGGAGGAACTTTAAATACATATTGCTAAGCCAATTGTAAAAGGCTACATTCTATATGATTCTATACAACATACCGAAAAAGGAAAATCTACTGAGCCAGTAAAAAGATCAGTAGTTGCAAGGGAATTGGGGTGGCTAGAGCTGTGGTCCCCAACCCCGGGCCACAGACCGGTACCAGTCTGCGGCCTGTTAGGAACCTGTGCCGCACAGCAGGAGGTGAGTGGTGGGTAAGCGAAGGAGGCTCCATCTGCATTTACAGCTGTGCCACATCGCTCACACCACAGCATAAGCTCCACCTCCTGCCAGAGCAGCAGCAGCATTAGATTCTCATAGGAGCTCGAACCCTACTGTAAACTGTGCATGCGAGGGATCTAGGTTGCGGCTCCTTATGAGAATCTAAAGCCTGATGATCTGAGGTGGAGCTGAGGTGGTGATGCTAGCACTGGGGAGCAGCTTCAGGTACAGATTATCATTAGCGAGAGGTTTGACTGCACAATAAATGTAATGTGCTTGAATCATCCCAAACCCCACTCCCAGTCCGTGGAAAAATTGTCTTCCACGAAACTGGGCCCTGGTGCCAAAAAGGTTGGGGACCGCTGGGCTAAGGGCATGGGGGAGGGATGAATGAATGGAGCACAGGGGATTTTTAGAGCAGTGAAACTACTCTGTATGACACTGCAGTGGTGGACACATGCCAAACATCTGTACATCACAAAGCGTGAGTGCTAATGTAAAACAGGGACTTAATAATAAGTATCAATATTGGTTTATCAATTGTAATCAATGTACCACACCAATGAAAGATGTTAATAATCCAGAAATAATCGAGTATTGGGGGAGATTAACGGAGTGTATGGGAACTCTATACTTTCCGCCTAATTTTCCTGCAAACTTAAAACTCCTCTAAAAAATAAAGTCTATTAATTTTTTTTAAGTGAAGGAGAAATAAAGACTTTCTCGGAGAAACAAAAACTGAGGGAATTCATCTGCAGCAAATCTATCTTGTAAAGACATGATGAAAGATGTTCTTCAGGGAGAAGGAAAATGATACAGGTCAGAAACTAGAATCTCTATGAAGAGAGAGCATCCGAGAAGGAGTCAATAAAGGAAAAGTTTTCATAAGCCCTGTGTATTAATTAGCAACATCCAACCTGTCTAAAGTCTTACACTGCCTACTTCTGCTTCCTATTTTCAGCCTTCTCCACACTTAGAGTGTATCCTCAGTTCCATTTGAATTTTCCTAGCCTGCCTTCTCAGCAGAGATATTATATGTCTAAAACCCATTTTTATATTTTTTCTACAGGGTAACTGTTAACATTTAATCTGGAATATGTTGGTGCAGGAAATATTTCTTTCATAAACTAATGATACATAATGAAGTAGACCTTAGACAATTATTTAGCAAGTGAGAGTACTACAGAGAAGCAAACTAAAAAATCTAACTCCAATGTAGAATTAAGGGGGAAAGAAGGAATTGAAATTTTAGTGTTGCAGCCCTTGGAATGAAACCTATTTAAATCTAGTGGGAGTGAGAATATCTCTTATTTGGCTAGAATAAATCTAGGGATGGGGGATCAAATTAACCTGAGAGCTGGCAAATGAACTCCACCAGATCTCTCTCTGTTAAATTAGAATGGGCTAGTTGGCTCACCAGTGAAATAGTCTTTACCTGCTGAGGCTGGCAATGGCAAGTTTTCCTCATCTACTTGTGTGTTACTGTTGCATGCTGAACCTTGTAGTACTTTTTTCCCCCTTTAGTGTGACTTTGATAGGTTTATTATTTTACTTGACTTTTGAGATGTAGGCATTCATAATAAAATGTTACGTTTTCCCTTGATGACTCAACCACAATTCATCATGAGAAGTAGCTATTCTTGGTTTTTACTTCGTCCCCACAAATCCTGTTATTAGCAGCTTTCTACGTTCTGAGATCCCAAGAATATAGGAGCAGAAACACTTTGCCATGCTGGCTTAAAAACTCTCTCTTTCAGCATTTCTTTCTGTGACTCTCATTAGGAAAGAAAAAGAAGAAAAAGGAGGAGGAGGAAAATACTGTTGAAAAAAGGCATTAAGCCCCATGTCCAACTGTGTTCAGGTTATTTTAGGATAGTTTTCCTAAATATTTTAAATTCATTGTCAGTGGGAACACATCTTAGACAATTTTGTATAAACAAACAAACAGACAAATCAATTCAAGTACTAAAAGTAAAATCTTTCTCAGATCACCAAGTCTACAGGATTTCACTATGATTGATTTTAGGTTTCTAATCACAAGGTTTAAACAGATATGCTCAGGTCTCAACAAAAAGGGCCATCCTAGAATTACTGTTAGTGGAGTCCAAGGATTGCTTGTGGTTGGGATTGTACTACTTCAGTTACAAATTATGGGAACCTTCACCCAAAAGATGAATTCCAATTCCCACTTTAGGAGAAGCATTAAAAAATGAAGAACTGTAAGAATATATTTGTTTGTTTGTGGTCATGCCTACTTTTTTGCCATTAACTCTTGAAAAGCAAGACTTGTTATGGGACGGACTTAGTATCGTTTTAAAGTGAGCACAGCAGCACAGGTGAGAATGCAACGATCATCCTCCTGTGTGATGGTATAAACTACACATTAGTGGGCAAGAGCTAGATACGATGGCCCTGGGATGACAGGTTAGGCTAATGAAAACCCTCGGGGCTGCACATCAAGACTTTGGTGATGAGTTTGCCATGTGTGACTCTGGACAAACTGCTAAGTTTGTTGTGCCCCTTTAAGTTTTGCATTTCCATAGTGTAGATATAGCCATGTTTCACGTACCCACTGTTATGATAATTTCCTCAGGGAAAAAGGCAGTCAGCATTTAACAATCACACTTTATTCCTCTTGGCAGAAAGGTGACTAGTCATGGTTAAGACTAGGCATCTACCCACGTGTCTGGATGTGGTTCAGTTGAGTCAAACACACGTTTACTGAGTACCTTTTAAGGATCAGGCACTAAGCTTGGGAAAAGGGGTTTAGGGAGTCCTGCCCCCCAGAGCTCAAAGTCTACACAGGCAAATGGAAGAACTCAGACAATGATTTTGACTACGCAGTGTTCCCACCAGTATGAAATGAGATATTCATTTTCCCTGTACCCCAGGGGTTCCTGCAGGAGAGGGAGGAGCATTCATTCACATATTCATTCAACAGGTGTTTCTGAGTAGCCTCTGTACCGGGCACTGTGCTGAGGTTCCGTGGTGACCAAGACCACACTGCCCTGCGTCATGATGCCGACAGTCTGGTGTGGCATCACCAAACACGGGGGTCTCTCCACAGTGTTGAGGCAAGTCCTGGTTCTACTTACGTCCCTTCTCTTAGAGAGGAGATGAGAGAGATTTAAAGCAAGCAGGTAGGTTTCATGTCATAAAGACATGGGATTAAGTTGCAATCTCCAATCTGGAGGCTTCTGAAACTGACAGAATCTGCTGGGCTTTGGGGACATTTGGCTGGCTGTAGAGATCTGACATATTGATATCTAGATATGAAGACACTTCACTTTGCTGAGTGTGAAAAACTAATTATGAGCCTGATTAAGAAAAGTAGATATGTGTGGTTTATCAACACAGAGTGGAGACTAGCATTTGCTGACATGTGACCGGCTGTGTGCGAGGTGCTTAACCTGTCATATTATTCCTTTCTCCCTCCCTCCCTTCCCACATGGTTATTGAGTGGTCCAGTACATGATACACACAAGATACAATGATGTATCTAGATACAAGATACAATGATGTATCTAGATAAGATACATCTAGTGGCAGAGGCTGGCAGGTCCACAGGCAAGCCCGGTATGATGATGCCCGTGTGCCTGTGCTAGGGAGATTACAAGGTATTGTGGCAGCACCTAAGAGGGACACGCACCTAGCCTTGCAGGCACAGGGAAGGCTCCGTGGGGGACGGTATCTAAGTTGGGAACTGTAGGGAGTAGCAAGTAGTCAGATAAGGGGGAAGGAGACCAGGGAGGGAAGCTGGTTCCAGGCAGGGAGAACAAGCAGAGACAAGAGAAAGTCAACACAGTTCAGCATAGCTGGAGAGAACTCCAGTGGCAGGAGCTGCGGAGACTAAAGGTGACATGTCAGGTGGTAAGAAAGGACCAGACGGAACTTGGCAAGCCAGGCTAAGAAATATCCTGAGGGCCCTGGGAAGCCACTTAAGCCAGGGAGTGAACCCACAGACTTGCTCTTTCCAGAGATCTCTCCGGATGGAGCTTGGAGAAGAGGTGGGAGGAGGGGCCAGGATTAGAGGCAAGGAGACCCTTGTGACAATCTAGGCAGGAAATGATGGCGCCTGCACTAGGGACGGAGACAGTGAGAAAGCTTCGAAGGAGCTGGAATCAAAAGGATTTGATGATTTATTTGATGTGAGAGTGGAGATGGAGAGGAAGAGATCAGGGAGACATCAAAGTTTTCCGGAGACACGTGATGGCACCTTTAGGTGAGTAGAAAACAGGTCTGCGAGGTTGCAGGGAGCAAAGACAAGGATTTCCGCTTTGGACGTTTGATTTTGAAGAGCCCGTAGAACACGGGAGAGAGTCTGTCTGTGGATCTGGAGCTCAGCAGAGAAGTGTGGGCTGGAGAGAGCACCTGGAAGCTGTTGGCACGGGGATAGTGATGAAAGGGCGAGACTTACCTTCACGCCAATCCTCAAGGCAGATATTACTATTGCTGTTTTCCGAGGAGGAAACTGAGGTTTGGAGAGCGGAAGTTACTTGCTCGAAATCGGTCAGGGAGCAGGGCACAGGATTTCTAACCTGTGCACGTCCACTCCACAGCACCATTTCTGGGAAATTGCATTTTAGATCCGGTTTGTACTGGGCCTATGGAATTTTTTTTTTTTCCTACCTCTAAAAATTCTGAAGGACGTTCCTATTTTTTACAGGAACTCACTTGGAGAAGTATCACTATTCACAGCTCAAAAATTCCTCTTTGGAGGCTAAGACAAAACACGTGGGAAAGCATCGTGAATGTCCTCGCAAGCCATGGCGCTGACAGCTCGTCATCGCGGGCATGCCCGTGCCTTCCATAGTGCCGGCAGGAGCCCACGGCCCATTGCACTTCCTGCAACAAGGTGCCTCCGGGCCTGCTGGCTCCACGCTCGGCCGTGGGCAGAGACACCCACGGATGTTACTCGTCTCCTCCCTGTGGGAATTTCCACGTCTCGCCCCACCTGACCCACAAATTCCATGTCCTTTCTTGGTGCACATAGCGCCATAGCTGAAGACTTTTCTCATTTCCCATTTGGAGGGAGGCTGGATGTGGACTGTGGTGACCTCATCCCTCTTGGCGGCTTCCTCCCACCCCACCCCCAGGCACTGCCATTTTCATCTGCATGGCCTCAGGGGCTTTCCCTGTGGAGGGACCTGCTTCATAGCTGACACCAAGGCTCACGCTGTAACCTCTCACACTTTCTCATATAACAGCTCATCTGCTTGTGGAATACATTTGTTTGTGATTACAGGCTGCACACAATACCACTGCACAGGGCCCATGCGATGGCCCAGCGCCATGAGAAAACACATTAGTAATTTTTTATGACCCTAGTGCAACCAGGCAGGATTTCCCTAAAACAGAAAACAAGAAGGGATTTTATTGTCTTGCACTATTAGACATCCCTTATGGCTGAAGTGTGTATATTAGAACTAACAGAACACAGGACTGTCCAGACATTTTGGGTTGAGAGGTTTCTGACTCTAGTTAGTGAACACCCCTTGTTTATCTGCTGTGGGGGACATGAAATGCACAAGGAAATTAGGAACAAAAGGCATCAAGGGCTTGGATGTTTCTCTCAGTATAACTAACTTTCTTCTGTGCTTAAATGAGATACTCTTAGCAAGTCACTTCTGAGAATAACTGTGAGATGATAAAAATTAGAAGACAATGGTGAATTCCCAGGAATTCCCACTTCTCCTTTTGAAAAACTTCCCATTAGACCAGGACAAGATCTGGCTCCACTCTGGGTTCTCTCGCTTTCTTTTTCTGTCTCTCTCTGTCTCTCTCACACACACCGTCCATCCATGGTTTCTAAAAAGAAGACAGTAGACCTTCACTGGGTCTACTTCCGTGGTCTTAAGAATAAGCGTATATAATTCCTGTAAGAAACCATTCCCTTTTCAGCACTGTTGCTGGGGTTCGATGTCCTTCTGGGAGTTTTTGAGCAGGAGAGAATTTGAGCAGTTCTAGCCCTCTGAAAGGAACTGTGTTGGAATGTTTTACTGCTTTTCTGTAAAGGACAAACTCACCCTGAATCTGGCCACTCTGAGAGTGTGTCCTAGGTGTCCAGGGGCTGAAGATAAGTCAGCCAAGAGTAGGAGAAAACAGCAGACACCGCGGAGGCAGCATACAGACCCTATAAAAGGCATTTAGAAAACATAATGTTGCCTTTTGAATACAGTGTGCTAGTAGTTGGCATGATGGTGCCAACTATTTAAACTGCATATAAACGTGTCGGCTGCCTTTTCAAACTGTATATCAGCCTTCAAAAATATGCATTCCATTGAATGACAAAGGGTGCGAACCTGGCTGAGCACTTTTGTTGTAAGAGCCATGGGAGAAACATGGTAGACAAAGCAGAACAATAAAGGCCAATAATGTTTGGGCCTCACATAGGACTATGCTACAGTTACAGCAACAAATCTACTAAGGTTCAAGCATATTTAACCTCCCTTAAAAAAACTAATCTGTTTGTGAGATACTCTGGGGGGAAAAGGTATTCATGGCATCTCATTCCTAACAGAATAGAAAAGACCAGTTTATACTCCACCCCCTCACCTGGAGTCTTCACGGGGGGTTGGGTGTTAATATCTGCTGCTCATGGCTCCCAGGGAACAGAGGATGGTCTCACCCTCCAACGGGAGAGGTGATATTGACATGCAATATCAAATGTACTCTTGAAGTAATGAGGCTGATTTGTATATTCCTTTTTAATATTTGGATGTATATATGTTGTCATTTCTATGCCTTAGTTATCCTAAAGGCTATGTTCTGATGCTATTATGTAAATATCAAAAGGTATTTTTATCTAAGCAACCAAACACCAAAAGGACCTCCAGCCCAGCTAGCCCTTCCAAGCTGTCGGGGAGATCCTGCCAGCAGAAGGAACTGGGGTTATCTCAGGGGCTAACCCCAGCGGTTAGGCTTCAGGCCATCAGTGAATTTGCATCTCTTTTTCCTTGGAAAAAGGATCTTACACTTTTTGATTCACTGCGCTGGCGCTGGCGAGTGAAGTGCATTGCTAACACCCAAGGGCACACCCAGAGACTAGCTAAGCAATCCACCATTAGGGAGAGAGGTCTGCATATTTAGTGCACTGGGGAGGTTGGTTACATGGTGCATGTAGATGCAATTCATGAATAGGGATAGGAAGTTGTGGCAACTTAATCTTCACCATGTTGGAATTGATAAAATACTTACAAAGCTTGCCTCTGAGAAGCATCACCAGGAACTCATGACTAGAAGCACATTTTCGTCGTGTTTGGCTTCTCGTATCTGAGTTTTAGATCACGTAATCTGTGGACAGCATCCGTTGGTTGGCATGTTTTACTGAGTTCATTTATAGTTTATGAGATGTGGAAGAAAGAAAGTCCGCTCCCAGCTATTACCTAAGATCACAGGACTTTGCTCAGTTTGCAAATGTTCTTTCAGTGGTTGACTTTGCCTGCTTCTCTCCACCCCAGGTTTGGCTATTCTTAGCACAGGAATTAAATCACTGAAATCCAAGCTTCTCAACTTCCTTTCCCCCTGAGGAGAGTAGCTTTAGAGGGTTCATAAGAAAATCAACTCAGCCTTAATCAGCTGGCCCAGAGACCCAAAGTGCCTCTCCCTTCCTTTGACAATCCTTCCAATAAAACTTCTTCACTTTTTCTATGCTTAGGTGGGAGCCCTCGCAGCGAGCTTGCACAGTGAGCGTGGCTTGTGCATTCGATGTGAAGATCTAATCATTGTCTCTTGAGGGAGGAAAAATGAAAACACTGGACAAGAGCCCACCTCCCGGCTTCATGCTTGTCAAGACCAGGATCTATTAACCTTTTAAAGAAATACTGATAATAAAAAGCAGACAAAGAGAGCTATGTGAATTGGCATCTAAGCAATAGTTTCCAAAGTGTTTTTTTTTCCCCGTAAGTTACTCAGAGCCGCGTGAGCAAACAGGATCTTACTGTTCCAAGCCCCACTGCCTCGCACAGACCTTGGGTAATGTGTGATCCTCTGCATGCCCCCATTCTCTTCTGAGACGATTTATTATCATTAGTATTGTCATAGAAGAGGTCGTCTTCCCTTTAATGAAAGGACATACAAGTCAGAGACTCCCCACCCCGCGTCGCCCAAGCTTGAAGAATTGCAAGCCCTGAGCTGCCCTCGGTCGCCACTGGCTGGGTAGGACCCTGGCAGGGCAAGGACAGGCTGCCAGGACACCCTGTGCTGTGGGCCCCAGCTGCTGCTTTCTTTTCCCAAATTAGTTCCTCATTTTATTTGACCTAGAAATTTTGGATGTGGACTGCATCGCATACTTGGAATGAAATTTTTTCTCATTAAACCTTTTGCCCTGTGGTTGATTTATTTCTCTTGGGCTAAAATTTGACTCATCCTGAACATCCGTCTTTGGCGTGGCAGAAACTTCAACATTTGGAGGGTCTCCTCCTCATGACTGGTTTCATGGAATGTTCTGGTTTGCCTTAGCTTACTTCCCCTGTCTGCCATCTCGTCTACCCCCACCTTCCATCCTGCTCACTCCAAACTCACTCCCCACCCTTGACTTCTGCTGTGTATATCACTGAAGGAAGAAATGCATATACGACTCTGCCTGAGCGCGGCCAAGACCTTGTTCCAGCGTGAGTGTGCCTGATTTCCCAGGTGCGTGCCAGGCCACCCCAGAGCCATGTTGGTTTTGACCTGCCGTCGGTAGTCCCCACCCGTGGGGCATTCTGCAGCACTGACTAGCTAAGGTCACTTTGGTTAACCCTTTAAGGAGCATGGTGATGCTGAAAGAAATCATGTAGCACAAGAAAGTCAACAAGAGGGTAAATAGTTTACAAGGACTTCTATTTTTCTGTTAAAGAAATGAAAACTCTATTTTCCAAACTTGGCCTTGAGATGGCCGCGGTTGGTGCAATTGATCAGTCTCTGCCGCAAAATGCTCCTCTTAAGACAAAAAGTAGGAGATTATTTAAAGCTCCCAGTTACTCTTAGTAAGTTCAGATCCCCTCAAAAGTAGACTGAGAAAAATCCATTTCTATGAAAACTGTGGCTTCCAGAATAAGCTTAACTGCACAACGTGCCTGGCCTGATCCAAAGTCCTGTAGGGTGATTCCAGCCAGGCCTTGACCCCGGGGCTTGAGAGGACCAGGAGTGGCATTACCAGCTATGGGCTATTTTATTAGAAGTTGGAGTTGAACTTGGGAGCATGATTAATGCTAACTCATATTTCCATTCCCTCCAGCCAACCGCTCAAATCACCCAGGCTTCTCACAGGATAAACATGTCTGCCAGTTTGTTCCCAGGAATTCTCCTATAGTTTTCCTGTGATATATTCATCTGCCCTTTCATTGCCTTTCCCCAGACCCACTGGCACGTCACCCCTCCATGCTTTACCTGCTTGAGACTAGAGATGACGTCTGGGATCCTCCGGGAGTCTGTTCACATCAGTCACGGCTCAGCCAAGGTCCCCCCGGCCAGCACAGAGCCTGCTGCTCCCGTGTCCGTTCTCTGTTTCCAGGGTCTTGGTCATCTGTCTCTGGGGCTTAATCATTATTCCTGTGGAAGAGAGCAATTTTTAATATTTTCAATAACTATGTGAGGCATTGGAATAAACACCCACATTTTAAAAGAACCCAGGCCTAATGCTTTCCTCTGCCCCCACCTCTGCCGGAGTCCTCCAGCATTTCGGGAGAGCGTTTTATGAGGCAGCTGCTCTGCTGGGCCTTCACCCACACTGTCCTATTCAATGTCACCACCAGCCTTCAGTGTTAGGACCATAACCTCGTGAAGCAGGGTTATTAGCCTGACTTTAAGGCTGAGAAAACTGAGGCCGGGAGTGATTAAGTGACTTGGCCAACATACTGTGGTTTGCCTGACTTCTCCCTCTGTCAGTCCCTGTTGCTGTTGTTCCATCCATGACGGGTGAAGCCACCGTCCAGCTGGTACCATAGACGGGATTGCCTAACGCTGTCTCGTTGCTTCAGAAATGCACGGTGCTATTTATGGAGCGAACGTGGGTGACTGAGCAACATGGTGTTTTGCCTCTTGGCCTTTGGAATGTAGTCTACAGAGTTTGCTCCAGAAAACCTCACACAGATTTGTGTTTGCGGAAAGGGGTCCAAAGACTTAATTATTTTTTGGGAGTGCTAGTATTTGTCCTTTGCTAACCAGGTCATCCTTCAGACAGAAAAAATGCAGTGTGTGACCAGGCCAAGGCTGCTGCTCAATGGAGTTGACAGCCGGCCAGAAACTCAGGCCCCTGCCCACAGGCCTGAGCATGTCCAGGGAGGGAACTGCCAGAGAACAGTTCTCTGTGCGCACCCTGCGTGCATCTCTGTCCCCTGAGCCTTTGTTCAGGCCTGGAGGAGTCTCCAAAAGCAATCAATGCCCACTTGACCTTTATGGATGGGTGTTTGCACTGAGCTGAGTGACAAGAAGGCAGCCTGCCTCTTCAGATAGCAACAAGCAAAGCCGCATCCAACAGGCATCACCACGGCCCAGATATTTCTATGACTTGCAACGTCTCACACTGTGTGTTTCCATCACTATCAATGGCAGCTGCCACAACTGTCTCTCCCGGGAAGTGGATGTAGAAGTGCCATTAAGGAAAAACTGTAGAATGTCAACATTTGATCTTTCTGCTTTCCCAATAATTATTTTGTAAATATGTTTGCATGAGTAAGATTCTTGCTCAAGACCCCCAAGCACTTGAAAGCAAATTCCAAAGGGACCAGGTGGTGTCCCTCTTCAGCAGTGTGTTCTTGGGGGTCTCCTGATTGCCCATAAGGGGGGCACAGACGAAGCTGCTTGATCTGTGAGTCCGTCAGAGTCACTAGCTGTGCTGGCCCTGAAGGGAGAGAGTAACTCGGGGTCTGGTGGGGAAGGCGCGGTGTTCACTCCACAGGCGTGTGTTAACCATCATGGTATGCAGAGGGTGTGCCAGGTGAAGAAAGACTCGCAGGCAGGCTCCCGCCCAGCTCTTCAGGTCAATCGACATCCACCAAGGAATCTCTATGCACCAGAAGGTGCTCCCATTCCAAACGTGGATGTCAATATTCTCTAGTGTACCCAGATATCATTTAAGTCAGCAAAACTGCATTTAGAGTGACAATAATCATCTGGGCTGGTGAGTCCTGTTATGAAATCAACACAAATTTTATCCCTTCTTACATGTAGAAATCCACCCCCAATGTGTTCTCCTTAAAAAAAAAAAAAAAAAAAAATCTTTAGTCTATTTTAAAGACCACACACAGCTACCCATTTGTAGAGTTGTTATGATAGATCAAATAGGAGAATGCACTTAAAGCGCTTTCCTTTTAAGGGAAAGAAGGACTGGGTATGTCCTCAGGAAACGTTAGCTTCCATTATCACCCTCATCACGTCATCGAGGTTGTCGTCATTGTTACAGTTTATTGCTTGGTACTTTTTTTGCTTGCTTTGGACCAAAAGTAAAATCTATGAGATCTGAGAAGTCTGGAGTTAAAAAGCTCCTCTTTGTACTTTGACATGCACTTTTTGAGATGTAAAGTGAAGACTAGTTTGCCTCCATTTTTAACCTGATGGACGTCATGTGAGCAACAATGGACATTCCATTTTATTGGGATTATTGTGCAATTCTGTATCTTTGTCAAGGAACCTGAAAAATTCTCTCAAAGAGCCTATATACGTGCTCCATGCATTACTGATGCCAAACCTTAGATGTGAAGAGGAGATAAGAACTAACATTTACTAAAAGTGTACCATGTTCTAGGCAGTTTATATAGGTTATGGGCTGAATTATGTTCTTTCCAAATTCCTATGTTGAAGCCCTAACACCCAGTACATTAGAATGTGACTATATTTGGAGACAGGGTCTTTAAAGAGGTAACGAAGGCAAAATGAGGTCTTATGGGATGAGCCTAATTCAACAGGCCTGGTGTTCTTATAAAAAGAGGCAATCAGGACACAGACATGCAGAGAGAAGACCAAGTGAAGCCAGGGAGAAGGTGGCCGTCTACAAGCCAAGCGGGGAGACCTCAGAAGAACTTGATCTTGTGAACACCTTGATCTTGGGCTTCCAGCCTCCAGAACCGTGAGAAAATACAATTTTGTTTATTAAGCCACCCAGCCCATGGGACTTTGTTACAGGAGCCCGAGCAGACGAATACGACGTACATTATCTTATTGAATCCTCTGCACAAAACGATGTGTTACTTTCACCAATTTGTAGATAAAAAAACTGATGATTCAAGAGGTAAGTAACTTGTCCCTGGTCTCACAGGTGGTCAGGTAGCTTGGCCAGGCTTCCAATCCAGTTCTGCTTGAGAATATCTGACATATGGCAATATTTTAACAAATATTAACATTTATTATTTGTTACTCCTGTTGACTCCAAGAAGATAATATCTAGTTCAGGTGAGCATTCCACTGAGATGATTAAACGCATGCGGATCCACGCAGGTGCTGCACATGAAACAGGAGGGACACACTGGCTCGCTTATAGAAAAAGTGGGAGCCCAAGTTCTATAAATTTCATTTGAACTCAGCATAAAGGTGGCTTTACCTTCTTCTAAGCCATGGATGGTTATAGAAGCCTCCAAAAAAATGGAGTTTGAGATGTCACATGCATTTTGACCATAGGCAGAATAAGAGGCCTTTTTGTGGAAATATGTTCTGTAAGTGTAGCGTTAGGATACATTTACACCCACTCTAAAACCAAAAAATGCTTTTCCAAATAAGATCTTAAAAGTCATTGCCCTCGTTAGTCTAAGACAGCCCTTATAGCATGGCCAAAGATTAAAGTTTGTGTTCACAGTTGTTTTAAACCAAGATATTACCCTCTGGCTTTTCAATCATATTTTTATTCCTTTTGTGCATCTCATCAAAGCATTTCGATTAGAACGAGTCACTGAGAAGGCAGAAGCCAAAATAAATAGTCGAGTTTAAATTACTACAGTGAGGGGACCACAGTCTCCATCAGGCCCAAGTTATGGGGACGTGTAATGATTCTATGAGTTTCTAGTATTTATGGAATTGGCTTGCACATCGATTTTTTTTTCTTCCTGATTTATTTCTGATTTCTAAAGTCATCCATGAATTTCAATCCTAGTCTATCTTGTCAAATTTTTTCTGATGGGCTTCTCAGAGGTTCCAGCCAGCTGATGGTTTACTTTCCCTTGGAGCTCGCTAACTCCCATCACTTGGCTGAAGCCAGCGACCTCTGCCTGGTGGCCTGGCCACATCGCCCATGTTTGCTATGTGAGAACCAGAGGTCCTGCCAGCTCCACTGCTTCCATCCCTGCTTCCAGAATGGACCGGGTGAGGCTGTTGTCAAATGGAAATAAATCTGGGGTACAAATCCACTCCCCAGTCTAAAATTGACTCATGTCCTTCCGGGCTGGTCAGGAGACATGGTGGAGTGATTAGGGACACAGGTTTTGGAGATGGGCAGAGTTGGTTCAAATCCTGACTGCCACCTACAAGTCATGTGACTTTGGGCACGTTACTTAAGTAATCTGTGTCTCAGTTTCCTCATTTGTCAAGTGGGGATAGCAACTACCTGGCAGGATGTTGCAAAGAATAAATTAAATAACACAGACAAAGCATGCAGGATGGTATCTGGCACGTGGTAGGTGCTTAACAAATGAAGACCATAAACAGAAGTTTGATGACTTCACCTAATGTACCTTCCAGCGCGTTCTGTGTGGGTGAGACTTCATTTTTCAACAGGAAAAAGCCTGCCTGGCAGAGACACAGCAGGGCAGCTTGATGTGCAGTTGGGACTTAACCTCACCCAAGACCCACAGAGTCCCCACGGAGGGCCTTCTCCATGTGTTTCAAACTTGGTGCATCATCCACCAAACATGTTCCCTCCGGAAAAGCAGGAGACCGCCCAAGGTTTGGATGAGTTCAGGGAAGCATCTGAACTTTTTGGGAGCTGTCCCATCAAAACTGGAGTTGTCTGGGTTTTGACTGCTGGGGCCAATATTCTTTTCTGTCTGGGCTTTTAAAAAAGATCAGAACATTGGGTTAGTATTCCCAGTTCTCTCTGTCATTAGAAGTTCTTCAGCATGAAAATTTCACTAATTTCAACCAGAATTTTGTGGGTAAAAGAGATGAGTAATGTGAGAAAATGAATGAGGAGATTGGCACTCACTGGGGGAAGTCAGGGCCTCCAAGAGGAAAATAAAAGCTATTTTCATCAGCCGGCCTAAGGCAGAAGGGTTTTTATTATAAGTGTGTCTTCCCAGCACTCTGTTTTGAATCTCCCTAAAAATTACATAAACCAGAGTCAGAAAGATTTGAGTTTCAATTCTATTTCTAACATTTATCAGATGAGGTGACTTCTTACAATCTCCAAAAGCCTCAGTTTCCTCATTGGCAAAATGGAAATATTGGTGAAGGATTGTTCGTTCACTTATTCATTCATCAACATGTAAAGCACTTGTTCAGGCACAGTACACATTCAATAATTAGTAGCCCCCCAAAAGTTTCTGTGGAATCCTCATAATTCAAATACCTAGATTTTAGGAACATTTTATAATTATACCCCAACTTTTTAAAATTTTTCTCAGGCATATGATCTCAACTTTATAAAAAACACACTTGACCCACTGGAAACTGCACAGAAAACTTTTAAATAAAAGAATGTATCCTTTAAAAATCAAACCAATATTGTTAATTCTCACTAAAATGTAAAGCTCAATGTGTTGAATGTTTCTCAATTCACTTGAATGAACACTCATGGAAAAATACAACTTGGCCATATCCAAATGTGTGTCCAAGGCCACTATGTCATAAAATGGCTTTGATATTTAGTCACCAGGAGAGGAGTCTGGTCAGTGACCCAGTGCCCAGGAACCCAGTTTCCACAAGGGCTCTAGTAACTTCTACAGAAGCCACAGTTTCTCCAGTGCTATGGAGGTGATCAGAGTGGAGGCAGCCATTTTGCTTTCATAGAGTGTATGCCTTTGCAGGGCTTTTAATGCTTCCCCAAAATAATATCATCTGTCTCACAAACTTACATAACTTTTTCTGGAGTAGTGCCCTTTTGTTTCTCCCTTATTTTGATTTTTGGTCCCCTTTTCTTTCAGAGTCCTGGGTACCTTCCTGATTTCTCCATGACTGAATTTTGCACAACTCTGAAGCAAACTGTGATTTGAGTAAATACCACGCATTGCTTTCATTAATATGTCACATTAAATTGAGAATCTCAAATCCAAATCAAAAGTTGGATCTGTTAACATTGTTCATACTTTAGGAAAGTCTGAGGGCTGGGAATAATTTTTCTCATGGGCCACACACACACACACACACACACTGCAGATTCTAATGGTTCCCAGCAATTGTTTTTTCTATCTTCTCACCATCATGTATGTAACATATTCCCATCGGTGACATTTCTCCTCAAGGGCAGTGACTCTGGGTGGATGGGCCAACTTGCAGTTTGAAAAGGTTCCTCCTCCCACCCCACAGTATTAAGAATCACATTTCTAATCGCATCGGGATTGGAATTCCTTCTGTCTAATAGAATAGGATTCCTCTGCCCGCTCGCATGGCTTTGTTGAGAAGAGTTTGGTCAGATTGTCATGCTTTGAAGGAAACAAAATCAACACCTTAAACTGTTTTTCGAGATAAGGGGAGCAATTGGAATTCTTTCTTCAGGGCTTGACCAAATGGCCACCCTTGGCACCCCTTCCACTCACAGACTTCCTGTGGCCGTCACGTGCCACCAGAGTGACCTGTTGCTAGGTCTGCCATGCCTCCTAACGGTGCCAGGAAGCATCTTTGCAGCCCTTCCTTCTTGTACAGGAACAGAAAAGGATCACTGGACAAAAGTTTAGATTTTCCTTATGAAAGTACAATGACCTGCTAAGAGATTTTGTGGCAGGCCCAGAACAAAAACAAACAACCAAACAAAATAAAACAAAGCAAACAAGACATTTTTTCCTCATATTCATAATATCAAGAGTTCAAATTTCCCAACAGCAACATAAGTCAAGGAGGCTTATAGGGGAAAAGAAAATAAAGCAAAACTGCTCGGGAACAATTCTGAGAATGTTTCCCTTCCCAGACTCGCGTGAACTGTAACCTACGGGAATGCATGCGACGGCCGGCTCCCTTCCTTCGCGTCTTTTCCATCCAAAGAACAAAACTGACATTAAAAAAAAAAAAAAAAGGTATTGGCACCACTTGCCATGTCAGGAAAGAGGGTAAAAGCAGGAAAAAAGGAGGAAAGAGATTAACTGACATAACATGCAGGGGCCGACAGCAACATGTCATTTTCCTGGAGGGGACGTCTCCGCCTGGCTCTGCGAGGGGGATGGGGGCCTCTGGGCTGCCGAGCTGTGTGGTTGGCAGCGGCCTCTCGAAACCTGCCTTTTGAGTCCGTGATGCTTTCCTGCCAATAGACTTGATCAAGGTAATTATGCCCTTTTTCTTTTTTTAAGTTAGAAGAAAAGGGAGTCTTTCTACCAAGAAGATGGTTTCTGACTGCCTATGTGGACCTGCTCTCCTGTCCCGAGAACTACCTGCTTCTGGAAGGGGTTTCCTCTCTGCCTGGAGTTACAGGTACACTGGCACACCAGAGAGACGGAGGAATGAAAAAAATCGCAGACTATATAATTATAAACTGTGGTCCATGCTCCGTCATTTTCTATGGACAAGTGGTATTAATGGCTTGGTAGGCCAGTCTTATCCACATATTGAATGCATGTTTCAGCCTCCACAGGTGGGAATGGTTGACACCAACACTCACTGATCCAGTGTCTTATTACAGCAAAATTCTATTTTTGATCATGTGGGTTTGGAACTAAGGTTTAAATTCCACAAAAGCAGAAATTAGTGAGCAGGCCTAAGAAAATACTGAAAGAGCTGGGAAAAGGTTCAAGGATGCTTAAGTTTCCTCCATGGAACTAGTCTCTTTGCCCAGAGGAAAAGGAAATCTCCACCTGTCACAGAGTGGAGGGAGAAGGCAGCCAGAGTAGAAATAGAATCAGAGGGAAATTTGAGTAGGTTTCTTGGCACCCTGTTAGATTCACATTTGAGGGAAGGAATTCTACTAATTTGGCAATATTCCTAATGAGAAACGCGACTACTGTTCAGGGAAATTATATGTGCCTAAAGAAGAGTTGAGCTGCTACAGGTCACGGGGTTCATAAGAGTCGTCCCCAACAGCAGGGGCTGGGCCAGTTGGAAACAGGTGTATGGCCACCGTTACTTGCCTTACGTTGAAGAATGTTCTGTTAAGTGTGATGTTAATATATCATATTTCTCCAAGAGCGGCTTGTGTCTTGCAGACTTCACCTAACGAATTCTCACAACATCCCTGGAAAGCAGGACATGAATGGGAAACTGTTTCATTCATCTGTATCTGGCCAAGTTCATGAATTCCTAACAGGCAAATGTGAAATTTCCCTAGGAAAAAGAAACTATACTGCAAAGGTAGGGAAGATGGACTTACTGCATGTGGTCCTGTCAACAGCTCCGTGACCTCCACATTCTCATTATTCTCTTCTAACAATGGGGACCTGGGTGCTGAATGACTTTCTGAAGTCACAGTAGTGGCAAAAGTCCTGGCCAGCAGGCGAAGGCTCTGCTCCTCCCAGCTGCATATGCTGCCTCCTCTCGGGGCAGGCGGGATTGTGGCGGGAGGGAAACAGTGGTCACAAGTATAGGAGCTAAATAATGAGAAAAACTAACCCAAGGTTTAAATCTAAACCTTTGAATCCAACACAGGCATTGATGAGATGAAGAAGAGAAAAAAAATGGATGTGCAATCATAAAACCTTGTGTAACTCATGTTCCTCCTTCAATTGCAAGGGTGTGGCCTGCAGTGACAGTGTTGCAACGGGCCCAGCCCACGTCCTTCCAGGAGGTGTCTTCCCGTGGATGGTTCTTGTGATGTCACCCCTCCAGGCATCCCCAGTACTCACTTGGTCACCCACATGGTCTTGATTGTTTGTCTCGGTCACTCACAGTGCTGAGTGGAAGAAGGGACCTTGTCCCACCAGCAGTAGATTCCTGTCCTGGCCATTTCCCACAGAGCCCCCAGGTCAGCACTCCACTGCTCACACATTCAGTTATTACATCTTCCTCTTCCCAGAGACACGGGAAAAATGGGTTGACTCAGAGGGCAGCTGGAGTGAGTCCCGCAATGTGGCACTCACAAGCACCATGAATGTCCCTGAATGCAGGCTGCTCTGCCAGGAGCTCCTGAGGGTAGCCCTAGCTCCAGCCCAGAGTCTAGATCCTGCTGCGACAATTGGCTGTGATGCTCCTCCATTGTCTTTTTGTGCAAACTCTTCAGGTCTTTATGGAAAAGAGAACTTGCAGCCACCTGTCCTTGCAGGCCTTGATCTCAGATGTGAATCCTGATGCTGAAACTTGCTAGTTGTAAGATTTGGGACAAGTCACTTAAAAACAAACAAACAAACAAACAGCTTTCTAAGTCTTGATTTCTTTGTCTCTTCCATGAGGATGCCAATAGCTAAGTGAAAAGCAACTTGAATGGAAAACTTTTGACTCATTTTTTTTTGTAGCAGCCCACTTGATAAGACAAAGAGACAATAACAAGAAGTCAAAGTTAATTGGGGGCTTTGTTTCTATTATAAGCTAACTTTTAGAACTCGTCTGTCCCATTTCTGCAGATTTAGCCTGGTCTCACATGGCCCAGCTCCTTACCCTTGCAGTGTTCGAGGCCAATGGAAACGCTTTCACAAGATTTGTGTAATCTTCACATAATTCTGAAAGGTAGGTAGGTTTGCATCTTATTTTCACTTTACAGAGAAGGAAACTGAGACTTAGGGATTTTTTTTAAAGCAACTTCCCTTGAAGCTCCCAGCTCCTAAGCAGAGCCAACCCTGAAACCCACGTCTTCTGGCTCTAATCCTCAGTCCTTGTCCCAGGGCCCACACTACTGAGGTCACCGATGACCCAAATGATAATCTACATGATGACTCTGAGGCTGGACAAGTTTCCAAATCTTCAAAGAGAGATTCTATTTGATCATTCTATTGCACCAGCAAAGTGGGTTTAAGATCTGCAGAGAGATTTTTTTTTTTTCAATAATAGCAGATCAAACAAAACTGCTTACAGAACATTCCAGTTCCTAAACTTTCCCATTGTAAGTCCATGCCCTAGTCATTAACACGGCCATACATAGATGCAGCATTTGAAGGAAGGAATAGAAAAGCCGTCACAGAAACTTAAAACAGCACATAGCAGGAAATGAGAAAAAACATCATATATTGTAATCCTGTTTCCGTCCCCAAGGAGCAAACTCAGAAACAGACACCTATGGCTTTAAGGGAAACAGGCATGCTGGGAGAGTCACAGGTGCGAAGGAGGAGAATGTTTTTCATGCCTTGGTCCGGGATTCCCAGTGGCCTGGGTCTGCTTCCAGCAGCCCACAGCCTGCAGCGTGTGCTATCTGCCGTGCGCTCATTACTGGGGTCTGAGTGAACTAGGGGAAGCACCAGGTCCCTTCCAGGGGCCCTCGGCACCTCATGACGGCAGCATCACTTCATCTCTGTGATGGGGTGGTCCTCCAAGGATTCAGGGGTGTTGCAAAGATCCTGCCTCTGCCCTTTTCCCTCCTTGATTCCCCTCTTTTTCTCTGGCTTCTCCATTTGTTCCTAATTATTTCTCTATTTTCCCTGCTTCTGAAGAAAGGCCTGCACCAGGGATCCCTGGGTGAGACACACTCAGGCTTTTCCTAAACGAGGCATCATCACTGTGAACTCTCTCCTTTTCCATTGGAGGCAAGACGTGGACTGTGAGATGGGCATAGTCCGTCCTTGGTCTGGTGAACTCTAGTGAACACAATGATGCAGCTCCTCTAAGGAGCTTCAGTTCTGTGGCTTCTCAAGCTTGCCCAATGTACCTGCTTTGAGATATCAAGAATATTACCTGGAATGCTACACCTGAGAACTGGGGAGCCTGGGGGTTCATCTTATGTCACCAACTCAGTGGGGCCCAGATCCGTGGGCTGGTTTTCCTTATTCATGCTTATTGCTAACCATGTTCTCTTAAAGATCAGCACCTGTATCTTAAGTGCCAAATGCAATTTCCCCTGTCCATTTCTCACCTTGCTTAGTACCCTGTGGTCATGGCCATGTTGGGAGGGCCCCATCCTGGTTCTCTTCCTTCCTCTCGGTGTGATGCTTCAACCTCCTTGGTTCCTCTTCCGTCTTTCATCTGACTGTGGGTGTGACCCCAACTTTTACTCTTGGTCTTCTTGTCTTCCCTCTCCTCACATTATCCTTTGGTCAATTTACCAGCCACTGCTTTAAATATCACCTCTATATGAATGACTCTGGAATCTGTATCACGAGCCCTGTGGTGTTCCATGGCAACAATGTCCAAGTCTGTAACACACCATTTGAAAATCTGAGAGTTGGGAAAAATATTAGAGGTGGATACCAGATTCACAGTTTTCCAGCTGAAGCCTCTAGACATACCTGAGGTCATGGAATTTAACTGTGGCGGAGATCTTAGCAATTCACCCCAACCTGCCTTCCCTTCCTTTTCTTCTGTCATGTCTTTCTTCTTCATGTCTTTTCACCAGCCAAACTGGGCTGCTGTAAGCTGCTCCTTCCTTCCAATCTCATCCCACAATGGTTCACTCTGTTTCCTTCCTGAAATGCACGACATTCCTCCCCTCCCCCTTATCTAGCAAAACCCTACCCCTAATTCAGCACATGTGAAATGCTGGTGTCCCTTAAAACAAGGACAGGGAAGCCCCATTAATCAAAGTGTGCCCTGATGGCCAGGACAGTGGGGCTCTTGTGGACCAGCACCCTCAGGGGCCTCAGGGGACCTGCCACAGATTTAAGGGGACAAAGGCAATGAGTCCCCCCGTCCTTAGGCTTTCTTTCCACTACCCACCTCCCCACCTTCAATTTTTAGTAAAATCCAAAATACCTTTAACCGACCACATGTCAAAAGTAAAGTGTTACACAAGAGGAAATTCAATGCAACCTGTAAACCATTTTTTTTACTTAAAACAAAACAAAACAAAACAAAACAAAAAACACTCCAAAACAAGTCCAAAATATTTGTTGGTAATTTAAGAGGCATAGCAGAGATTTTGACCCTGTTAAAATTCCTTAGACAATGACTTATTTCAGGCATTACTGGAAACTTTTGGTTTAAAGTATAACTATTATTATCAACACCACGAATTATACACTCTCTCTTAGCATTTATCCTATGTGCTCCCACTTTCTACCTTGCCCATTCATATGGTTGGAATTGTCACATGATTTCACAATTCTCTTTTGTTCTGGTCAAACTTTGGTTAGAATTTAATGTTAAAATATAAGTGCGTGGGAAATATTTTTATATTTTTTCTAATTTTATATATTTTTCTGTTATGAAAATATGTTGAAGAAAGAAACATCAGTGATACCGGACAAAGATGCTAGTGGCACACCGTGCTCTATTTTTAGGCCTCTTAAAACTAAATGTTTGCTTAGTTCACTAAGCTGCTTTTATCAGTTGCCCAGGAAAATCCATGGGCAGGCCATGATTCTGCATGATTCTGTGCTCCGTACACCACACTGTCCCGTGGCCCTCCAGCCATGCACCTAGCTAGCAGACCTTACACAAGCTCAAACTTATTCTCATTACTGGTGAAATAATCCCACAATTATATGGCACTGAGGCTCCATCATCTTTGCATGTAAATAATGGATCATTTCGACAACTTCGTAGGGCATTGGCAAACTTGAAATTCCAAGTCCCATTCTTGTCTCTCGAATGGAAGCACGTCTCTATCCAAACTCTAACTGGGGGCCTCCCCCCATGCTCTAATTTATGGGTCATCAACCTTTCAAAAGTGGAGTGTCAAGTGTCTGACCCCTATTTTAAGTGAGAGAATGTATGGGAAGTGCTTGGTCACTAGTACGTCACTGAGACGTGGAAAATGGCAATACTCATTCCTGCTATTAAGCCTGGGCGTTTCCTATTAATGCCTCTGAGGTTCTGAGCATGGCTGTTGGGTGAGGCCTTATGCCACTGAAATTGACTGACCCATCTTCCTCTGCACCTTGTCCTTCTCCCTTGTTGACTTGTCACAGTTCTTGGGAAACGCTGATGTCAGCACAGCCAGGAAATCTCAGCCGAGGCCTGCTCTCTTAACATCGGCCTCCTTTGCTAAGCCCTTGGCTGTCAGGCTGGGCCCTGTTGGCCTTGTCCCCCTTTTGTTCCCTGGGGCCTCGGACAAGCCTGAAGCGTCGTGGGCACTCAGCATTAGCACATGGTACCCTGCTCCTGATACAGCCATGTCTTCTCAGCCCTCTGGTTTCTGCTATAAACACAAGCTGTTCTCAGGGATTTAACACCACTGACTCATCCTCTCCTGTGTCACACCAGGCACTCCACTGTGGGACAGGGACTTGGCTAAGACTGAGTTTCTCTCCCACACAATGGCTCATGGGAGACGCTGGAGGGCCTTCTCCTCTGTGCACTCAAAAAACACATCCTTTGCACATAGGCGACAGTCAAGCTGCTTAGGTGGTCACAGAATTTTCTGGAATGAGGAAGTTCTATAAACTATCATCTCATTCCACAGGATTCAGTAAACATCCTGCAAACACTAAAAACTATTCGTTCATGTCTTCAAATGCATTCTGTACTCTGGCGTTATTTTCACTTTTCTTATTTTAAAGCAATAAAGAGTTTCTAGGATGATTTTCATTGACTTTTCTATTTTTCCTCTGTACCTAACCACAGAGAAAAAGGAGCCAACGGTTCCTTCATGAAACTTTTTGTTGCCAAACACCACTGGGCCTTTTTGATTGTGTGGGGCACGTCCATTGTTAATCGTGCTGATTCTTATCCGCAGCAGAGTAACAAGGGAGGTGAGTGAGATTCTGGCTCTGAAGCTTGGGAAATCCCCACTTTGGCACAGACAGGAAATCACAGCCCGAGCTTTGATTGACCTTGAGCTTGAGTCTCACCTTCCCAGCCCCTCCCTCACCTTCCATTTCTCCGCAGTCAGCGCACCCAAACTCCACTTGGGCAGAAGTGACAGGAGAGCTTCTGGAAAAGTGGGAAGGTATTTTCCCTGTAATCATTTGGAAATCATAGAATTTGGAAGTGTAAAGTGATCTAGAGTTCTATTATTCCATCCAACTCCTTCACTTTGCAGGTAGAGAAAATCTAGCCCAGAGTGGCCAAGTGTTGAGGCAAAACAAAGACTAGACTCCAGAAGAACAAGCTGGAGTTGTGCAGGCGAAGCCTGAGCAAGGTCCCACTGCCGGGTTCCACTGTGCAACCGTAAGCTCACATGCGGCGGGACTACAGGGAGGATCAACAGTTAATGGTTCCTTTGCATACTTTGACCTGAAAGCTTCCTAACCTCCAAACCATATGTTAAAAGTAGAAATAAAGAGAGAAAAAGGTGATAAGCACTTAATTTATAATAGATGTTGGATATAACTTCCTAGTCATACCAGAATTCCTCTTGATTTTAATCAGCCAAGGCAGTGGTCTTCAACCTTTTTGGCACTAGGGACTGGTTTTATGGAAGACAATTTTTCCACGGACAATGGTGGGGCTCAGGCGGCGATACCAGGGACGGGGAACGGCTGTAAACACAGATGAAGCTTTGCTTGCCGCTCACCTTCTGCTTCCCGAACTCTCCACCCCCAAGTTTCACCAAAGACAATTTTTGCGTGGATGCTGGAGAGGGGCATAGCAGAGCTCTGCAACCCGGTCCCTAATAGGCTATGGGCTGGTAGCACAGCAGGTTGGGGACTGCAGAGTTAAAAGATGACCTAATTACAATCGTAGGTGATTTTTATGAAGGGTTGAATGACTTAATTAGCTTGGCTTTTTACAGTAGTCTGATCCCCACTGACTCCCTGTGTTTTGACAAAACTCAAACACTGTGAGAGGTCAAAGGGCAGATAACATGAAATCAGGCCATCTTAAGGGTGTTACCCCAAGAGCCTCCTATAAATGCATAATTGACGAACTATTTCCAAACTGGACTTCTGACCCCACAGGCTATAACATCAAGGACAGGGATGACCACAATCTGGGATGTGGGAGCACTGGTGGAACCCAGCTAGGAGAAATGGATCCCATCCAAGCATCCATGAGTATGTGATCATCCCGGCAAAGATTCAGAACATCAGCCAACTGCCATGCATGCGATAGGGGTGTCCTTCAGAAAAGAGTTCTTAGATGTGCCAGTTTTTATTGCTTTCTGAGGTCTCAGGGTTCCTTCAAAATTAGTACTCTCCTTCTCATTATTTATTGTTGATGTTAATATCAACCATACCAAAGTTATCAATGCCAAAGTTGTTAATTTTGGTAACACTAATTTAAGCCATATACAGCATTCTCATTAAACCAACATTGGTTACAAATAATGTCTCATCTAAATGTCCTATGTGGTTGTATTTGAAAGAGAGGACTTGGTTAAGATATCAGATGGACATCGTTGGGAATAACACTTAGGTTTTCAGAGTCTCATTGTAAAATGAGAATAATAACACCTATTCCACGAGGCTTTTGCCTCTTAATGATTCCACAGATAGTGTGCTCATTGTATGAAACAATTTCTATAAAGCAATGTACATTACATTTGAAAAGAAATGGAAGCATCCGAGTAGGTGCTATGGCAATTAAACTTATAAATAATTTCAAAATTTTTAAACTAGAATTAGTCATTTGAGAAATCTGTGCCTTACTTATATTTTAAATTATAGTTTATAATCATAAAAATCAAGAAAATTTTCTTTTTAAAAATCTCAACTTATAAAGCAGTTCTAAAAATCTGACCAATTCCATATTACATAAGGCTTTAGAGATAATCAAATGAAATAATATACTTATTTTTTAGATGACTAGATAGATGTTCATGTATAAAATTTGAAATAATCCCAAACTTCTGAATTCCAAATTCTTAAGATAATATTTTACTTTGGCCCCTTTTGTTAAAATTTACCAAGATTTTATTATAATCATTATCAGGATTTTTTTCCCAGGGGGATTTGATTCTCTATAAATATCTCACAATTATACTTAGATGCTGCCTGAGTGTATCAAACAAAAAACTGTAGAGGAATCACTTTGCCTTGAAATGTTTCCAGAGAGAACAGCCATGAAGAAAGAATTTTAGCAAGTGCTAAAAGAGAATACATCTTCAGACCTTTTCTGAACAGAAGGATCTGCTCTGAAATATGTGAGAAATGGTCCAAAAAAAAAAAAAAAAGAGGACATTTAGACTATTGTTATTTAAAGATTCTATAAGAACATCATAAATTTGTCATTTCTGTAGCACTTAAGTTTTTGCCTCCAAAACGATCAAACAGATCTGTTACGGAGAGTCATGCAGCAATTTGTGAATCTTTGAACATGTGTGTTTAATGGAGAAGGATGTAGACCATTCATAGGTGTACAGTGATGCTATTTAATAAATCAATGGATTTTACAAAGGAGGCACAGGACCCTTTCTGGTTTCAACCTGTGGAGGTCAATGTCTCCACAGTAATTCTGATATAGAACCTGATATACCAAGAGCATTTCTCACAGCTTGCTTCAATGTGGCTGCCTGGTTTACCTGGCACCCTCTACCACCTGGGTCACAGACTTTGTTTAGATAATTAGCCCACACCACAGCTGAGGGACAGGGAGATAGGTCTACTCAGAACCTGATGGATCTTCTGGCTTCTCTTGGGGGAAAAGGAAGAATATTGGTCAACTTGTCAAGAAATTTCTTTCCAGATTTGAAAAACAAGAAGAGATTTTTTTTTTTGCCTAAACAGAGTATAATATATTAATTATGGAACATATCAGGACTCCATCTCAGTCCTCCAAGCCTGTTGGTCAGTTTTCAATTTGCTACTTTTAAAAATGACAAAACATAAAGGAGAAGGAAGGAGAGGGCTGACTCTAAAACTGTCAAGGGAGTGTAAAGAAACTCCAAAATCATATACTATTTCTTTTGAAAATTAGCTAACGTATGATACTGGGTGAAGGGGCCTTACATATAATTACTGGCTCTCCTTATCTCTAGTGAGAATTCTGTTTTGCAATAGGAGAAACTCAAGTATAGAGAGACAAACATGGTCAAGGTCATATGGTGCTGGATGCATGATGCAAGATGCTGAGAAGGCATTCCAGCGATGGCGACATTTCCAGTTATCTCTGTGTGAGGCATGACTGGTTTCTTCAGGCCTCAGTCGCTTGGCAGGTAAATGGAAACATATTACATTGGGTTTCCAGATAAAATACAAGACATCCAGTTATTAATATTTGAATTTCAGATAAACAAGTAAGTTTTTGGTATAAGTACATCTTACTTATTTTAAAAATTACTTGTTGCTTATCCAAAATTCAACTTTAACTCGATGTCTGTATTTTTTTTGCTACATCTGGCATCCCTATAGTAGCAACACGTAACTGTTTTTCTCTAGTTCTGTCCTTACTTGTGATTGAAGAATCTCTAGTCCCTCTCTTAAAAATCTTTCCTGCCTGTGGGAGGACCTCAAGATATCACTCATGCGCACACAAATGCAGCTTTCTTAGCTATTACGAGGCATCCTCCAAGTTCCTCTCTCTGGCTTTGGCTTCTGCGTCTTGAGGTCACATCTTCTGGTGAATCTTCTGATACCTGGGAGGCCCAATGAATGTGCCTTTCTGATGCATCTCCACTTGTGTCATTTTCCCCTGAAGCTTCTCAAGTTGTTCTATGCCAGTGCCAAACTGGGAACTGGGTGGCTGTTGAGTATCGAGAACTCCCTTCAATTTATGACATAATAACTGACAGCAAGAGCTTTGATGTCAGAGAGCTGAGATACCTAGACCCGGCTTTACCCGCTTCTAGCTGTGCAACCTTGGGCAGCTTTCTTCATCTTAATGGGTTTCAGTTTCTCATGATAAAATAGGGTAACAACTACTTCCATACCTACTTTCAAGGATTATTCAAGGATTATTATCATTACTTGAGGATTAAATCAGATAATGCTTAGCATACATCTAGCACCAAGTAAGTGTAAGTATTAAAAATAAATTACCTTGAAGAAATAAAGCAACCTAAAAGCCATAGATATAAAATCAGATAATGGTGCATTCACACCAAGGTATTTAAAAATGGAGTTAAACAATTAAAATAGATTTCTAAAAACCCATTCCTCCTATGAAGTAACATAAAAAATTGTCAAAATCAACTTTTTCAGAACTCTGACGATTAACCAAAGGCTTGCAAAAATCTGTTTATTAAAAAAAAAGACTGAATCTCAGTAAAAACTGCAAGATTTGTGACATTTTAACCCAACCTATTTTCACCTTTCTCTCAGCCCTGCAGTAGCCTTGAAAATGGTAGCTTCATAGCCACAGTACCTATGAAAACCAGAAACCTAATAGCTAGTGGAAGGGAACAAATGGGTTTAGGACTCCTCAAAAAGCACCAACTCCAGCGGATTGTCCATGTTTGACTTTTATGGAGGCTCCCTGGAGAAACCCCATTCATAGGATTTGTCAACATTTGACCTGACTCAGAGTTTGTTCAGTTTGAAAAGCTCCATCCCCAGGACATATGTCAAAAACAATCAGTGCAGTTGCCTAAAATCACAGCTATCTGTAGCAGTGACACCAGCTGGGGCAAAAAAAGAGGCTAGCAATAAATAAATAAATACATAAATAAATAAATAAAAGATCTGGGGAATGTGATGTTCAAAGCACCAATGTATTCCTTGGGTCTAGAAGACTAAGCACATATGTGAAGTTGTGTGCATGCCCAGGAGAGAGCTGAGAAGGCCTTAATCTCTCACCTCTGCATGGCCTTGAGGGCCAGCACAAGCAGGAAATGGAGGCTATGGCAGAACTGTCAACTGCCAGAGCATTGAGGATTTGCCCTAACACACAGACACACACACACACACACACACACACTCACACACAGAGTCCCTCGGCAAATGGCACAAGATTTATTGTTCAAGGCAGTTAAGGAACTTTCTATCAAATCAAAACTTGATCATTAAGATAACTGAGGAGAATCTTCAGTAGCTGCTCATAATAAGAAATTCAAACATTATAGAATAAGTCCAGAAAAGTCGCAAAACAAGCCAACAGCAGCAACAACAGAGAAACAGAAAAATGTAGCTCATATACAAGAAAAAGAGAAGGTAGTCAAAAGAAACTATCCTTGAGGAATCCCAGATATTGGACTTGCCAGGCAAAAACTTTAAAGCAGACAGCGTAAGTATGTTCAAAGAATGAAAAGAACCCATATTTTAAAAGTTAAAGGAAAATATGAGAACAACATATCACCAGATAGAGAATATGAATGAAAAGATAGAAATTATATTTAAAAACCTAGAGTTGAAAAGTCAATAACTAACATTTACAAATGTGGTAGAGACGCTTAACAATAGCTTTGCATTAGCAAAAGAAAGAATCAGCAAATTTGAAGATAGATCATTGGATCACCTAGTTTGAGGAACAGAAAAAAAATGAAGAAAAATTGAATAGATTCTCAGAGATTTATGGCACAAATATTTTATACCACTAAGTATACTAACATATGCATAATGGGAATTCTAGAAGATGAGAAAAAAAAGGAGAAGAAAAAATATTGTTCAAATAATGGTTTAAAACTTAGCAAATTTGATGAAATGCATTAATCTACACATCCCAATAACTCAACAAGCACCAAGTAGGATAAACTAAAAGAGATCCACATCTATACACATCATAGTCAAATTGCCAAAAACCAAACACAAGAATCTTGAGAGCACCAAGAGAAAAGTGACTCATCACTTACAAGAGCTCCTCAATAAGATTAATAGCTGATTTCTTATCAGAAACCTTGGGAGCCAGAAAGTGGTCAGATGACATATTAAAGTACTGGGTGGGGGGAGGGTTAGCCCCATTGTTAACCAAGAATTTTATATCTACCAAAAGTATCCTTCAAATATGAAGCAGATATTAACACATTCCATATAAACGATAACAGAATTTGTTGCTAAAATATATTCCCTTACAAGAAATAGTAAAAAAGTACTTCAGGCTAAAGTGAAAGAATGCTAGATGGTAATTTGAATCCATGTGAAGTAATCAAGAGCATCAGTAGAGATAACTGCTTAGGTAAATATAAAAGACAGTATAAATGTATTTTGGAGAAACTCTTTCCTTTTCCTCTTTGATTTAAATAACACTAGGATAGTTATAAAACTTTAGTAAAAGAAAGAACCATGGAATGTATATGGCACATTAGAACATATCTATTTAAGACAAAAGAATGCAGTAATGGAAGAACAGAGGACAAAAATAACATAAGACATGTAGAAAATATGTAACAAAACATCAGAAATAAATCCTGCCTTCTTGGCAATTACATTAAATGTAAATGGATTAAGTGCTCTAGTAAACAGCAGAGATTGGCAGAATGGATTTAAAAAGCAAAATAAAAATATGTTTCAAATATAAACTGCATGTAAGAGATATGTTTTAGATTCAAGACACAAGTAGATTGAAAATAAAAGTATGGGAAAAGATATAGCTTGTACACAAAGTTCCAATAGACAGCTTGACTGGCTATACTAATATCAGATAAAATAGACTTGAGACAAAGTTGTTACTAGAGACAAAGAAGAACATTTTTATAATAATATAAAGGTCAATCCGTCAGGAAGATATAACAATTATAAGTATATATACACCTAAAAACAGAGCACCAAATTACACAAAGAAACAATTTACAAAATTGAAGAGAGAAATAAGCAATTCAACAATAATAGTTGGAACTTTCAATCCCCCATGTTCAATAATTGATAGAATAACTAGGCAAAATATCAACAAGGAAATAGAAACTTGAACAACACTATAAACCAACCAGTAGATCTAAAAGACATCTGCAAGTTACTCTAGTCAACAATATCAGAATATACTTTCTTCCCAATAACACATGGAACATTCTCCAGGGTAGACTATATTTTAGGCCATAAAACAAGCATCAATAAATTTAAAAGAGTTGAAGTTGTGCAAAGTATGTTTTCCAACTACAATGAAATATAATTAAAAATAAATAACAAAAGGAAATTTGGGGACTTGACTAATATGTGGAAATTAAAGAATACACTCTTAAATAAACAGTGTGTCAAAGAAGAAATTATAAAGGAAATTAAAAAATACTTTGAGGTGACACAACATACCAAAACTTACAAGAATCAGCTAAATCAGTGCATGGAGGGAAACTTATAAACACCTACATTTAAAAAGAGAGAAGCCTCAAATCAATAACCTAATCTTCTACTTTAGGGAACTAGAAAAAGAAGAGCACACTAAATCTACACAGCAAGCAGACGGAAAGAAATAATAAAGATTAGAGTAGAAATGGAATAGAGAGTAGAAAAACAATAGAGAAAAATCAATGAATCCAAAAGTTGATTCCTTGAAAACATTAGCAAATTGACTCACATTCAGGTAAATGGAGAGACAGAGGGAGAGACAGAGAGATAGAGAGAGAGCACGCGCAAGCGTGTGCACACACATGCAGAGACTCACATTACTAAAATTTAGAATAAAAGAGGAGACATCACTACTGACCTTACAAGAATAAAAGAATCATAAGAGAATATCATGAACAACTGTATACTAACAAATTAGATAGTTTGGATGAAAATGGACAAATTCTTAAAAAGACAAAGTACCAAAAGTGACTCAAGGAAACAGAAAATCTGAATAGGTCTAGAATAAGAGACTGAATTAGTAATTTCAAAATTCCTCACCAAGAAAAATCTGTTCCTTTTTGGTGGGTCTGTCCTTAGTCTTACTGGTTTCCTCACACAAATGCATAGATCAGTACTCAATAGAGGACTCAAGGGAAATCCTCTGCTGTTCTCTGAGACTCTTTCTCTCTGTGAAGCTCCCTTCTCTCTGGTACTCTGTCCTGAAAATTCTCGCCTTTTAAGCTTTGAACTCTGTTTCCTCAACTCAGGGGGACCTCCAGACTATGTGTAGTTTCCCGTCCTTGTGCTGTGACCTTGAAACGGCTCTCCAGGCAGTAAGCAGGGGCATTCACAGGGCTCATGCCATGTGTATACCTTTTGTCATGGGTGCTACGCCACCTCCCGTGCAATATCTGATACTGTTATTCATATGTTTTGTCCAGTTTTATAGTTGCTTAAGATGGGAGGGAAATTTTGACTCCCATTACTCTCTAATGGCTGGAAACAGAAGTCTTTAGTGATATTACTTTATTATAAAATGAGAAAACAATTAAGAAATTTTGGAAATTACTTACACATAAGCAAATAAAAGCAAAATGCCCATTGATCATTCACCAAACACATGACATTTTGGTATATTTCTTTTAGCTATTACGTTTCCTATAATTAGCTTGCTTTAATTTTTTTCAAAAATGAATGAATATGATATTTAAAATAAAATGTTAATACTTCTTTTTTATTTAACATTATCGTATAATCACTTTCCTATGCTCCTCCTTAGCATCATTTATAAAGCCCAGACAATATTCCGACACGTAGACATGTGTATGGGAGATTACTTAACCTTCTCTCTGCAGATGGACATTTAACTAATCCCCAGTTTTTGCTACTATTAATATAATTAATGAAGATTTTTTATACTGATATTTTTGTTTAAATTTAAATGATTTACTTAGGTGACATTAGAATTACTGGATATGAATATTTTAAGGTCTTCAGTTCATTTTGCCAAATGGATTTCCAAAGGATTGTATAGTTTAAAACATTTTATTCACCACTCCACATACAATTATAAAGTAGTTATTCTCTGCCACTCATTGTGCCAAGTTCTGGTGATAGAAGATGAACAAGAACCTGACTCTGGGTTCTAAGAGCTTATAGCCTTGTAGTTGTGGAGATAAATATGCAACTAGATAAGTGCCACAAAGTATTATGGAGTTCTATAGACAGGTGAACAGGATGCAGTGGGTTATTTAGGCCACAGAAATGTGTCTGCCTGATCATCTAGCACAGAATCTGATGCACAGTGGTCATTTAATACTAAGAGAGAGAGAGAACAGTTAGAGGAATGACTATTCAATCCACCTAGTGACTTGTTCAGAAAAAGATTCTTAGAGGAATCTATGCTTTGTAATTAGCATATCATTTATTCCTTCATATATTCATTTAACAAGCATTTTTTGGCAGTGTGCCAGGGACTGTGCTCAGTGCTAAGGACATTGTTGCTACTGTTCTTGTGGAATTTGCTGCCTGGAAAGAAGACAGTTAATAAACAAGTAATTAAAATAATGGAGAACATAGGGTAGTATAAGTATAAATAATAGGAGTGAGTCACTTAGTGTAGCGGTCACTGGAGGCTTCCCATAGGGAGTGACAGTTAAGTCATGACTCGAAGGATAAATAAAAGTTAGTTAGAAAAAAGGGGAAAGGAGAGAAAAGTGAAAAATGGTTCCAGGCAGAGGCAGTCATATCATTCATCTGCATGCAAATAAATGCTTGTCTTACATTTGAGATGCCTTAAGACAGTTTATTCGCTTAGATACTTTCACATCCTCCCACCCAGCAATGTAGGTTATATGGTTCTTAGCTTTCTAAACCTTTTATTTTATGAATAGGACAAAGGTAAACTTCACCCTAGATCTGATCCATATTCAAATTTAATTGGGCTGTAATCCAAAGGGTTTAAATGTGTTGCTTTCAAAACCACCTCCTTTGATATGCAGTGTTGTGGCCTTTCTGTGGTTGAGGAAACTGAGTCATAAGCCACACTGTGCAGATCTTGAGACAGACCTGAGCTGGGCGGAGGCCTTGCCCCTTCCTGGCTGATGGACTGGGGAAACCACTTCACTTCTCTAGGCTTCCACCTCCATGTCTGTAAAACAGTGTTTCTAATATCTCCCAGGATGACTATATGAGTAACTAAGATAATAAATGTGAAGTCCTACTACAGAGTAGGTAGTTTGCAATTCTGAGTTCTTTTTCTTATTCTAAAGGACCCATGCATGAAAGCATCAATTTTAACAGAGTGAGTAGTTTTTCTGGGCCCTGTCTTCCTGTTGGCTGTGCATTTTTGATGCCATTTCAACAAATAGGCTTTGAGCACCTACTATGTGCTGGGTGATGTTACTAGGTCTGTCCCTAGCCAGCTCGTCTGTCCTGAGAATTAACTACTTCTGATGGCCACGGGCTCAGAAATCAGAGAGCCAGACATGTACGCAAAGCAAGTGTGAACATCTCAGTGAGGACCACAAGGCCTGCCCTGCCATGGAGTGTACTCAACTTTGTGACTGCCCTGAGCACTGTCCCCAGACTGCTGGGTTCTCACTTGTCGTGGCCACCGTGGATGTGTGAAGTCTTGCTCTCTGCACAGATGGTGGGGCCATGCCAGGGGTGCTCCTGAACGCAGCAGAGTACACTGGCGTACCCTGCAGCATTACCCTAAGGAGAAAGACCTGCAAGCAGAGAGTGTGGGAACTGGATTGTCAGCAAGGAGCTGCGAAATCCTCT
>CM052443.1:37828333-37896268 GCA_028533085.1 Varecia variegata
GACTCCCATTCCCTAAAAGGAAAAGGAGGAAACATGGAAACAGTGTATTCCAACTAACCTGACTAATATGCTTGATAGAAGTTTTAAGAAACAAGTCAGAGAAGAGCTCAAACTGTAAAAGGAAAAGGTTACTTAAGAACTTAAATGATCATTTATCGGGAATTGCGTCCTGACTTCACCAGCTTTGGAAGACCCATGACTGTCGGGGCTCACCAGCCAGAAAGGACAATGGAGGAACAACATGAGCAAACAGTTGGAAACGGTTGTTTGTACCCCCTGAACCTCCTGAGATAAGAGATGGAAACAGTCTGAAGATGCAGTGGATCCTGTCCCTTAAGCTTCTTTGTTCATTCCATTTTGATATTGATCCAGGGCGACAGCTAGAGAAAGAATCTTTGAAAGGTCAACTACAAGGCACCATGGCTACTTAGGATTTGGAGAAATATGTGTGCTGCCTGTATGTGCACAAAAGTGTCTGTGTTGGGGGCGGGGTCATACTGGTTGTCTCAGGACAACCAGATAACATCTAATCATTTTTCAAGAATTGGCTCAAATAGAAACCCTTTCTTCTTCTCTGAGGCCTTTGCCAACTCTTCGCTCTGACATCCACACCAGGTGGAATCTATCTGTGTCCCTGCTTCATATAGTCACATCTAGAATTCTAACTCTCCCTGTAATTGTGGCCAGGAGTGTGTCTGAGCCTTTTTGTAACCAAGTGTCTAATATAGTCCTTGATACATAATAAAGAATAAAATTGAATAAATTAATATATGTATATGCAACTTACTTTCTCCATTTATAAATTCATATACAAATAATTTCATATGTTAAAGACATAAGGATACATAAACTGCATGTGAGATACATTTGTGCTTTGAAAATCAATAGTCAAAGACATACTTTAAGTCAGTGTTTCTCAAGAAGATAATATGATTCAATTAGTCTGGGATAGGTGTTGTGTTTTGGTTTGGTTTAATACTCTTCAGATGATCCAAATGTGCTGTAAAGATTATATACTACTAATTTAAGAGGAGAAAGATTTTTTTTGGGGGGGGGGAGTCAAGTTTATCAATTTTCCCGCTTTTTAGTGATTTTGATGTTCCCAAAAATCTGCCTGTGCCAAGCTTAAAAAGATTTTCTTTCCTGTTTATTTTTTCCTAGAAGTTTCATAGTTTGGCATTTACACTTAGGTCTATGATCCATCTCAAATTAATTGTTGTGTTTGGTGTGAGGTAGGGGTCTGGGATCATTTATGTACAATGATTTAAAACAATCAGATGCATTCATTTTGAGTGTACAGTTCAATGAGTTTTGACAAATTTTTGTACCCATGTCACCACCACAATCCAGGTATAGAACATTTCCATCACTCCCAAAAATCTTCCTGTTCCCCTTTACAGTTAACACCTTTACCTCTGACTGCAGGCAATGGCTGATCTGCTTTCTGTCACTACATGTTAATGTAGCCTTTCTAGATGGAATTATATACTATGTAGTTTGTGTCTAGCTTCTTTACTTGATATAATGTTTTTTAGATTCATCCATGGTGTGGCATCTATCAGCAACTTGTTTCTTTTTATCAATGAATAGCATTCTATTGTATGGACCCAGCACAGTTTGTTTACCCATTCACTTTTGTTGGACCTTGGGGTTGTTTCCAATTTATGCTTTATGAATTAGCTGCTATGAATATTCATGCACAAGTCTTTGTGTAGACATACGTTTTTATGTCTCTTGAGTAAGTACTCTGGACTAGATTGCTGAGTCACACTGTAAGCGTATGTTTAACTTTATAAAAATAAACTGTTTTTCAAATTAGTTATAACATTTTACTTTCTAAATAGTAGTTTAGAGCTTCAATTCCTTCTTATCAACACTTGGAGCTGTCTGGTTTTTTGTATGTTTTTAATTTTAGCCGGCCTTGTGGTTGTGTAGTGGCATGTTATCATGGTTTCAATTTGCATATCTCTGATGATTAATGATATTGATATCTGTTCAGTGCTCATTGGCCTTTTGTATAACTTCTTTTGAAAAGTATGTGTCAAGCCTTTTGCTCATTTTTAAGTTGGGTTGTGTGCCTTCTTATTATTGAGTTACAAGAGTTCTTTATATATTCTGGATACATATCTTTGTCACATGCATGCATTACAAATATTTTCCTCCAGTCTGTGGCTTGCCTTTTCATTTTCTTAATAGCATCTTCTGAAAGTTTTTGAAATCCAGTTCATCAAATTTTTTCTTTGATGATTTGTGGTTTATGTGTCCTAAGAAATCTTTGCTTAATCCAAGGTTGCTAAGAGTTTTTCCTATGTTTTGTATAGATGTTTTATAATTTTAGCTTTATGTTTGGCTTTATAAACCCTTTTGAGGTTATTTCTGTATATTGTGTCAGGTAAGAACTGGGGTACATTTTCCCCCCATTTGATATCCAGTTCTTCCAACACAAAGGGAGGGTAAAAATACTCTCTCTTCCCATTGAATTATGTAGGCACATTTCTTTGAAAGTCAAGGGACCATGTATGTGTGGGTTTATTTCTGGATTTGCTATTATGTTCCATTAATCAATATGTCTATTTTTACACTAATGCCACATTATCTTGATTATAGCAGCTTTACAGTAAGACTTGAAATAAATCCTCAAATGTTGTTCTTTTTCAAAATTTTTTGGGCTATTCTGTCTTTTTCCACTTCTCTATGCATTTTAGAATCAGCTTGTATTTTGATTGGGTTGCATTGAATTTATGAATCAGTTTCAGAAAATTTGATATCTTAAACAATATTACATCCTCTTATCCATGAACATGATATATTTCTTCATTTATTTAGGTCTTCTTTAATTTCTTTAAATAGCATTTGTTGTTTTCAGCATGGAAGTATTTCCTATCTTTCAGTAAATGTATTCTTAATGTTTTATGGGTTTTGGTGCTATTATAAGTGGAATGAACATTTTTAAGTTAAAATTTTTATTATGAGATAATTATAAATTCACATGCAACTCTAAGAAATAATACAGGGAGATCCTATGTACCACTTACCTAAGTTTATCCTAATGGTAACATCTTGCAAAACTATGGCATAGTCTCATGACCAAGATACTGATGTGGTGCATGTGATGCAGTCAAGATGAGAACATCATTATCATAACGGTCCTTCAGGTTGCCCTTTGTAGCCATACCGGCTTCCCTTCTCTACTCCTGGTAACCACTAATCTGTTCTCCATTTATATAATATTGTCCTTTAAAGAATGTTATATAAATGGAATATTAAATATGTAACCTTTGGGGATTAGTTTTTTTCACTCAGCATAATTCTTTAGAGATTCATCCAGGTTGTTGTGTGTATCAACAGTTTGTTCCTTTTGCTACTGAGAATCTTCCATGATATGGATGTATCACAGTTTGTTTAACCATTCACCCACTGAAGAACATCTGAGTTGTTTCCAGTTTTTGGCTACTACATACAAATAAAGCTGCTATAAACATTAATGTACAAGTTTTTGTGTGGGCATAAATCTTTATTTCTTTGAGATAAATGCTCAGGAATACACTTGCTTTACATTCCCACCAGTGATGCGTGAGTAATCTCAATCCCCATTCTCTGCATTCTCATCAGCATTTGGTGTTTCACTATTTTTAAATGTTAGCTATTTTGATAGGTGTGTAGTGATGTCTCATCATGGTTTTAATTTGCACTTCCCTGACAACTAAGGGTATGGAACATCTTTTCATAGGCTTATTTGCCACCTGTATCTTCTCTTTGGTGAAATGTCTCTTCATATCTTTTGCCCATTTTCTATTGTATTGTTTGACTTTTTTAAGTGCTGCATTTTGAGAATGTTTTATATTTTCTAGATGCTAGCCCTTTGTTAGATATGTAGTTTGCAAATATTTTCTCCCAGTCTACATCTTGTCTTTTCACCTTCTGAACAGGGCCTTTTGCAGAGCTTACATTTAATTTTGATAAGATCAAATTTATCAATTTTTCTCTGTATGGATCATGTTTTTGCTGTCAGATCTAAGAACTCTTTGCCTAGACTTAGATCTCCAAGATTTTCTTCTATTTTTTTCTGTTGTATAGATTTATATTTTGATTTAAGTCTGTGGCCTATTTTGTGTTAATTTCTGTTCAAGGAGGAGATTTTTTTTTTGCTTTTGGATCTCCAATTTCTCTAGTGCCATTTGTTGAAAAGAAATTTTTCCTTCATTGAATTATATTCACACTTTTCTCAAAACTCAGTTGGACATATTTTGGGGTTTTCTGTTTTCTTCCATTGATCTACATGTCTATCCCTTCACCAATATCATACAATCTTGATTAATGTAACTATATAATAACTCTTGAAATAGAGTAGACTTGATCTTCCCACTTTATTCTTCTTTCCCAAAATTGTTTTAGCTCTTTTAGTTCCTTTTCCTTTCCACATAAATTTTCAAATACCCTTCTGTTGTGGTCAGAGAACACACTCTTAATGATTTCAACTCTTAAATTTGTTAAGTTTTGTTCTATGCACCAAATATGCTCTATCTTGATATTGTTATGTAGGAACTTGAAAAGAATGTATATTCTATTGCTGTTGGGTGGTATCCTATAAATGTCAATTAGATCCTATTGGTTAATAATGTTGACTTATTATATATCCTTGCTGATTTTCTGTCTAGTTGTTCCATCAATTGTTGAGAGAGGTATTGAAGCCTCCATCTATAATTGTAGATTTGTCTATTTCTTCTTTCTGTTCTATCAGTTTTTGCTTCACATGTTTTCATGGCTCTGTTGTTTGGTGCATACACATTTAAGATTGCTATGTCTTCTTGGTGGATTTACTCTTTTGTCATTATATAGTGTCCCTCTCTATCTCTGGTAATTTTCTTTATTCTGAAGTCTACTTTATCTGATAGTAACTTAGGCACTTTTAATTTCCTTTGATAAGTATATGCATAGTATATTTTATTCTATTCTTTTACTTTCAACCTGCCTGTATCATTATATTTGAAATAAGTTTGTTGTAGAAAGCATAGAGTTGGGTCACATTTTAAAATTTGTTACACAGCAATAGATTCATAATATAATTGATATGATGTCAATGTTTCCACCTTCCAACCCCAAATAGAACTAAATGACTCTATAAAACAAGTAGGTGACCTTGGAGCATATTTTCAATGCATTTACTTCACTACAGCACATCTACCAAACCCTCTGGACTCTTCTCTTGACAAAAAAGATACCTTTTCAGGTCATCCTCCACATCTGCACTTAAAATATCTTAGGTGGAACCTAGTCATCGTAATGTGTTAAGAAAGTTCCCAGTGAGACATTAGAGGGGTGGAAAGTTGAATGTAGCCTCTCAGTTCAGCTCATTATTCTTCTTGCTTTATTTGCAAATATGGAGCCACTGCCTTTAAGGGTATCTTCATGTAAAGATACCCTTGGCTACTAAAAAGTGTTCTATGTAGATTTGCTTCCCTTCTTCTTAAAACTCTCTTTTTTCTCTTTCCTCCAGCAGTCCCTGCCTCTCCTCTCACTCTTAGTCTTTGTCTGCCTTTTATTTCTGGGCTATGAGCCTTCCCACAGCCTTTGCTTGTCTTGAAAATCTTCAAGCTTTCAGCATGGGATATGAGTCACAGCTGTTTTTTTCCCACCCCATTTTAGAGTATAAAGACTTACCAGTTCTGAGGGTGGAAGAAATCAGAAAGGACACAAGTCATTTTTACTTTGGGTGGAGACATGTCATTTTTCTGATTTTTCTTTTTAAATTTCCACTCAAAAAAATTAGATATATTGCATGAATAGCCTTGAAAACTTAACATTTTTTAAAATGTGTCTTTTTTCTTCCTGAATTTTGATTTCACCATCCATCCCCCACATATTTAGCCTTGAGAGAAACCATGTCCATCCTGACCTTGACTCTTCCTAACTCCTGTTTTGTTTCCTTTAATGCAGAAGGTAGGGGCAATAGCAATTCAGATCCACTTCACTTCACTCTCTGTGTTTGGTACCTTTTCTTATCCTGTGTTCTTTGGTGGGCTTGGTTAAACCATGCTAGACTTGCCTTGGTATATCACATGTGTCTACACAGTGGTCCAATAACAATGAAAACTCGCATCTTCTAAGAAGGAGTTTTAATTATCAGGAGGGGGATGAGACATGGGATGTGACATGAACTCCACTTGGGGCTGCTGCAAAAGAGAGGATAAGTTTAAGGGACCCAGTGTGCATCCTGAAAGAGACCCCAGGAATCCACAGCTCTTGAATCTGTAGCCTAGAGTCTGAAATTTTTCTCTGTCCCCAAAATGCCCTGTTTTACTCATTCCTCCCACAGACAGTAAGCTCCAAATCACTGGACAAATTCTTTAAATTCCAACCCTACTGAAGCTGCTGCCTGAAATGGAATTGCCCAGAGGCCCTAGAAGCAGGAGAGGCCAGAATAGAGACAGAGCAGAGCTGGGAGAGTCACTGGCCCTGAGGTGACATGTGATTTCTTGGCTTTGAGTCCCTGACAGCCCCTCAGCTCTCTGATGCTTGCCCTGACCTCAGTCTCCTTCCCTGAATTTTGAACCACAGGGCTTTAGGCCCTTTCCTTCTCTAGACTTCTCATCTCTCACACCAGGACTGGGCTCCCCTGGACTTCCCCAGACATGAGCCCCCTTCCTGGCTTGAACTCTACAAATTGTACCGAACCCATCTCCATTGCCGACACACCATCCACTTCCCACCCGAAGAAGGGATTCTGAACTTATATGTGACACTCCTCCCAGGGATATTGTGAGGCTAAAACAAGCTAAAGGGACATTCTTAGTGGTGGAGGTAGAGGTGGAGATAATTAGTGGTGGTAGAAGTAGTAGTTGCTAGGACTGAGTAAACAGTAACTGGCCACTAACCTTCAGAAGAAAGAGCCTTGGGCTTTCTAAATTCATTAGCTCAGAACCAGCGGCAGAGATACAAATTCTACCTCCAGCCTTAGTGTGCAGGAGACTAAAGGTCCCAGGAAACCCAGGTCTAATAACCGGTCACAGACCTGTGTCTATAACTCTGCAGCAGTCATTAAAAATGTTTCTGCTTATTCAGCAAGCCACATTTACTGGGGATTAGGAGAACTCATAAAACATTGCACTCTATTCAAAGTCTTCTTCAGATAAACTTCTCTAAAGCTTTGAAGTAGCCACTTGCCAAGGATGTTTCATTATCCTTTATCCCCTTGGCAAAGTGCCTATGTGTGTGCATGTGCGTGCTATTTTTTTCAGGGTCTTGATAGATCTAAATCTCTACCCATACCATAGAAATGGAGGAGAAATATTTTCATTTGGGGGTCTATCAATATAGGATATTCAGTCATTCCATTGGTAGTTTCATTACTTTTCAAGAGTGTGGTGTGGTGGGAAGGACACAAGGCTGGGATTCAGAAAACTGACCCCCAGTGGTGGCTCTGCCACCCACTGGCTATATAGCCTTGGGCAAGTCACTCCACTTTCCAGCACTTAGATTCCTCATGTGTAAAGTTAAGGGGGACAGATGGGCTCTGAGCTTCCCTTCAGCTCTAGCTGACTTGATTTTCAGCTGAAGACCCAGTCAAATGCAGTGCTTCCCCCACTCCCAGCAGGGCCTGGGAACCCTCTGGAGGACAGCAGAGCATTCAGGGGGAGGGACATGCAGATACTTTTTTCAACATGATTCATGGACTGTTAACCAGTCTTGTGTTTTTACATCGCGGAGGATGTGTGTGTGTGTGTGTGTGTGTGTGTGTGTGTACCTGAGCTTATGAGTGTATGTGAACATGAACCCAGAGGATCTTTTTTTTAAAAAAGAACTGAGAATGTCTTTATAAGTCTTCTAACCCTGTGCTTTCAAACACTTTATAGGCAGAAGAATCGTTTCTTCAATGAATTTTATGCAGACTCTGAACACGTATAAGAGCCAAAAGCAGAGCTCTGGCTATGGGAACCAAGAACCCCTTCTGTTTCTTGATCCTTCTCTGTTCCCACCTCCTCCCACCTGGACCTCTAAGACCCTCCACAGAAGCCAGAGCTTCTGGGCATCTGGATAAACGGTTCACAGGGGAGCAAACGGAGGCTCAGAAGGGCGAGGACTTGTGCAGTGGCATACAGACCAGAGGAGGAAAAGCTGGGGTTATTGAATGCCTGTCCTGGGATCTTTGAACACGTTATGCTAGAATTCTTTCACCGTCACTATCACAGACTCTGAGGCTGGTGGGAGTTTAAAAGTTGGCAATAGTCATACCAGCATCTGTGTTAAGATTCAGGAAGCTACGGGCATATCATCTTCTGACTCAGTGCAAAGGTTATTCCTTCTGTGAAAACAAATAAGGCCTTACTCCTAAAGTGCTGTTTAAATTGAACTATATAAAAAAAGTTTTGTTTAAAAGTTTCTTTCACCTCATGCCTCTTAGGATGGCTATCATCAAAAAGTCAAGAGATAACAAATGTTGGCAAGGGTGTGGGGGAAAGGGAGTCTTGTACACTGTTGGTGGGAATGTAGATTGGTACAGCCCTATGGAAAACAGTATGGAGGTTCCTAAAGAAATTAAAACTAGAACTACCATATGACCCACCAATCCCTCTTCTGGGTGTATATCCAAAGGAGATGAAATCACTGCCTCGTAAAGATATCTGCACTCCCATGTTCATTGCAACATTATTCACAATAGCCAAGACAGGAAACAACCTAAGTGTCCGTTGATAGACAAATAAAGAAACTGTGGTGTGTGTGTGTGTATCACAATGGAATATTATTCACCCTTAAAAAGGAAGGAGATCCTGCCATTTGCTACAACATAGATGGAGCTGGAGGGTATCATGCTAAGTGAAATAAGCCAGACACAGAAAAAAAAATATTGCATGATTGCACTTACATGTGGAATCTAAACAAACAAAAAAAAAGTTAAATACACAGTGGCTACCGGGGGTTGGGGAAAAGGGGAAGAAATGAGGAGATGTAGGTCAGAGGATGCAAAGTAGCAGATATGAAGGATGAACCAGCCTAAAGATCGAATGTGCAGCATGAGGACTATAATAAAATTGTACTGTATTTGGGATTCCTGCTAAATAGGTAGACTTTAGCCACTCTTGCCACAAAAACAACAAGAATAGGTAACTATGTGAGATGATGGATATGCTAGTTTGCTTCACTACAGTAACCATTTTACTAGCTATATATCCCATAACATCACGTTGTATGCCTTAAGTATACACAATAATATTTATTTTTGAAAAATAAATATTATTGTGTCTTTAAAAAAAATAAAAATAAAAGTTCATTTCATACATATTAATAATTTTTAAAAAATGGTTCAGGAAGAGGAAAAATGGAATGTTTTCATTGCTTGCTTGGGAAAATGTCTGTGGCCCCTCAGTCCCACTAGCAGAGCGAGCTCCCAGTTGCACACGGAAACACAGAGGCTGCCTGGTATGACCCTGGTGCTCTGGGTGTTTCTGGATAAATCTGTATCAGTAATCATTGTTGTATAGCTCCAGGGTCCAACTCTGGATTGCAAAATATTTCCCCTTTTGGACTTCAACTCAACAATAATTCAACAGGGTGACAACTCAGTAGGAAATGGACCTTGAACAAGAGCGATAGGTATCTGTAGCTTGGCCAGAGCTGCCTGGGAAGCTCAGGGGCAGATTAAGTAGTCACATCCTATGGCCTTCCTCACTCACAAAAGAAACACTTGTATTGTGCAACCCAGGCATATTTCACACAAAGCCTCGTTCCCACTTTTCCTCTCCGTGGTCTTTGGCAGTTTTTATCAGTTCCTAATATTTTGTTTGGGTCACAAACCAACCTCGCCTGTCCACTTTATGGGCATGCTGAATCACTGAGTACCAGCGCTAAGACTGGCCTCAGAGATCATCAAACCCAATCCTTTCATTTCATAGCAAAGGAGACAGAAGTACAGAGAGGGCAAGTGACTCATCCAAGGTCACACAGCAAGTGAAGAATAGAGCGGCTGTCCTGATGTCAGGGCTTTTCCACGACTCTGGGCCACTTCTAAATCAGCCACAGCACAATGAGATGAGATGTCTCCCATCTAGTTCACTGGTAGAGTGTTTGCAGACAGATAACAGAGATTTATTAGTACCTACAACATGCTAGGGAAACCCTTCAACAGGCTTACAGTCTGCTGGGGAAGGCAGACATTAAACAAACAAACCCAAATGACTAGGTACATAATTGCAAGTGTGCCAACAGCTAAATGAAGAATAATCATTGCCCTGGGATTGTTATCTCTGGAGCTGTTTGTGTCCAAGGCTGGTCCATCCAGCCTTGTGTCCAGGATTCTGACTGGTCCATCCTGACTTAGCAGTTAAATATGCTGAGTCTCACCCTCAGTTATCTCCCAAAGGTGGTTTACATAACGCATAGGTTACTGAAACCAACTGCTTCTGTTCCTCTTTCTTTTTCTCCTTTATGATTCTACTTCCAGGAAGACAGGTACAGCTAAAGAACTGAAATTCCTACCAACAATCTTATTCTCTCCCAGAACTGCTTTGACAACCGGAGTAGTGAAGTGGACATTTGGACTATCTGTGAGTCCCATGTACTTGTGCTCTTCTCCCCGGAGCAGGGTGTGTTGGATATTTAAACCTGATAACCCAATGACACAGTTCTTAAACTCCTTACATTTATATCGAAACTAAAGCAGTGACTTCAAAACTGAACACAAACCTGATTTTGAATATTTATCCCTCCTCCTCTCAACCCTCTCTCCTCAACCCCCACCAACATGTTAGCAGGCCATCCCTCTTTCAATTGCTCCTGCAAATACAGTCTCTGCAAAGGAAGAAATCCTATCATGAATCTTTCTGGAAAAGGAGCTCTCATGCCCAAATTCCTTGTAATTCCAGGAGCGTATAAAGAAGAAATAGTATTAAAAAAATTTGTACACAGTGAACTTCCCATTGAAGAATAATCACAGGACATTTTTCTAAACCCAGAAGGTTTGACTTTGGGGTGTGGGTCACACCTGGAGGTGCCCTGAACTTGATCTAAGTCCTCTGTGTCTTCCCAGCTCACTTTCCATGCCGGGACTCTCCCCTTCCTCCTTCTTTCCCATCTTGTTCATGAGGCTCCCCTGAACCCTTCTTTTTCTTTCCTTTCATACTCAAGTTTATTCAGATTGTTGTCTTCTTCCGCGATGACTCCCTTCTGGCTTGTCCTGGCTTTCCCTGTGTCTTCATGGGTGGCCCCATTGCCTGTCCTTCCACTTGCCAGCCTTCTCCTCCCCTTCCTCCCCCTAGGCCCAATCACGAGAGCCTCGCGAATGCTGGAGCTGTGCAGCAAATGGGAAGGAGCAAAGCTTCCTCTCCCCGAATTTCCCTCCCCTGGTCTGCAATGCCTCAGGGAGAGGGCGCTGGCCCGCCTGGCAGAGGACAGTGTGTCCAAAGCAAGTTGGCTTTGAGTCAGCACTTAGCTTGGGTCATTGCTTGCTCTCACTTGAGAAATTGGGCCAAGTTTGGCCAACGGCCCATTCAAAGTCCAGTTCTGGAATACGTGTCTATTCCTCAGCTCCATCTACTTTCCCCAGAGAGCCCAGGAGGCCAGACAAGCTGTTCCCACACCGGGATCTCATCAGGGTGGCGTGACATCACTTTTCCTCTCCAGGAAAAGAACTAGAGTTGAACTTTCCTTTAAGCAAACCCAATATAGATTTAGAATTAGAGAATAACATCTCTTTTTACAAAAAGTTTTACCATGGGAGTGGTTTCCATAGAACATGCCTATGTTCTGTTGAACACATGATTCAATTTGCAAATACTTCTAAGCTACTTTCAGGAATCTGTTCATTGCATAAACTAAGGTACACTCTGCAAGCAAGTCATTGTCCCACTGGGGAGAAGACAGAGCCAGCCTTGCCTATCACCTTGCCCTGTCCTGACCTTCTACCTGATATTGTCTTCATCTCTTCCTGCTATCTTTTCCCATTCTTCCCACATGTCTAAGGTGTGGCTACAAAATTTAACCAAGACTTACTGGAATGTAGCAAGGTAGGCATTCAATACATATTATTAAAATAACGTGACTTGAATCACACATCCAAATAAGGATTGTCCCCTAAAGTAGTCATACTGAAATTTATTGCAATGATGCTGTCATTACTTTAAATCCCACTTTGAGATTTATCTCCTGAATTACTTTGGAATTACATCCAAGTACAGTTTGTGAGCCAGATAAAAAAGTGACAGACTCATAGAGAGGCCTTAAAAATCATCTGGTGTGCCCCTTAATTTTATAAATGAAGAAACTGAGCCCGTAGAGTTTGTGTATTTGCTTCTCTCTCTTGAACAAGAACTTGTTATTTCATACTTTTGTAAAATAAACCAAAAAAATGACAGCCATGTTCATTGATTAGTCATTTGATTAATGACCCAAATGTCTTTATTAAGCCTGTGGACATTACAATGTAAGAGCTACCATTTATTAAACATGTAACTTTGTGCCAACACCTGTGCCAGTCACTTACTACGAGACCATACACCAGAGATATCAGAATGTCCAATTTATGGAGGAGGTAAATGAAATTAAGAGTGACATGCTCAGAGCCACAGAGTTAAGACGTGGCAGTGGTGAAACTTGGACCTGCATCTCTCTGCTTTCAAAGCCTGGGAGCTTTTCACAATTCTATGGTTCACTAAACAAGCCAACAAGCTGTTTGTTTTCAGAATGTGAGGAATGGTCAGACATTGTCATTATTGTAAAAACTAAAAGAGCTTGCAACTTTACAAAACCATTGCCCACAGATCACACACATACCCACATTACACACATGGTTTACAAGAGGCTATAGACTGTCAGAGTTAGAAAAGAAATTGAAAAGAATCTAATCCAAACTTTTATTTTTTTAAGTAAAGACACTGAGGTCTAGAGAGGTTTCAAACCTGTCCCAAGACTTATCAGTAGCATGAGATAGGACCAGGACTAATGTCTTAACGTTTCATGGCCTAAGCTTTCTCCAACCATGTTAAGGACTCTTATGGCCATGCCCTGGAGCTGCAGGGCAGCAACCTGGAGATGTCAGGACACCACCCTGGCACATCTCACTAAAGCATTCTCACATGTTGGGAAAAGTCTCTCCAAGACAACACACCCAAACATTGCCTAACTTCTAAAGCTGATAGTTGTTTGTCCCGGCTAAAATCTGAATTACAAGAGACTTGAAAGGATTTTTTAAAAGAGCTCTATGGTCAGAAATCAGCTTAACTAAAGGCTGATATAAAAGCTGTAACGTGAAAAAGAAAAAGAAAGAAAAAGCTTGTGCGTGTGTGCAATGGTTGGCAAGTCACGGGCTGAGGACAGCTGTGCACAGTAAATAGTTAGTACTCCAGGGACGACTCTTTTCTAGTTTAGATAAAGCTGATAGTCTCCACATCCAGGTCTTCCCATTGACACCTGGAGCACAAGACAACTCACCCAGAGTGACTGTCATTCAGGAAAATTCTAACTAAAGACATTTAAAAAGAAAATCACATAAAAGAAATCAGCAGGAGAAAAACATAAAAAATCCCGAAATCTCATTTCTCTGTCCACCTTGTTTTATGAATTAGGGCCCTGAAATGGGAGTAGTCTACTGGTTTACCCAAGTTGAAGCAGTTAGTTAAGGGCAGATCGAGAAAATAACTGAAGATTACTCTTTTGAACTGACAGCCTACTGCTTTCTGCAATGCTCACGCTTTAACGTATCTGACTAAAAAAGGTTTTTGCCTACCACGATTGGATGCCTCTTGGCTGCCATGGAAAATCAAGTCCACCCTGCAAAAACAAAAAATTGCCACCATGTGAGAGCTACTCTTAAGAGCTTTTATCTCTTTTGGGGTGTGAGCACAGCAGGGCAACCTAGCATGGTCATGTAGATGAAAACCACATTTTAGGGACAAGCATAATATATGGTCAGGATTCACACTGTATAGGAAGAGAATCGTGGTGGCTCAGAGAGAGATCGGATTTCATCCACCAGAGTTTGCTATGGAATTTCTCTTCTGCAAGCTTGCATTAATAACCTGCCAGTTGATGTGCTGTCTGTCAAGGCTTGGCTCTGTGTGCAGCCTGAGCAAGCCACCATGAGAATAAACAATAAAAAAGAGAACAGACTTTGTGTGCCTTCTGGGAACATAGAGAAACTTGTTTATGTTGTGTCATCTCCTCTTCCAGCGGACAGTTAGCTCTGCAAGGGCCGGGACCACGTCTGAGTCATCTTTGTACCCATTACCTAGCACGGGGAGTGTGGATGGCTTTCGCTAAATATTAGTTGAATGAATTTCACCTATGAGATAAAACAAGTGAGAGATAAAGAGATAAAGAGATAAAACAACCACATAAGGTCCCTGAAGTCTTTGCTCTAAAGATAATGCCCATAGCAAGTGAGTGCCACTGGAGGTCAGAAGAAAGAAGTGGGCAACAAAGCCCCTTGGAAGAGTAGGAAGTCAATTGGGCCCCAAAAGATGGCACGAGTTTTGCTCGGTATTAGAGACCTAGGAGACTGTATTCCAAATGGAGAAAAATAATGGGAGCAAATGCACATAAATGGAAACTAATGAAGTGGTAGGCAAAGCTTGGACATACCCACCTGCCTGTCCTGAACAGTTTCCTTCACATCAATGTGCCCTTAAATAGAGGCTTCATACTTCCTCCCAAACTAATCCCTGCCCCAATTGGGAACCTTCGGTCTAAACCTGAAACCTAGAGTTCATCTCTCTTTCTGTCCCAACTAATAAGGTGTTACGTTAAGATGTATCTGCCTTATAGATATTTCTCAGTTCTATTTCCTTCTCCCCATGTGAACATCCATGGCCCCAGCTCAAACTAGCATTGCCTGTCACATGACCACAGTTTCTAACTGGTCTCCTGAACAACAGTTTGCTTGTTTAGGCTTTTTCCCATTCCAAAAATGTGAAAAAAAAAATTCTTATAACATAAGACAGTGGTCCCCAACCTTTTTGGCACCAGGGACTGGTTTTATGGAAGACAATTTTTCCACAGATGGTGGGGAGGGGTTGGTTTCAGGGTGATTCAAGCACATGACATTTATTGTGCAAACCTCTCTGCTAATGATAATCTGTATTTGCAGTTGCTCCCCAGCACTAGCATCACCACTTCAGCTCCACCTCAGATCATCAGGCATTAGATTCTCATAAGGAGCCACAACCTAGATCCCTCGCATGCACAATCTGTAGTAGGGGTCTTACTCCCATGACAATCTAATACTGCTGCTGATCTGACAGGAGGCTGAGCTCAGGCTGTTATGCGAGTGATGGGGAGCAGCTTTAAATACAGATGAAGTTTCTCTCCCTCACTGGCCCAGCTGTTGCCCACCTGATGCTGTGTGGCCCAGGTCCTAACAGGCCACAGATCAGTACCAGTCTGTGGCCCAGGGGTTTGGGACCGCAGCCATAAGAGACAGCAACGTATGCATATATATGTTCTTTTTTAAATATATGTGGATGTGGATATGTATGTATATATGCATATATGTGTATGTAGATATATATAATTATGGTCTGAATTGCTTAAATGGTTTGAACTGCTTAAACTGTGTGTGTGTGTGGATATATGTATACACACATATACATAAATACACATAGTATCCACATATATACATAGCTGTAGATACGCTCAAATACACACACACAGGGGAGTGTATATATCACCCATCAGGAGAAAGAGAAAATAAGGATAATGTAAGACAAGGTCAGATGAAAGTTTAGGACACAGACATGTGTGCTATAAAATTCTACCTGGTGACTAAACGGAACCAGTAACTTCAGCGCTAATTTCCCAGTGGCCAATAAAAAGAATAAGGTAAGATGAATTACCTAGTTTGCATTGCTAATAGTTTTTAAAATCATGCTGTTAAGGAGAAACAAAACATTTTTTAGCAATAAGATATGAGAAGAATGTTTCTCTTGAGACCTCTTAAAGGAGGTATTGCCTGATATAATGGACAAGATCTCAATAACATACTTCAAGCAAATACAACAGCAAATGTTATATGAAAAATGCTCTCTCTTTACAAAAGCTTAATATGCAACACCAAAATACAGTCCAAAAATACAATTTCCAGGTGGATCTAAGCAATTCAGACCAAGTCTGCTGCTCTGCAATGGTCTCTCTTGATCTGAGGTGGGGGTGCGCTAGATTATTTGCATGATTGTATGAATGGCATGTACGTTAGGGAACACTTTATAAACATTTGCTCCTATAATTGACTTAGTGTTGAAAATTGGCCTTATGCTAAAAGAAAATGAAAAAAAAAACCAACTTTATTCTGTGTCACCCAAGGTATTTAAAAATAGTCACAGGAAATAAGACTGGGAAAAAAATATACCAAAATGCTAACAGTGGGACTCTCGGTGGTGGGTATGTATGTAACTTTTTTTCCTATTGTTATTTATAGTTTTCTGTATATTTTAGCAGAATTACTTTGGCTTCTGCACTGAGAATAGACTCCACGCAGGAGGTAGAGGTGAGCAGGGGGAACACCAGGCAGGAAGCTTCTCACTGGTACCATTTTCAGAAAAATGGGAAATGGATATAATATTTACTTGTTAAATAAAAAATTTTTAAAGTATATATACCTTGTAATCACAGCTACTTTAAATTACGGATGTAAAAAAGATTGGAAGAATGTATTCCAAAATATTGTTAGTAATGATCTCTGTATGATAAGTTCATGTGTAATTTTTTTCTTAGTGATCATGCTTTTGTATACTTTCCACTGTCTCTACAATGCCCATGTGTTAGTTTTGCAGTTTAAAAAAGTGAGAAAACTAGTTTTCTCAGAAGACAATTCTGGAACTGTTCTAAGATCATAGGGGAGAGTGATTTACCCAAAACTTACCCTATTACTCCTAAAAAATAATTCATTCAGTGGCTTCCCATCTCCTATGAAATAAAACACAGGTCCCTTGGCATGAGTCACGATGCCCTTTAGGACCCTATCTGCTTCTCCAGCTTCCCACGTCTGGGTTTATCCTTCAGCAACACAAACTCCCCATAGCTTTTCAGGGCTTCACACCTTTATCGGGGCTGTGCTCTTTCCCTAGAGCACCCTCCCCACTCTTTCCCCCCCCCCCCTCTGAACGCACCCTGCACTCAACTAATGCAGTCTTAATCCAGCCCGGTTGTCCCCTGCTCTGGGAAGCGTTGCTGGCCCCTCTTCTCTGCACACCCACCTCCAGTTTCGGTGTATAACGCTTTCATAACCCCTGTCACAGTGGGTTTAAATCTGTTTACCCATCTGTCTCGTCCCCAAGTGAACCATTTTGTGTCATTCATTGTTGCTTCCCTGGCATGAGTATTGTTGAACGTCACAGGAGTGTTCCATGATCTTCCTCACACAGTAGACTGTAAGAGGATCAAAGGCGCCATTCTCCCAGGTTCTTTCTAAGACACCCTTTGCTGTGTTCTGTGAAAGGACAGACAGTATCTGACAATGATCCAAATCACAGTGATGAGGCCATGGCAGTTGCATGAGGGGTCTCCTCCTGTGCCTACTGCTGTCCCCCATGTTCTCAGCTGCTGTGTGTAAACTCACAGACACCTGATGCTCCAGCTCCTTCACTGGACTGCTGAGCACCAGGCATCCCGAGAAAGTGACTTGCCCTGGGCCCCAGAGCTGGTGGGCATCTTCTGTGCCCTTCAACCCTAGTGCATCTTCCACCACGTGGGAGCTCGTTAGGCTATCCTGTATGACACTAGAAACAATCAAGGTTTTTATTAATACATAATATTTGCATGTGTTTACGGTGACCAGGTGATATTTTGTTATATGCACAGAATGTTTAATGATCAAGTCAGAGTATTTAGCATGTCCATCACCTTGAGTGTTTATCATTTCTACATGTTAAAAACATTTCAAGTCCTCTGTTCTAGCTATTTACAAATATACAATACATGTGGGTAACTATAGTCACCCTACTCTGCATTGTAATTATTATAACATTATAATTTATTCTTTTTATCTAATTGTATATTTATACCCATTAACCACCCTCTCTTCACCCACCCCACCTATCCACACACTCTTTCCAGCATTGATGTCTGTCATGCTACTCTCTACCTCCGTGAGATCAACCGTTCTTTCTCTTCCTGTGCCTGGCTCATTTCACAGCAAAAGGAACCCAGTTCCATCCATGTTGTTGCAAATGACATAACTGTATTCTTTTCTATGGCTGAATAATACTTCACTGTGTGTATACCACATTTTCTTCATCCATTGATAGACACTTGGGTTGATTCCGTATCTTTGCTATTGTGAATAGTGCTGCAACGAACATGGAAGTGCAGGTATTCCTTTGGTATACTGATTTCCTGTCCTTTAGATAAATACCTAGTAGTGCAGCTGCCAGATTATATGGTAGTTCTATTGTTAGCTTTTTTGAGAAATCTCCATATTGTTTTCCATAGTGGCTATACTGATTTACATTTCCACCAACAGTGTATATGAGTTCCCTTTTCTCTGCATCCTTGCCATTTAAATCTCTGTTATTTTTTGTCTTTTTAATAATAGCCATTCTATCTAGGGTAAGGTGATATCTCATGTGACTTCAATTTGTGCTTTCTTGATGATTAATGATGTTGAGAAATTTTTCATATACCTGTTGGCAATTTGTATGTCTTCTTTTAAGAAATGTCTATTCATACTTTGCCTACTTTTTAATGGGATTATTTGTTTGTTTACTGTTGAGTTCCTGAAGTTCTTTGTATATTCTGGATATATATATATATATATATATTATTTTTTTTGAGACAGTGTCTCACTGTGTCACCTGGGCTAAAGTGCAGTGGTGTTATGAACTCCTGGGTTCAAGGGATTCTCCTGCCTCAGCCTCCCAAGTAGCCAGGACTACAGCTGCGTGCCACCATGCTCAGCTAATTTTTTTCTATTTTTTTGTAGAGATGGGGTCTCGCTCTTGCTCAGGCTGGTCTCAAACTCCTAACCTCAAGCAATCCTCCCCCCTCAGCCTCCCAGAGTGCTAGGATTATAAGCATGAGTCACCATGCCCACCTGAGATTGCCTTTTTGACTTCTTTCTCAGCTAGTTCATTATTGGTATATAGAAATGCTACTGATTTTTGTATGTTGATTTTATATCCTGAAACTTTACTAAATTTATTTATCAGATATAAGAGTTTTTTTGGTGGAGTCTAGGTCTCTGTAGATATAAGATTATGTCATCTGCAAAATAGGGCAATTTGACTTCCTCTTTTCCAACTTGGATGTCTTCTGTTTCTTTCTCTTGACTGATGGCTCTGGCTAGGACTTTCAGTACTATGTTGACCAGGAATGGTGGAAGTAGGCTTCCTTGTTTTGTTCCAGTTCTTGGAGCAAAGGCTTGAAAGGTTTACACATTTAGTATAATATCAACTAAATGGATTTGTCATATATGACCTTTATTTTGTTGATGTATGTTCCTTCTATGCCTAGTTTGCTGAGAGTTTTTATCAAAAAAGGATGTTGAATTTTATTATGTGTTTTTTCTATATATATTGAGATGATCATATGGTTTTTTTTCCCTTACTTTGTTGATGTGATGTATTGCATTTATTGATTTGTGTATGTTAAGCCATCTTTGCATTCCTGGGGTAAAATCCACTTGGATATGGTGTATTACCTTTTGAGGTACTGTTGGATTTGGCTTGCTGGTATTTTGTTGAGAATTTTTGCATCTGTGTTCATCAGGGAAATTGGATGGCTGTTTTCTTTTTTTGTTGTGTCCTTGTCTGGTTTGGGCATCAGGGTGATGATGGGCTTCTAGAATGAATTAGAGAGGATTCCCTCCTATCTTATTTTTAAAAATATTTTGAGGATAATTGGTGTTAGTGCTTCTTTGTATGTTTGATAGTGAAGCCATCTGTTCCTGGGCTTTTCTTGTTAGGAGACTTTTTATTCCTAATTCAATCTCATTGCTCATTATTGGTCTGTTCAGATTTTCTATTTCTTCCTTATTCAAGCTTGGTAGGATCTGTGTGTCCAGAACTTTATCCCTTTCCTCTAAGTTTTTCAGTTTGTTGGTGTATAGTTGTTTATAATAATGTCTGATGATCTTTTGTATTTCTACAGTATCATTTGTAATGTCTCCTTTTTTGTTTCTGATTTTGTTTATTTGGGTCTTCTCTCTTTTTTCTTGGTTAATTTAGGTAGTGGTTTATCAATTTTGTTTATCTTTTCAAGAAAACCAGCTTTTGATTTTGTTGATTCTTTGTGCTGTATTTTTGGTCTCTGTTTCATTTAGTTTTACTCTAATCTTTATGATTTCTTTCCTTCTAATTTTAGATTTGGTTTGTTCTTGTTTTTCTAGTTCCTTGAGGTTCATCGTTGGATTGTTTATGTGGAAATTTTCTACTTATTTGATGTAGGCATTTACTGCTGTAAAACCCCCTTTTATCACTGCTTTTGCTGTGTCCCATAGGTTTTGGTATGCTGTGTTTCAGTTTTCATCTGTTTCAAGAAATTTTTTTATTTCCTCCTTAATTTCTTCCTTGACCTAATGGTTACTCAAGAGCATTTGTTTAATTTCCATGTATTTGTACAGTTTCCAAAGTTATTCTTGTTATTGCTTTCTGGTTTTATTCCACTGTGGCCTGAGAAGATACTTGATATGATTCTGATTTTTAAAAATTAGTTGAGACTTGTTTTGTGTCCTAACATATGGTCTATCCTGGAGAATGGTCCATGTGCTCATAAAAAGAATGTGTATTCTGTAGCTGTTGGATGAAATGTTCTGTAAATGTCTGTTATGTCTGTTCAGTCTAAAGTGTAGTTTAAATCTAGTGTTTCTTTGTTAATTTTCTGCAATGTTCAGAGTAGAGTACTGAATTCCCCCACTGTTATTGTATTGGAGTCTATTTCTCTCTCTAGATCTAATAATATTTGCTTTGTACATGTGAGTGTTCTAGTGTTTGGTGCATATGTATTTAGAATTATTATATCCTCTTGATGACTTGATGACGTTATCATTATATAGTGACCTTCTTTGTCTCTTTTCACTATTTTTGACTTAAAGTCTCCTTTACCTTATAAAAGTACAGTTACTCCTGCTTGCTTTTGGTTTTCATTTGCACAGAATATCTTTTTCCATCCCTTTACTTTCAGTCTATATGTGTCCTTATAGTGGAAGTGAGTTTCTTGTAGGTAGCATATAGTTGGGTCTTTTTTTTTTAACCCATTTAATTTAATCCATTTTTATATAAGGTTATTATTGATATGTGAGGACTTATTCCTATCATTTTGTTAACTATTTTCTGGATGTTTTGTATAGCCTTTATTTTTTCTTTCTCTCTTATTGTTTAGTATTGCCATTTGGTGGTTTTCTGTAGTGGTAATGTTTGAGTTCTTTCTTTTCCTCATGTGTGCGTTTGCTTTACCAATGAGTTTCATACTGCCTGTGTTTTCATGATGGTAGAAAGTGTCCTTTTGCTTCCACTTTGAAACTCCCTTAAGCATTTCTTACAGGGCCAGACTAGTGGTGATAAATTTTCTCAGCTTTGCTTGCTTGGGAAAGACTTTATTTCTCCTTTATTTATGAAGGATAACTTCACTGGGTATAGTTTTCTTGGCTGATAGTTGTTTTTTCAGCACTTTGAATATATTATCATATTCTCTCCTGTGCTGTAAAGTTTTCGCTGAGAAATCCACTGTTAATCTTATGGGGGGGTTTCTTATAAGTGGCTAGACACTTTTCTCTTCCTGTTTTTAGCATTCTTTCTTTGTCTTTGACTTGCAGTTTGACTATAATATGCAGTGGAGAAGATCTTGAATCATATCTATTTGGGGATCTCTGAGCTTCCTGTGTCTGTATGTCTAAATCTTTTGTTAGACTTGTGATGGTTTTGGTTATTGTTTTATTAAGTACATTTTCTAGCCCTTTGGTTTTCTCCTTGCCTTCTGCACCACCAAAAATTTGAAATTTGTGTCACTTTATGGTGACCCATACATCAATAGGCTTTGTTCATTTTTAAAAATTCTTTTTTCTTTACTTTTGTCTGACTGGGTTATTTCAAAATTCCTATCTTCAAGTTCTGAAATGAAATTCTTTCTTCTGCTTGATCTAGTCTATTGTTGAAGATTTTGAATGCATTTTGTATTGTATTCAATGAATTCTTCAGTTCTAGGATTTCTGTTTGGTTCTTCTTTATGATGTCTACCTCTTTGGTAAATTTTTCATTCATATCCTGAATTGCTTTTATAATTTCTTTGTATTGTTTTTATGAGTTCTGTTTTATCTCACTGGGATTCTTTAATATCATTATTTTGAGTTCTTTTTCTGGGATTTCATAAATTTCTTTTTCATTGGAATCTGTGCTTAGAGAATTATATTTTTTTTCCTTTGGTGGTATCATATTTCCTTGCTTTTTAATGTTTTTTTTGTGTGTGTGTGTCCTTATATCGATATCTGGGCAACTGGTGTAACAGTCTCTTCTTACAATATTTTCAAAAATGCTTTTGTGGGAAATGACTTTTTCCTGAGGATGTATTTATAGTGTTGGATGGGTAGGGCACTTTGGTTTTGCTTCTGGGTGTGTGTAGTGGTATAGTCTCCATATAATTCCTACAGCTATAAAGAGTGTCAGTAGTATCTGTGATTTCTTCAGTGGCTAAGGGTGCACTTGTTAATGTAGCCTGTAGTAAAGTTTTACTGGGGATGGGGCTGCCAGGTAGGCCAGTTCTCAAGCCACAGTGGTGGCAGTAGTGAGTGAAGTGTGTCTGTCCTTAGGCCTTAGAGTGGCATATGTTGGCACTGGTGTTAGTGGGTCTAGGCAGGCTGATTCTTGAGCTTCCAGGTGACTTTCTCAGATGCCAGCAATGGCAGCAGTGAGCTGGGTGGGTGAGTGTGTCTTTGGATCCCTGGGCAGTGGGCATGGCATGGGCAATAGCAGTAGCAGTATTGGGACAATGCTTTGGCTTCCAAGCAGTCCACCCTGGTGTCAGTGGTGGTTTCAACGGGCTGGTTTTTGTGTGTGGTTGGGTGCCAGCTGTGGTGGTAGCAGCAGGTTGGCTGTGCCTGCCCTCAGGCCCCCAGGAAGAGTTCTCAGTGCCAGTGATGGTGGATGTGATCCCCAGGGCCCTGGGTGGTATGCTCGGGCCCTGTGGGGGAGGTGGGTTTGGGCCAGGTGAGCCTGTCCTCAGCCCCCCAGTGGTACATGTGGGTGCTGGCTATGGTAAGCAGTGGTGGGGTGATCCCAAAATCCCACAAGAATGCCTGGGTGGGGGCAGCAGTGGCTGCACTGTGGCCCGCTGCTGGAGAGGGCAGGATTGTTCTCAGTGGCAGCTGCTGTGGGCAGACAGCTGGGGAGCATGTGCTTTCACCTCAGGTGGCAGCTCTGGGTGGAATAGCCTGTCCCTAGTGTGCTTATGAATGCATAGTGGCCCTGCTGCTGGGGGCAGCCAGTTTGCTGCCAGTGGCTGGGCCGGTGATAGCCCCAGTGGAGGCAGCCAATAGCGGTGGTGGCCGCAGGTGAGGAAGCCTGTCCTCAGTTTGATTTCCCTGGACTAGCCCTGAGCCAGTGGCGAAGAGGAGCTCATGGATCAACATCCTGGCTTCCTGGCCCCCAGGGAGGGAGAGCTCAGGATGCTCCTACACCATCTCCCAGATGTGCCCAGTGGGATGGAGCCCCAGTTGCCCACAGCAGTGACCTGCTCATTAACACCCCTTGCATTGGCTTCTTTCCCCATTGTCTGGCTGGTGCTCCCTGGGATCACCTCCCAATCCACTGCTTCCGCTCGAATTCCAGTCTCAGGGTCTGCTTTCAGAGAAGCCAGATGGAAGACAAAGCCACGTAACCCACATTTGCCTCATTCCCGGAGTTTAACCAGTGTGTGCCCCTTTGGTAAGGTTGTTCTCATGTCATAAAAAGTAGATTTTTGTTCTACAAGGAGATCCACGCAGTTGCAAATGGCTTGAAGAGTTAGGGAGCTATCCTGAAACACAAGATCACTGACACCCTCATGTGCAGGGAAGCTCTTCCGGGGACAGTGGTGCTGATGTGCAGGGTGAGGGGCCTGTTCCCACAGCTTTCTGGGATGTTTCCCAGCCGGGGCAGACCCACACGAAAGCTGTCCCAGAGACTCGATGGACTCCCTGGGGCGTCCTGCTGGTGCTTCCTAGTCCAGCATCACTGCATGTGATTCAGATGTGACCAACCACAATAGGTACAATCTACACTTCCTCGTGTCCCACTGGCAGTCCAAATTTATGCCTAGTTCCAAAATCCGTCATATATTTGTGAGTGTGTATGTGAATGTGTCTGTCTGTGTAGGGTGCTTTATGATCTAATATTTTTATGATCTAATGATGCTTTAATTAAGCTGATACTCAAATTAGCTTGAATTCTCAGAGCCCCTGGAGATGCAGCTTTTGGAGTAGCCAATGATGGAGAAAGACGGTCCATGATTAAAACATCACATGGGATAAATGCCAAAGCAGAGGTCCCACCCTGGGAGAGTTAGGAATGGACTGCACCCCTTCGCCTCTCCACCCCCTCAATCACTGCTGATGGGCAGAGGGAAACCATTTTCTGCCATCTGGTTTTTACAAAAGTCAGGCAGTAAGCTCCTCTGGACAAGGATCTTATCTTGTGTAGTTCAAGAATGAGCACATGGCTGTGTACACTCAACAAGCCCTATTCGTACTGAATGCAATAATAAAAATAGCCCAAACGTGGATATTTGATAAGGTCCCTGCCGTCAGCTCAAATCTTAGTCATCGTGTCTGGAGGGCCCTGGGTTCCCCAGGCTGGTGCCTTGTGCCTCGCAGACGAGCCCATCGACTGATAAGGCTGGAGGGCTATTGTGAAAACCGCACAGTAGTTCCCGGGATCCTGGAAAAACAGCAGTTAAATCACAACTTTTGTTTTCCTTGGTGTTTTATTTTGGCATTGAGCTCTTTTCAAATGAGAACTATGCCAAACATCTTGCATGAATCCTTCTACTCAGCAAGTATGTGAATGACCTCTCTGTGGCATGCCAGGGGAAGGAAGAGTTCTGGAGAAGCATGCTGGGCTCAGAACCCCTGCTCTGCAGGCAGGAGCCGGCTTGGGGCAGCATCTGGAGTGGGACAAGGGCTGAACAACTCACAGTGAGCAGCAAGTTGTCACAGCCCTGCGGGGCTCGCTGGTTCCACGCCCCCAAGGCTGGACCTCTATGAGATTCTTAGGGTTGCCAGCCACTGGTGTTTGTTTCCTCCCAGGAAAAGCGCACAGACTTTAGGTGAATGCCTCATTGCTTGTGGATCTGGGGATGAATTCCCCAGGACTAGCCTTGAAATGACTGTCGCCCAACAAAAGAAAGCTCATGGGGCTGAGGGTGTGTGTGCAGAAATACACAGACGTGCGTGTGATCCTGGGCACGTGTGTTTATGGAGTGTCAGAATGGTTGTGGGATGGACGCATCATTCTGTGGCTAGAAGCCAACCTGGCACCAGGATTTCCTGGAGAAGAAACCCCCCTCCTGAATGCGTGAGTCCTTTTCCCATGCTCTGAGGAGCAGCAGGAGGCCGCCTGCCCCGCAGCCTCCCCGGCGGTGAGCAGGGCTCTCAGAGGCTGGAGGCCCCACACCAGAGCAGTGGGAGAAAAACCCTTCCCCAGACAAGCCCGCCCCGGTTCCCTGTCGGCTCCTGGCGCTCCAACCCTCAGCGTCTCGGCTGAAGGGAAATCATCCTTCCTAATTCCCAGAGCAGATTGTTCCTAGGAAAGAGCAGAATCTTAGGAGGAAATCACATCATCCGCGAGGGGAGAGCCAGTTCCTTTGTACTATTTTTCAGGGCTGCCTTTGGAGCCAATAATCTGTCATTCCTTGGATAAACAGGCACCTTATCATATCACAAACATTTATTTAACCCTTTTCTCCTGCACTTTTACCAGCAGGGAGAAAGAAAGCGGTTAGCAGGGCAGCCAGAGCCCTGTGGCAGAATCGCCGAATTCCCCGCACATCGACTGATCTGTAACGTGTCAGGGGGCCCTTCTCGGTGCCACCGTAACACGCCAGGGCCGGTCGCCCAGACTCGAGTACCACATTCCTGCCTCCCCCTCCTATCCGCACCCCCATCTCCATCAGTACCCCTCACCCTTTTGCAGACAGACCCTTAACTCTGTCTGAACGGAGTCTGGACTAATTTGTTAGGTTCTTTAGGGGATGGTGGGGGAAATAGGAGGGGCGGGTGGAGGAACAGGCAGGGGAGTGTTTACATTTCTCCTTTTAATGACAATCCACTTGATGGACAGAGCTGGTGAGTCCCAGCATTTTTTAATGTATGTGTGTGTGCATGTGTGTGTGTGTGTGTGTGTGTGTGTGTGATTTCTTAAAAGACGTATTCTTTGACTCTGACATCACGGGAAAATGGAATGAACAAAGTATGTAAATTTCTCCAAGCTCCCACAATCTCCGTTTTCTCTCCGTGGATGGATTTTGTTTTTCTTTTCTGGTGTGGCTCCCACACAATGGGGCCAAATCTTGTTTCAGGACAAAGAAACATATAAATAGAACACGCATGTGGTATGCACGGGAACTCTCGGAGACCAGAGAGAGACTGTTTGGACAAGCGTCTGAGGGCTGCCGGGGGAACCTTGGGGTCTTGGCTGCAAGGGTTGGACCGGCAGACGTCTGCTTGTCCCCAAGGTGACAAGTCAGAAATTTCAAAACTGTTCTCATTCTCGGGGAATCACTAAGAAACTCTGGAATGAGTACAAATTTAAAAGGAGAATGTGAAATATTTTTGTGAGTGTGACCAGTGCTAGGTGTTGGATGCAGGATGTCAGTAAGCCAGAAGCTGGACGTGTTTCATAGAGCTGACGGAGTGGGTTTTCCTTTGTATTCACCGTGAACGATGCTAAATCCTATGCAGTATCTCACGCTCCGCATCATCCAAGTGGCTCCCACGTACCAGCTGAGACTTCCACCCAACATGTTTTCCTGTATTAAGCATTTGCAATTGTTTCGGTGTCAATCATCCTCCAGCCAAACCCTCCCCTCTCATAACTGCACACTGCGGCTCTGGCCAAAAAGACTTTTATCGGCACAAGTTTGAACAAACTAATGTGTGCAGGCCCTGAGTGGTTATTTTTGTTTCCAAGTCTGGACATAGAATCACTTGTTCAATTTCCTGCTGGGTTATATAAAGTGGTTTTAACATGTAAATCTCTGATAAGGAAACTGACTAATTTATGTAGCTTGCCCATCTGAATTGCTGTCAGAATTGCTTTCATTTTTTCTGCTTCCTTTATTTTTTTTAGTTTTTCTCAGTCAGCATCATCATTACTGGTACAGTTAAGAATATCCTTATTCATTATATGTTTAGAATATGTTCTTATGCTGAAATTGTTTTTTTTAAACAAAAACGAAAACTCCCTGTGTCCCTGAAGTTTGTATGGGAGTTCAGACAATCTGGATTCCAAATAAATATGCCTCCCAGCCTCCATCATGTCCTTGACAATCAGAAGATCATTAATTTTTTTTAATTAAAATGCCAGAAATGATCTAAACTACTTTCATTTTATTGCTATTCCTTAACCGGCCTCACCCTACTTACCCTGATAGAGCTTCACTAACCTTTAAGTTGAAATCCTACAAGCTGTTTGATAACCATTTTCTAGAACTTGCTCTGGCTACAATGTGCAGGTAAATCAATTTCTGTGGGTTTTTCCATTCTGTAGATTGATCAAAAAAGCATGTATTTTCAAATAATTGTTAAAATCTATGCCCAAATACACAGACTGAGGTGGTGTCTCAGTCCATTCATGCTGCTATAACAAAATACCATAGACTGAGTAATTCATAAACGACAGAAATTTATTTGTCACAGTTCTGGAGGCTGGGAAGTCCAAGGTCAAGGCACCAGCGGAGTCTGTGTCTGGTGAGGCTGCCTCTGCTTCCATGACGGTGCCTTGTTGCTGCGTCCTCACATGGCAGAGAGATGGAAGGGTGAAAGGGCCGAGCTGCTTCCCTCCAGCCCCTTCATAAGGCACTAATCCCATCCAGGAGGGCAGAGCCCTCAGGGCCTAACCACCTCCTAAAGGCCCCGTCCTTAATACTGTTGCATTGGGGATGAAATTTCAACACCAATTCTGGAGGGGCTACAAACATTCAAACCATAGCAGGCAGATTGATTCAATGTGAACCTGTACAGTAGTGCCCCCTTTTTCAAGGTTTTGCTTCCAGAGGTTTCAGTTACCTTCAGTTAGCCACGGTCTGAAAATATTAAATGGAAAATTTCAGAAATAAACAATTCATCAGTTTTAAATTGCATACCATTCTGAGCAGTGTGATGACATCTCTTGCCATCCTGCGTGGGTCATGACTCATACTTTCGTTCAGCGTATCCATACCATAGATGGTATCCCGATCCCTCATTATTTGGCAGTCATCTCAGTGATCAGATCGGAAAACACGTATTTGTAGGGTTCAGTACTATTTGAGGTTTGCGGCATCCACTGGGGGTCTTGGAAAGTATCCCATAAGACGGCACAACTGTAATCCAATATCTAGTGCTGTTCTCTGCCCAACCAGTAAACCAGGCCTAAGCAAAGTCCGGAGCTGCCTCCAGACTTGTGAGCTCGGGCTCTCCTTTAGGAACAGTCTGTAATGCCTCAGAGTCAAAGCCTGGCATCCCGTGGGCTGGCAACAGAAGTAGAATCCATCTATTCTGGCACTTGGACCACCAGCCGGGCAGGGCTCTGCTCCCTCACTGGGTGCCTGGAGGGCTGTGGGGCCAGGAGCCCCAGATGTGTCCCCTGTACCTGTCCCTGCACTCGGCTCCTGCCCAGCCTCTCCCTGCTGCTCTGCAACTGCTGCGCCCGCACAGTGGCCTTGCACTTCAGAGAGTTTTTAAGACAAGACGACGTGAGACTAAATGCAAACTGCTTCAGAAATGACCATTTCTGTGTACACTGTGAATCCTTCAAGCCCCTCCTCCCTACTTCTCCCACAGTGAACTTGAGACTCTTGCATCCATGGCGACTGAAGGCCAAGTGCGGTACCCGGCTTCTCCTCCCCAGCCGGTCCACTTGCCAGTCTGGCTCCTCTCCTCTCAGTTTGGATGCTCTTCTTTATGGCTCCTTGCCAACATACAGACATGAACTTTTGTCTTATTATTAAAAGAACAAACCCAAACACACGAGAGCACACACACAGTCAGTGTTAATGACCATAGAATAGCCCATGGTTATTAACGTTGTAAGGTGAAGTCACTGGGCCCGAAAGGATGGCAAGCCATCGGCCTCTGCCACTCCAGGAGCTTGTGCTTTTCTCCGAGGTTTTATAAAAAACAAATTTAAGCAAACACAGCAGGTGAAGAAAGAAGCACCTCTGTGCTCTCGGGACTTTGCTGGGCAGAGGCAAGCTTTGTCTCTGCCACCTCCTCCCAGCTAAGCTGACTGTCTTCGAACTCCCCCAGGAATCCTTCTTGCCATCTTCCCCAAGCTAGTGGATGGCAACCTCATGTTTGGTTTTCTTGCTCTCAACAGTATAGTTCTGGCCACTGAGTCATGTGACAGCTTGCTGGCATGGAGAGAGCCCTGGGTGGGGAGTCGCAGGTCGGCTTCCCCCAACCCCTCCTTACTGGTGGAATGACCTAGGCAAGTTTCTGCTCCCTGCTCAGTTTCCTTGCCTGCGAACTAGGAGGGCTGAGCGAGATACATTCCTTCCATTTTTCCTTAAGCAAATATTTATTTAGCTCCTACTCTGTGATAGGCACTGAGGATGGAATTGAAAACAAGACAAACAGGGTCCTGGCCCCTACATGGAGTATATGGAACAGTGGGGGAAGAAAGGAAGTAAAAGAAAACAGTCTGAGCATCCTTGTAGCTCCAGAAACCTTTGAATGCATCATTGACAGTAGTCCAATGTGCTGTCCTTCTGATTTATTGGGGACCAAAGTCTTTACCTAAAGATGTGGGGTCTCATTTCCTGAAACTGATGCCTGAAAATCCATATAAGTGACAAGGAGACCTTCATGGCCCTGAAGTCCCCCCTCAACGGACACCTGCTACACCTCTCCTGAGGGCCACGTGTCTGCAGCCCTCACTCCAGTTGCTACTTTAACTGCGGGAGTTTTCAGAAACAGCAGCCAGGTCTGACACAACACCAGCCTGGAGCTCCACCCTTCCACGGAACTGTTATTTTTAGGCTCTCTTGTTACATCCATTGCAGACCTGCTCCGTGACCCATGCTTGTGGCTGGCACCACGCACATGTGACTTCTTGAACGTGGGGCTGGCTTATTTTGAAAAACACTCTCGATCCCATCTGTACCTGCAACACTCAGAGGACTCTAGTGTGGGAAGCGCTGTGGGACCTCCCGTGTCCCCCAGACACAGGCTGTGCAGCAGGAAAGCTACCCCTGAGAGGCAGCGGCAAAGCTGCCCAAGAGCCAGCGAGTGGCCCAGTCACAGAGGCGAGTGCATTGTTTCCATGTTTCTTTCCTCCACGTTCTTATCCATGTGACTTGACGCCAGAGTTTCTGGTACAGTGAAATGCTCTTATCCAATCTGGGGCCATGTTACCTGAGCACCGGGCTTCGAAGTTGTATCCTGAAAAACCATACCTTGTCATCTGTGTAAGATGTAGAGCTCTCAAAGTAACACATAATGAAACTGGAGTATTTCTAGAAGGTGTTGAGCATGAATCATCTATTTCTACCAGAAATTCTGGTCTTTTTTTTTTTTTTTTTTTTTTTTTTTGTTCATAGAAAAAAATACTTCTGAGGCAGGTAACGTAACAAAAGGGACAAAACATTGCCACATAGATCCAGGCCTGTGGTCTATTTGTGTGGCAGCAGGAAGCAGAGGAGCAATATGAAGATTCCCTTCAGCTGAAGCAAGTGACTTCCTGCATCCTAAATCCATGAGTGGTGGCACCCCACGCCCACCTCCTGTTGCCTCCAGACCCATTGTTTTATTTGCACATTGGTTTGTTCGTTGTGTTATTTCTGGTCTGCAGTGATCTCGGTTCTTTCTTATCATGGGGTGACCGCCTGTGCTATTCCCACCACCTGAAACATACGCACCCTGGAATATGTTCTGCACCTGGTGAACTCATTCTGATCTTGGTTTAAAGGTCTTTCCTCCAGGGAAGCTGTCTCAACTCCTTCAGGTACAGGTGGGTTTCCCTGTTCTTTTTTTCATGGCATCCCATATATTTCCTTTGTAGCACTTATTTATCACGACAGTATTTAAATGATCATTTGTTAAATTAACTTGCTGAGTATCTGTCTTCCCCCGATTTTAAACTTCATAGAGCAAGCCTCATTCTTTCACTGCTGCTGCTATGACACCCAGCACAACGCCTTACAAATAAGAGTATTTTTCTCAAAAACTGCGTTGATGTGATAGGTATCCTTGCCCTACAAATTCACAGACTAATAAGGGGCCAACTGAAAACCAGTGTGCTGTGTTCCCTGTTACAGAAACATGTCCACTGTGCTGTAGAAGCCCAAAGAAAGCAGCAAGTGTTTCTTCCTGAAATCATGTGAGGGGAGACTGAACAGAAAGGGGAGCATGAGAGCTGGCCTTTGAGGTAGGAATAGGAGTTTGAGTGAGAAGAGTAGAGAAAGGAACTCTAAGAAGATTTGGTACAAAAATGACAGGTATGACGAATGTATAGAATGAACTCTGGGGAAGGCACACAGTTGATTGCATTAGAATAGACCATGACTATCCAAGAATGCAGGACGCGAGTCTGGAAAACTGACGGAGGACTTGTCTTTTCCTCTAGTGACTTTATATTTGAAGTAAACAGCAACAGAACTTCAAATATGTAAAAATTGAATCATCAGTTTGTGTTCTAGAAAGTTCTCTCTAGCGGCAGAGTGACAGATAGATTGGAGTAGGGAGGGAGTGAAAACCATTTAGAGGGCCATTGCAGTGGCCCAGGCAAGAGATGACCTGGCCCTGGGGTGGCTGGTGTGGCATGAGGGACAGGCACGGCCGAGATGGTGGAAGTACAGCCTGGAAGGCTTGGTGCCGTTAGATACAGGAGTGCTCCAACTGTGACTCAGGACCCCAGCATGGGCACTGGGTGACTGTCTACGGCATCAGCTGTGACAAGCCTGTGCGAGGCGCAGGTTGAGGAATCCGGAACGAGATGAGGACGGGGAGCGCATTGGGTTTTGAACACACTGGGTTTGGCGTGTCTCCTTCACATCCTGGTGGGAATGTCAAGAGTGGTGTTTCTCGACCTTCTTTTCTTTTTTTTTTTTGAATTTTATTATTTTTTTATTTTTTATTTCAGCATATTATGGGGGTATAAATATTTAGGTTACGCATATTGCCCTTGCCCCATCTGAGTCATTGTTTTCACGATTACCCCTTAATAAGGAGATTGTTTAGATTTTTTTCCTAATTGCTCTGTCCCCAGGAAATTTTGACATCAGATATACTGTCTATCTGTTGACATGCTGTATGTAGATCTGAGCTTTGTAAGATAAAACAGTAGAATTTTCCCCCTCCCCCTCCAAGAACCCATTTTGCCCCCTGAGGGGTGATATCACCCCCACGGAAGACATCAGAGGGAGCACACGGAGGGAGGTGGCTGACACAACCCCCTGTAGGAGGTAGGAAGGCTTCATGCACAGGAGAATTTGCAATGGACTTTGGAGATTGGGTTCAAAACCATTTTTAATTAAAACCTAAAATTACAGGAAAAATTCACGGGGAAAGGGTGCTTTGGGCTGGGCGCGGTGGCTCATGCCTGTAATCGTAGCACTCTGGGAGGCCGAGGTGGGTGGATCACTCGAGGTCAGGAGTTCGAGACCAGCCTGAGCAAGAGCGAGACTGCGTCTCTACCAAAAATAGAAAGAAATTAGCGGCCCAACTAAAAATATATAGAAAAAATTAGCCGGGCATGGTGGCGCATGCCTGTAGTCCCAGCTACTCGGGAGGCTGAGGCAGTAGGATTGCTTAAGCCCAGGAGTTTGAGGTTGCTGTGAGCTAGGCTGACGCCATGGCACTCACTCTAGCCCAGGCAACAGAGTGAGACTCTGTCTCAAAAAAAAAAAAGAGAGAAAGAAGGAAAGAAAGGGTGCTTTGGATTTGCATATCTGGGTGCCTTACAAATGCCACATGAAACCACAGGGGCAGGCAAGAGTGCCAGGAGAGAGGGCCCCCAGGAGGGAGACAGAGCCCTGGGCAGCCACCAGCAGTGCTGTCCACCAAGTGGGCATCCCAAGAGCAGCTTCTCACAGGAGGAGAGAGCCCTGGGAGGCAGCGAGATGGGCTAATGCTGCGGCCACAGGAAAAGCGCTGACAAGGTGTCAGTGTGGCAGGTCACAGCTCGTGAGTGAAGCCTCCAATTGGCAGAATTTGAGTAGAGTAGAAGCATGAATAAAGGTGAATATGCAAGTCAGCAGGTTTAAAACACATTTGCAAAGATTTTGCGGGAAGAAAGAGGGAAAGTTATTGAATTGTGTATGTGGACCAGATCTACCACTGGTTCACCCTTAACCCGGAGAGTGAAGTCCTTGGGAGTCGCAGCCCAGTGTGGGGCAGGGGTCTCCTGTGAGACCTTCTTTCTACCTTGGGTGAGTCCCAGCCTTTGACTTTTGTCTTCTTCCTCCTGAGTGTCTACTGAAAAAACCGCAGCTGATCAATGCATGTGTTCAGGGCAAAATCTAACCTCTTGGTAAGTCCTTGTTGTCCTGTTAGCTTTTCAGTGCTTTTAAGAAGGATTTTATTTAACATTTTATTCCAACTTGTATTATTTTCAATGGAAGGGTTAATCTAAATATCTGAGCCCACTATTACCAGAAATGGAATAATGTCTGTTGATTTTTCTTATAAGTTTGGTAACAGCTTATCTAGCTTTTAAAAATCCTGTATTTTTATTGGCTTTCACATTCCATTTATAGATTTCCTTAGAGAAAGTTGAATTTCTTTTTAAGTCTTCCTATTTCAGCATATGGTATGTCTCTTCATTTCTTTAAATTTTTTTCTCATTAGCATTTCAATGTTGTTTTCTATATAATTTATATTTTTGTTAAATTTTTACTTTTAAAAAATTTATATCTAGATGCTTTATTTCTTTGTTATATTGATATAAATATTAAGCCTTTAATATTTTCCCCAGAGTTCTGCTTTAACTCTATCCCATAGGCTCTGATAGGTGCTAGCATAATTATTTTCATTTTTAAGATATTATTCAAATATATCCCTCATGGTAGAGTTGCATACAAAAGAGTATTTTAGCATTTCCAGATGCCAGAATTTTTCTTTTTTCCCCTAGCTTTATTATTAACTACTAAATGAAATTGCTTTGTGATCAGTGAAGCTTTTCTGTACTTATTCTGATTTTTGGAATTTAGTGAAGTGTTTTTTGTGACCTTGTATATGGTCAATTTTTGTGACTATTCCAAGTGTACTTGGAAAAGAATATTTTCTGTTTTCAAGGTATAACATTCAGTGTATGTCACTTAAACTTACTTTATTAATTACATTATTTTGTATTGATTTGCACTGAAAACATAATAAAAGGGAACTAAAGTCTCATAAATAGACTTAAAGTTTTCTCAGTTTTTGCAAATCCAAAATGTTTGTCTTCTGCTTTTTGACTTGACAACAGTTTGTCTAGGTGTAAAATTCTGTGGTTATGCATTGTAGACATTGTAAAATCTCTTCCAGCTTGGAGTGTTGCTATACTGAAGCCCAAGACAAGCCTGATTTTTTTTCCAAGGTGACTTGATCTTGCTACCAGAAAGTCCAAAGAATTCTTTGTATCTTTAAAAATCCAGTCACTTTTTAAGGATATGTCTCAATGTTGATCATTCTGTGTTCATTTTTCCTGCCCCTTTCAGTCTGAATGGTCTAGCCCTTTACATATGAAACTTTTTAAATTTATATTTATTAAAATGATGCTGTATTCTTATTTTACACTTTTGGTTTTCTTTTTCAGGTATATTTAATCTACTATTTGCCCTTCATACCTATCATCTTCCTGTTATTAACCTTTGTTCATTTCCATTCAATTTCATTAATTTTCCTCACTTCCATCCTATGGGCTCTTGGCATGTTTCTAGCAGAATCGAGCTCATTTCTGATGCTCTCACTGTGGTCTTTATGTCTAGGTTGGCATCTTTGCCAACTTCTGCCCGCTTGTGTTTTATCTCCTGTTGTCTTGCTAAGCATTTCCCGAATTATTGTATATCTGGCTTTTTGAGCCCCTGGATCAATTCATTAAGTTTTTTTTTATCTTTTTAAATTCATGACAGTGTGTTGGGTCACAAATTTCATCTGTTTTATGGCAATATTTTTCTAGCAAATCTTTTAAAACTCCACTTTGTTTTTTTTATTTTGTTCATCCTTTTCTCATGTATAGATACTGTGCTTGTTCCTTTTTGATTGCCACTCACCCATCTTTAAGTGAGGTGCGATCTTTCTGAATTAGCTATCTGTAAGATGTTTGGGGTGGCAGGGGCCTGGTGCAGCCAGGGCTGTATTCTAAGCTGGCAGGAACTCTCCTTACACATAGAGTTGCATGAGTGAGAGAAAACGTTTAGTTTGGCTTCTCCTTCTGCAGAGACTGGCAGCTGCACACTGGGAGATCTCTTTCCTCCCTCTGTCTGGCCAACGCAATAAAGAACCAACTTTTTAATCGTTACTGAGTATCTGACTCATTGAATCCCTCAGTTTTCTGGAACTGTGATCACACACCACTTCCCTTTAGAATACAGTTGATCTCCAAGTGCCACCACTGTCACCACCATCACTGAATTCTTTAGCTTCAACCTCTTCCTTCAATCCAGTTTAAAGACTAGGACATGAAAAATAAAAGTGTGAAGAAATTTCCAGAACGGGATAACTTCTGCAAAGGGCAGAGTCCTGATGCAACAGCCATCAACACACCGAAGGTGTAAGTTTCCTATTTGAGACAAGGAGTCTCTGTTTTCCTTTGAAAAAAATTATCATATTTTGATTACATCATCTAGGAAGATAGACCGTCCTGGCAAATAAAAGTCACCAGCTTCTGTGTCCAGGGACACAGGTCAAATAGGGTTTCTAGTGACCTATCTCAGCAAGGCAGTCGGAAGCAAGTGAGCTTTATATTAATATATATTTAATTAATATATATTTAAATATTTATATATTTATATATTTATTTATATATTTATATATTATATAAATATATATAAATATATATATTTATATATTTATTATATATAAATATATATATTTATATATTTAAATATATATATTTTTAAATATATATATTAAAATATATTATATATTTAAATATATAATTAATATATATTTAATATAAAGCAAGTGAGCTTTATATTAATGTGCTATATGTTGAAATATTGGTGATTTTATTTATTTGTTTGTTTATTTATTTATTTAAGAGATGGGGTCTCGCTCTATCACCCAGGCTGGAGTACAGTGGCTCAATCATAGCTCACTGCAGCCTTGAGCTCCTGGGCTCAAGTGATCCTCCTGCCCCAGCTGAGTAGCTGGGACTACAGATATACACCCCCATGTCTAGCTAATTTTTTTTCAATTTTGTTTTTAAAGACAGGGTCTCGTTATATTGCCCAGGCTGGTCTCAAACTCCTGGCCTCAAGCAATCCTCCTGCCTCAGCCTCCCAAAGTGCTGGGATTCCAGGCGTGAGCCACCACACCTGGCTCATATGTATTTTTACGGCTGCATGTGCATGTATCTCATATTTGTTTTCATCAGAGAGATTCAGGAGACAGTTCTCCGAATGAAAAGATTCTTGTGTTTGTTTTCTGAAACATCCAAGAAGCACCTGGAAAGACAATAGGAATATGTCACTACTAATCCGTGGGTGCCTACAATGTGTTATTCACTCTTTGTAACAACTCTGCACAGTATGACTGATCATCTAACATATTGCAGATGTCATACTTAAGGCTCAGAGAAGGTAAGAAACTTTCCAGAGTTATCTATTGAGCTAGGACCAAAGCTGGGATTCAAACATAGGGCCCTATAGCCTCTCCTGTACCACACTGCCCGGATCCTAGAGGGTGAGCTGGTGCCACCTCGAAGACAGGAAAGTGGGAAAAAATCCTAGGATTCCTGCAACAAAGCAAACCTGGTCCTGACAAGGGGCCACAGGTCTCAGAAGGGGACTTGCCCAGGGAACGCAGGGTGCCGGGAGCTCCATACCTCCCTCCTCCAGCCTCAATTTTCCATTACCACCAGACAGCTGTTTGAAATACTACAGCTCCAATCCCCATGACCCTCTCAGAATTCCTCCACCATCCCCAAGGCCTCCCAGTCCCAGTATGGGAAAGTCCGCTTTAGAGGGATGTTATGAATATTGAGGAACAAGTGATTATAAATCTTTTGGCAAACGTAGAGTCCTACAGAAATGCTAACCGTATGTTCCCATTTAACTTCATTTATAGCATTTGGAAACCACTCAGACATTTTGCCTCTTGTGTAGGACTTACACGAGTCAGAATTTGCAAAAAAGTCATTAGGCATCTCTTATGCAAGGCATAATGGAAGTTCTCTTCATTTTCATGCTGTCTGATCCGGAGGGTTTCTGTTTTGTTTCGTTTTGTTTTGTTTTTGCTTTGAATACCCTGTAGTTGGTTGGGTCTGTTACAAATAATCTCTTAATTATGTGACTTAGTCCAGTTAAAATACTTCATCTATTTGCCATTTCTCTGAGGGCACTTACAGTTCATTAAAAATCTGAGTTCTGTACAGTTGGCCTTCGTCTTGGATGATAAGTTTAACACGATTTCTTTCCTTGCGTTTCCATTTTCTTCTGCAACAACCTACCCTGCCCCCAAATTAGTGTATATATCTCCAAAATCCAATTATCTGCGTTAACTGGGGACTTGCTGTCTGGATAAATGATATCTATAAGTGTTCCAAGAAACTTTAACAATAATAACTTTATCATAATTAATAGTTATGAATTAATCTAAGAGACTTTCATTAGAGTTTCCAGAAAGGAATACAATTTCACTACTCAGAGAGACTTCACTCTGTTCTCATCACACGTTTCCGTGGAAGTTCCAAAGAACAGACACAAGGAAAGGTGGAAAGTCAGAGTCAAGAATGAAACGAAATGAGGTTCCTGGTTGTCCACGAGCTGGAGAATCTCCTCCTCCGTTTCCCTGAGCTGGAGTTGCTTCCTCTTTGTTTTTCCTAAAACGTCAGATGCTTCTGGTGTTTTCTCTCTCCTCACTGGAGTGCTAATGAATTCCCCCCACTGCTCTGGAATGCCATTAAGTTGTGATTGCTTTCCCTCATGAGGTCTTTGTGGAGGCCACAGTTAGACCAGTGTCTTCTCCCCGACACAGTCCCCAAAGGTCCTCTCCACTCAGGGCTCAAGGTCCACTCACTGGCTGGGCTGCATTCCACAGCCCCGAAAAAGTTTCTGGAGGTTTGGGGCTCTGAAATACCTCCTCAGATTCTTCTGCATCTTTATTAAACTCAATTAGTACCAAGATGTTTTAAAGCAATTGAGTCTAAATATCTATAGACAGTTATCATGGCCTTCAGTCAAGCAACACGATAACCCGCTTCTGCCCCGTCTCGGGAAATGCACAGGAGCAGTATTAATGCTGCTTCAGAAGATCTTTGGCGGCACCAAAATGACTCTGACTCCCTTGTTATCAGAAGCAGAAAGTAAATTCGTCTCTGCCCTCTGCACACAGAGAAGTTTCTCCCGTTCTTCCTAGGAATTCACAGTGCAGAGTGCAAACAATGGGGAAATGATCAAATGACAATCATGAAGCCACATTTTATTGAACAGGCTTTTATATTTGCAAGATGTCTTCCCTTCCTGTTGTCACTAAACTGCTTTTTTCTCCTCTATTTATTTTTGCTCTTATCTTCTGGTAAAATATGTCAATGTACACTTTGTAGCAAACTTCACTGCAGCAAACTTTGAACGGATTCTGCTTTAATATCTTCAGGGACAGTGACTAAAGTCATTATTCGTGTGTGTGTGTGTGTGTGTGTGTGTGTGTGTGTGTAAGAGAAAGAGCCAATATGTGAATGAGTGAATAAATAAGAGAATAAATGAATAAAAATTGCAAAAGGGATCAAACGCAGATAGAAGATAGTATAATTTAAAAAGAAGAAAGAAAAACTGGTTACTTTCTAAATTCAGTATTGATGTTGTATTATGACTAACATAATCCGTCCTGTAAATGCGTGATGACTGAGGAAGGCATGTAGTGAGTTACTGGCTGTGGGGACAGTCCTAGATTTTAAACCTGGCCCCACTATTTACTGGCCTCCTTAACCACTCTGACCCTCAGTTTTCTCTTCTGTATGGGGCAGGTCATACTCATCATGCTGTCCACTTTGTAGGACCCAAAATAGAATGACGTCATACAGGGCTTGTCACTGTGCCTGGCACAACAAGGGGTTGAACAAATGTAGTTATCTCTGGATAGCATCCAGGTAAGTGTTAAAGTGAAGCAACTTCTTATTTTTGCTAAATATGTGATGTGTGTTCCATGGATCTATTCTCTCACATCTCCTACTTCTTATCTCCTATATTTTAACCCTTAATGTTTACTGTAGTAACTTCAGTACTCATTTCAGAATCGGGACTCAGCACTCCACGTTCCCCGAAGGTCATAAAGACCGTGCTAAGTAATCCCTCTGCTGGGCCTTGACCAGTCTTTGGGGGACGGCTCCCAGGCCCGAGGTGGCACATTGGTCCCGTCTGTCCTCTTCCGGTACAGCCTTCCTGGTTTGGGGTGATGCAGCCGCACTGGAAGCGTGAAACAAACGCAAGTGCCCCCACAATCGAAGAAACGTCTCTCCACGTAAACAAGAAGCATATAAATAAGAAGTAGGAAAAAGGCAACTGAGCATTTTTTTGAATTCTAAAAGGTATGGTTTGGCCTCTCTTTCAGAGCTTCTTATCTGAAGTTGAAAACAGGATTCTTGGACTCCTTATTGCCAATAAAACTTGGAAGTGTTGAAGGAAACCCACAAGGGAAGGCATCTTAGACACGGAGCCACCACGTTGCCTGTAGATGCAGTCCTAGTTCCACCCTGTTGATCCTGTCAAAGCAAAACCGGGCAACTGGGACCGTCATGCCGCTGCCATGACTGAACATTGGGTCCAGGAGAGGAAAAGGAGCCAGGAGTGAGTCTGCTGTGAGTGGGAAAGTAGAAAGTAGCAGAGCTACTTAGCTGAGAGAGGTGGGGACTAAAGCTTCATATGATTAAGAAAATAATGAATCTCCAAATTAATAGCTGTTGGCCAGGGAGATATCAAAATAAAATGCTGTTTTGATTTAAGGTTCAATCATCTTAGCTAGGATTGGGATTTCTGCACAAGATGGACACAGCTGGGAGCCCTAGGGCTGCCACCAAGCAGAGGGCACTGAGCCCACAGATGGAGACATCGCTGTGTGCCAGGGCCAGGGGTCAGCCTTGCAGGAATGGTCTCATTCGATCCTCAGAGAATGCCAGGAGTAAGGTGCTATGGCCATCATCCCATTTTATGTATGGGAAACTGAACTTGGGAATATCAATAACCTGACCAGGGTCAGACAGGGCTGGCATTCACACTCTAGTGTGGGGAGTCTCAGGGCCACACTCCTGCCATCCTGCCTCCTGCAGGTGGACCTCGGCAACTGTGAGATAGAATGCAGGGATGTGTTGGATGCGAGCTTGGATAATAGTTACCTATGCCCTGTCCTAAGCCCAAGATACAGCAGGGTTGGCGAGAGTGTGCTTTCTGCTTCAGAATGGCAGGTAAAATGTCAATATTCCAGTGGACTCCTGGGAAACGGACAAGGGACTCAGTGAGGGATGGAATATGCACCAAGAAGGTGTGTGTGTGGCTCAGAGTCCCGGGCAAGCTGGCAGGGCTGGCCCTGCCCCATCCTTACACACCCCTCTTTCCTCTTCACCAATTTCACCCCTTTCTGACCTCACGGCTGAACATTCTCACCTCCCCATTGCCATCCTCACCCACCTCACTGCCACCCTGCCCCAAATCCTGGCTACCCAGTTCGAGCATCTTCCCTCCCAGCATGAATACTTGTATACTCAAACTTCCAGTTGTAACTTGACCTTAATTTCTCTTCCTTCTGGGAAAGCTGCTGATCTCGGGGCTTGCTATTTACTTATTATACTCTTGTGCTCAAAATCCTGGCTTCAACTCCATAGAAAACATCTTTTCTTCAGATAGGACTGAAATTAAGCCATGATAGAAAAAAATTACTTAATTCTAAATAAAAGCAGCACCCCTTTTTTCTTAAAATTTCATGAACTTTAGTATCAGTCTGACTTCTGGAAACTTTTCCTCCTGAAACCCATGTGTTTTCTGAACCCAACGTTTTAGCCTTTATGATTACTTTACATTTCTATCTCTTCCAATAGGGTTTTTGCAACTTAGGGATCAAGATTATTGTGTAAGAACATTAACAGCTAATAAATTAGGCTCCTCCTTGCTGTTTTTCTGAGCAGGGCTGGCAGAGCCGAGGCTCTACAGAATTGGGGGGGAACTTACACTAAGGCTGGTCCTCTACTTGGGCTGTAAGGTCACAATTCCTTGCAAGAACTGGGCTGCTCCTAAAGAGGCATGTGGATCTGAAATTCACCGTGGGATAGGTCCATCACCTCTTTTCTGAAACGCTTTGAGCCAACGGGATTCAGAATTTTCTAGATTTCAGAGAACAAATGTGCATATACTGTATTTTATGTAACATCCCCTCTCAAGATCTTGAGCAGCATCCCCTAGTCAAACACTTTCATATTTCTGCAGCTAAATAGATGAATATTTACATTGAGTGGGGTAGGTATAAAATATATAGTTCAGTCTATCTTCGACTATGAAATGAGTTTAGATCAGACCAGTGTTTGTTGTCCAATGAGTTAGCAAAACCCTTTAGTTTTCAGTGTTTTGGATTTGGGATTTTATGGAGAAAGGATTTGGACCCCGTAAATGCAAACAGCTGCCACTTTTTGAGCATGCTTTTGCTCTCCTGTAATCCCCCAAAGAGCCTGCACAGGAAGGCGCTGTTCTCAGCTGCGTGTCACAGATGAGGGCACTTCCATGTAGAGCATCTAGGAAAACTGCCTGAGGGCACAGAGCTAGCTGAGGATTCAGATCTGGTGCATTGAACCCCATGCAAGGCCTGTGCTCTTGCCACTGTGTGGTTCCCTCCCTAAGAAAATAACCGGCTTGACACAGTCCCTCCAGGTGACAGCTTTCTATATCCCACCTGCCAAGCAGGCTCCTGGCTGCTCCGCCTTCAAGCTGTCCTCACTCAGGTCCGCTCTGAGGCCGGTCAGGCGGACGTGGATCCCCTGCTATTTATGCAGGCCTCTTTAGTTTTCTTGCTAAAGATACGTTTAAAATAGTTCGGTGCCCCAGACATTCTCGCAGCAGTCATTTCCTTCCCTTCTCCCTTATTAATGGGCTTGTTCCTTTCTCCTCCCCGGTGCTGCTCTGAGGCCCTGTGGAAGGCCTGTTTATTGCCTTTGGCTGACTCCACCTTTCTCCTTCACCTCCCCCAGCCTTATCTGCGCCCTGCCGGCGAGACTAACCTTTGTGCCTCCCCTCCTGCATGTTCACAGGGGAGCCTTCCCGCCCGGGTCCGTGCGAGCATGTGCCTGGCTTCACGGCCTGCGGGATGACGTGTGCTCCTGGCCGCCTCCTCCTGAGGGCCTGGGCCAGGCTGTGGGGAAGTCACACTCTGGGTTAAAAATGTTCAAGCTCTGTGTGAAAGAGCCAGTGTCTTAAATTTCCTTTTGCATTTCATCTTTTCCCAGGGCACGGGGCTGTGAAGATGCACACCCTACCCGGCAGGGCTGGGGCTGGGGCTGGAGCGTGGGCCACTGCAGGGCAGCTCCCTGAGGCTCTGTGAGTCACTCAATGCAACAGGAACCTGTGGCCGACTTGGCTTCTGTGCCCCAAACCCTGCCTGGAGGCCTCCTGTTTCCATCTCGGCTATCGGAAGACACTGGCCAAGAGTGAGGCCGAGCTGGTCTGTCAGCTCAGCCCGGGGGTGACCTTCCAAGCAAACTTTTACTTACCCTCTTTTTTCTTCCTGTCTTCACCTATGAAATGGGAGTCCTGAGAGTATTACCTGCGCTGTTACTGAGTTGTCAGGAGGAGGAAGTTAATTAACTGATTGACTCCGCAACTGCTCAGGGCCACCTCTCTGGACACAGAGACTGCCACTCTTTGGTGCTGCAATGTGAAGTCCTAATGCCACCAAGACTTACAAAGGCCCGTGTCAAGACTGTCATCTCCACTACTTTCCTCACCATCGCTATTGTTGCACTGTCATCTTGATTTCATAGAATATCGAATGTCCTTCGTGTCAGACCTGACATAGCTCCTGCCATCCCTTGGGTGGCCTCATTGTATAGATTAGGGAAGAGGATTCCATAAACTTGCCTGGGGATGGGCCCAGACAGGGATGGGAGCAGACCCTGAGGGTGAGGGTCCCCAGCTGGTGCTCTGTGCTAAGGTGACCGGCCATCTTGGTTTGCCAGGGACTCTTGTGGTTTTGGCACAAAAAGTCCCTCATTCCAGAAATTCTCTTAGTCTTTGGCAAACCAGAGCCGTTGGTCACCTTAAGCCTTTGGTATTTGTGAGCCTTGCTTTTGTAATCAAAAGAATATGTTTGCTGTGCTTTTCACACAGCTTTTTACAATGGGAAGAAAACCCTGCAGATGCCAATCTTGCACATGGGCAGTATTTTAAGGCACTGAAACCTACAAATTCATAAAATAGACATTTTCAATTAGCCATGTTGCATTTTTTTATACTTCACTTCCATGCCATAACACATCAGATTATTCCAACCCCAATGAGTCATCTGTTGCTGGCTGTTCAGAAGGAAATGCACTTTCAGGTTGACTGAGAATGACTTCCATGCTGTTAATAAAGAAATTCCACTAGGTTCTAACTAACTTTTGGGAGTAGCTTACAATTCATCAGGCTTAATCCTCTATGTTTGAAAACCTTGGGCCCTCTGGAACACATTATAAGGAGCTTTTGTTGCAGAGCACACTGATGGAGTGAAGTACTATGCAAACTGAAACATCAAACAGTGTTATTAATCCAAATAACTTACCACAGAGGCTGTTTTTTTTGGAAGAGAGTGGGTAAATCCAAGACTTCACTTGGCCTGAAATATGCAGGTACTCGAGAAAAGTGATTATTGCTCCCACTGGTTCAGTCTATAATGAATGTTTACTGCATGCTTAATCTATGCTTGTCACAAGTGTTGGCCATTGAAATAAATTGTATTGGATCAGACAGAAAATGGCTGCTCTCCGCATGGAGCTCCAGTCTAGTGGAAAAGAGAAAAGTATACAATTACACAAATGAGGATGGAATTATAATTGTGATAAGTGCTTTGAAGCAGAGTGCTGGGTGCTCTGGGAACGTTTAGCAGGGCACCAAATCTATTCTGGGGAAGGAACATTTAGGTAAAAATCTGAAGGATCAGTTAGTCAGGCTCAGATTTTTGGAAACAGCACTCTAGGTGGGAAGATTAGCACGGACAAAGGCCCTGAGATAGTGCAAAATTTGGCATATGTTCAGATACTGAAAGAAGGCCCCTGGGCCACTGACTTGATAGGAACAGGAATGACATTTGGATCCCTGTGACTAAAGGTAGCAATATCTTTGCAAACTCTGTGAGCAATGAGAACCTCTTTGGTAGCTCTGCTGATGCCACTCCTTGCACTAAGACCTTCCAGTCAGTTCCAGTGACATCACGGAAGAAGAAGACCTCAACATCATCAACTTCCTCAAGCTGTGATAGGGACTCAAAATGTGGAGGAGGCTTGTACCCAGCCAGAAAGAGACAGTGGGAATTGCAAACAAGGTTCCTTCATCCTAAGACATCTTAAGACAAATTTTTCTTCCAAAGACTTCCATTCCCAGAGGCCACGTGGGTTTACCAACCAGAAGAGCTCCTTCTTCCCTGCTCCTCTCAGTGTTGCCAGTGAGCCTACAATGGGTGCTATTCCGTCCCTGCCTGAGATGTTGCTTCTCACAATTGTCAGCAGCACCCTGCACCTGCAGGAGAGTGTGTGAGTGCCTCCACTGGGGGTCTCCAGAGAATTTCTTGCATAATCACTATCCTTTGTTCTCCCTCCTGTCTAGCATGTGAAGAGCACCATTCATTTTGTCAACAGTAACCATGATGGGAGTGATCACAAACCTGTTTGCTCTGAGAAAATCACTTACCTCTTCACCATCCTCTGAGGCTCTACTTCTCATTCATCCTCGCCTGCTGCCATGGGTGACCCTACCGGACAGTCACCACACACTATGTTAGGACAGACTCCTGTCATTCACTATCACAGAATAGGTGGCAGAAAAAATCCTACCGACTCTCAGATTAGGTCACTGGGAAAACTTGAGCATCAGATTTTTGTTTTTAATGAACATTTATACAGAACAAGAACAATCACGCCTTTGATGGTGATATATCCCTGCAAGGAAACCCTGGTACATGTTGTCCCTCTGAGAGAGACAGGTGGGGGCCACTGCAGTTTCTGGTTGGAAAGGGCTGCCTGCCAAGTTTTCTTAGGGATATATGTCACTTTGCGGTATCCCTACTGCCCTCCCCAGTAAAATAATAATTTGGAAGGGTTTGAGATGAAGAGAGTAAATCAATAGCAGACTGTAAAAGTTGCAACAATGTTCCACTGATTCATCAAACAGCACCTAAGGGCTTGAGAACTGCCCAGGGAAGGAAGCACCCCTGTACTTAAGGAAAATAATAAGCACCCGAATATTATTGTTATGTAATGAAAAGCCACAGAGGAGCAAGATTTGTTCTTAATCTTCAAGGTGGTTATGCAGATGTTACGGAAGTGAAAAGAATGCTTTTGTAAGACTGTGCTTTTGAAATTGCTCTTTCAACAATCATTTAATATGGCCGTGCTGGAGAGGCAGGGCTGTGTTGGATTTTAATTATAAACCTTGGGAATGGAGGTCAGGGTGAGTAGCCTAATGCCACTAACACATTCTTAATAAACTGTTAGACTGGGAATCATTTCTAAGTGTGGGACCAATTTGTCTTTAAACTATTGATATAAACTAATTGGTGTCCATATACCATGGACCCTTATTGAAAAGCAAGGTTGAATTTAATTACCAAGGTGGGACAGAACTGTGAACCCAAACTGCTATTAAGAAACGAGGCACATCCCAATTTGAGGAATCTTGTAATAATCTTGGTAGAAGAGCTGAATAGATTCACCTTGTAGAGACATGAATACCTAGGAGGCTAATTAATTTAAGTCATTGTAAAGCATCTTAGAGAGGAGTAGCAAAAACATGCTACTGGAAAAGGAATTGGTTGGGTCGTATCTATATAGAACTGTCAGTGGCCACACACAGAAAGCAGGATGAGAACTGACTGCATCTCAAACGCTGGGATAGCATGACAGCACATCCACCTAGAAACTTCCAGCAGAGTCCAAGGGTGCCAGTCTGGAAGGGAGATTTCCTGCACTTTTTCTCATTAGTTTCCTTCATTCTCATTCTCTCTCTCTCCTGCCCGTACTTCTCACCTTTTCAAAAAAGTTTTAGAAGTTTCTGGTTTTCTTATTGATTACTGCAAATATAAAGTTGTCCTCTGAAATAATATTGTCTTATTGTACTTTATAAGTATTTTTAATATTCAGCATTATTGCATACTTTTTCCTTCCAGATTAACTTTAAAATTACTTCTTCAAGTCCCTCTTCCAATTCATGAAATATCAATCTACTTTTGTTGATATTAAGTTAAATATATATATATTATTCCATCTAATATATAGACATCTAGTATATATATGATATTTAAGCCTTCTTTTTTCATGAACAATATTTCATTTTTTCTTCAATCAGCAAGTGAAGATTTTTATTGCTATTTTTTAGATGAATTAACCTCAGAGAGTTAAAATTACTTCTTGCCAAAGATCATACAGTCGATATTTCCAGAGCCACAATTTAAACAGAGGCCAATGAATATGCCAATTAATATGAGCTTATAAATTATTTTCTCTTATATAAGTATTTAAAACAATTTTATGATTTTTAAAAAATTATAGCGTTCCATATATAATTGAATCATAAGGAAACAGATTTATCACAATTACTGTAATAATACCAGTAAGGCACTTAAGCAATCTTTTAATTAGTAAAATACAGAATCATCTTAAAATATGACACATAAAAATGCACACATATTTTGGTTATGAATTTGGTGAAATAATAAAGTCCTGAAATACTCATTAAAACTAAAACAAAAGAATGACCACCAAAGGCCATCTGATTTCACCTTGATATGAATCCATCTAGGTAAGGATATACCAAAAGGAGAGTAAAGTACAAGTGATTCTGTTATTGTGATTATATTAATTTTTTATAATATTTACAAAATACCTTCATTCACATTGTTCCATTTGATTTCACTTTACAGACAGATGGTAAAAAGAGTCAGGGAAGATAATTTACTCCTAATAGGGAGTGGAGCTCGTATGAGGAAACTGGTAGCAAGATTTGTGCACTGGTCTTCTTGTTCTAAATAGAGAGCAGCAGCTATTTCATCAAAACTATCTTTGCTGCTGACCACTGAGAGGACTGAGCACATAAAATATGATTTTGATTACAGGTTTTCTTTAAAAAAAAATAGTTTCTTTAGAGCAGTTTTAGGTTCGCAGCAAAATTAAGCAGAAAGTACAGAGAGTTCCCAGATACCCCTGCTCCCTACCTCCCCCAAGCAGCCTGCCCTGCTGTCACCACCCCTCACTAGAGTGGCACAGTGTTACAATGGAGGAACCCACATTGACACATCACTACCCAACATTCATAGTTTACATTAGGGCTCACTCTTTGTGTTGTACAGATTTTTGAGTTTTGACAAATACATAATGGTGTGTGTCCACCATTATAGCATCATACGGGGTAGTTTCACTGCCCTAAAAATCCCCTGTGCTCTATCTTTTCATCCCTCTCCTTTTTCCTCTTCCTCTTCCTTTTACTGGCTCTATAGTTTTGCCTTTATCAATATGTCTATATAGTTGGAATTATACAGTATGTAGCCTTTTCAGACTGGCTTCTTTCACTGAGCAATACGCATTCAAGGTTCCTTCATGTCTTTTCATGGCTTGATAGACAGCTCATTTCTTTTCAGCACTGAATCATATCCCATTGTATGGTTGTACCAGGTCTGTTATCCATTCACCTATGTAAGGACATGTGGGTTGCCTCTAATTTTTGGCAATTATGAATAAAGCTGCTATAAACATCTATCTGCAGGTTTTTGTGTGGACATAGGTTTTCAACTCATTTGAGTAAATACCAAAGAGCATGATTGCTGAATCATATGGTAAGAGTATGTTCACTTTTGTAAGAAACTGCCGGACTCTTTTCCAAAGTGGTTGTACTCTTTTGCAATCTCACCAGCAATAAAAGAGGGTTTCTGTTGCTCCATGTCCTTGCCATCATTCGATGTCAGTATTTTGGATTTTTGCCATTCTAAGAGGTGTATAGTAATACCTCATTGTTATTACCTAATGGCATAAGATGTAGAGGATCTTTTTATATGTTTGTTTACCATCTATATATCTTCTTTACTGAATTTTTATTCAGATCTTTTGCCCATTTTTTAAATAAGTTGTGTATTTTCTTATTATTGAGTTTTGAGAGTTCTTTGTATATTTTGAATAACAGTTCTTTATTAAATGTGTCTTTTACAAATATTGTCTCCCAGTTTGTGGCTTGTCTTATTCCCTTGACAGTGTCTTTTGAAGAGCAGAAGTTTTTAATTTTAATGAAGTCTGGCTTATCAGTTATTGTTTTCATGGATCATACCTTTGGTGTTGTGTTTAAAAAGTCATTTCCATCTGTTTCCTTCACATTGAGAAAAAATAATTACAAAACAAAAAAAGAAAAAAAAAAAGTCATTTCCAAACCCAAGATCATCTAGATTTTCTCTTGCTTTATCTTCCAGGAATTTTATATTTTTGCATTTTACATTTACGTCCATAATTCATTTTGAGTTAAGTTTTGTGAAGTGTGTAAGGTCTGTATCTAGATTCTTTATTTTGAATGAGGATATCCAGTTGTTCCATCCCCATTTGTTGAAGAGACTCTCCCTTCTTCATTACATTACCTTGATCCTTTGTCGAAGATCAGTTGAATGTGTATGGATCTATTTCTGGGCCCTCTGTTTGGTTCCATTGATTTATTTGTCTGTCCTTTCACCAATATCACAGTGTCTTGATTGCTGTAGCTTTATAGTCAGTCTTGGAGTCTGGTAGTGTCAGTTCCTCTGACTTTGCTCTTCTTCAATATTGTGTTGACTATTCTGGGTCTTTTGCCTCTCCATATAAACTTTAGAATTCATTTTTCAATATCCACCAAATAACTTGTTGGGACTTTGATTGGGATTGTGTTGAATCTGTAGATCAAGTAGGGAAGAATCAACATAATGACAATATGAAGTCTTCTTATCCATGAACATGAAATATCTCTCCATTTATTTAGTTCTTCTTTGATTTCTTTCATCAGAGGTTTGTAATTTTTCTTATATGGATCTTATATATATTTTGTTAGATTTATACCTAAGTATTTCTTTTATTTTCCTCAGTAAAATTTTGTATTTTTCCCCATATAGACACATTTCTTTAAGTTCATTCTTAGGTGTTTTATATTTTTGGGTCACCATGTATTCACTTTTCAAATATTTAAAATCTACTTGGTGGTAGGCACTCTGCTAGGTACTGGTGATACTATGGGAAACAAAAATAGACTTGATATCCTCCCTCATAGCATTTACAGTCAAGTGGAGGACGCAGTGAGTACCCTACTTCCTGACTTGAAGAGGAAAATACATGGCCCACTAACCATTCTAAAAAAAAAAAAAAAGGTACTCAACACAGTCCTCTTCAATTAAAATGAAGTCTTGGTTTTCTTTTGCACATGCTAGAGGGGAGTGATGGGCCAAAGCTGGCAGAGGGTTTCACAGTTTCTTATCCTGTCCTACATAGACAGTCTAGCACCACCCAAGAGGTGCAAGATGTGGAGATATTCAACAACAACTATTGTATTTACTGTCAGATTTGGAGGCCTCAGCTGAAACTCTGAGTAAACGGGAAAGGTACCATCTTAACATAGTGTTATATGTATGTCATGAGCTCATACTAGTAGTTTTCAATATATTATAATTTAAATCATGTACCTTGACAAATAAATTTGGAAAACACTGCTCTATTGTTTTGCTCTTAAGTATGATGTAAGTTACTGGTTTGAGATAATTTTTTAATCATTTTGAGGGACTATTCTATGTGTAATTTGTTTAACTTTTATCAGAAATGGATATTGAATTTTGTTAAACGTCTCTTGACATTTATTAAAATGAACATGAAGTTTGTTTCTTTTGATCAATGATAGTCTTAGATTTCCTAATACTGAATCATTCATGGTTTCCTAGAGCATTATTCTTTTAATATAATGCTAGATTAGATTTGCTGGTGGTTTATATAAGTGTTTTGCATCTGCAGTTATACATAGACTTGGTAAAAAAAATTTTTGTGCCAAGCATTCCGTATATTGTCTAAATCATAGCCCTCTTTAAAAATTTTTTAGTTGAAGTCCAACATATGTGTAGAAAAGTATGTATATAGATTAATTTTCACAAAGTAAACACAACTGAGTAACAAGCACCCAAATCAAGAAACACCCCAGAATCTCCCCTTCACTCTCCCTTTTACTACCTATCCATCCAATGATAACCTTTATCCTGATTTTCAACAGCATAGTTGAACTATAGACTAATTTTATTTGTTTTCATATCTTATCTAAATGGACTCATACGTATGTACTATTTTGTGTTGGTCTTTAACTCAATGTTATGTTTGGGAGACTCAGCCATATTGTTGTATGTGGTTGTATATTATTTGTTCTCACTGAAATATAATATTCCATGTCTGGATACACTAAAAATTACTTATCCATTCTGTTCTTGATGGACATTTGGATTGTTTTCAGTTAGAGGCTATTACAAATATTGCTTCTATCTAGGAACATTCTAGTACGTGTTGTTTCTTTAAATATATGCACATATCTCTTTGGGGTACATAATTAGGAATGGAATTGCTGGGTTATAGGGAATGAAAATTGGTTGTTTGCTATTTTCTCATTGTTTTATAGGAATCCTTTATATTTTCAGGATGTAAAGTAAAAGGATGGAAAACAATATATCACGATATATCATGCAAAGAGCAACTGGAGTGGCTACAGTAATATTGGACAAAACAAAGTAAAAAAATTGTTACAAGAAACAAAGAAGTACATTTTATTATGATAAAAGGGACAATTCATCAGTAAAATGTAACAATTATAAGCACATATGCACCTAAAAACAGAGCCCCCAAATATACAAAGTAAAAATTGTCAGAATTGACAGAAGGAGAAATAGACAATTCAAAAGTAATAATTGCAGACTTATATACCCCACTTTCAATAATAGATAGAAAAACTAGGAACAAATCGGCAAGAAATAGAAGACTTTAATAGGAGTGAATGTTCATGACATGAGGTTAGGCAAAGCCTTCTTATATATGACATCAAAAAGACAAGTAGCAAAAAATAGATAAGTTTGACTTCATCAAAATTAAAAACTTTTGTGCTTCAAAGGAGACTATCAAGAGAGTGAAAAGACAACCCACAGAATAGGAGAAAATGTTTGCAAATCATACATCTAATAAAGGACTTACATCTAGAATACATACAGAACTCTTACAACTCAATAATAAAAAGAAAAATAACCCAGTTTAAAAATGGGCAGTGGATCTGAGTAGACATTGCTTCAAAGATAATATACAAATGGCCATTAAGTACATGAAACATTACTAGTCATAAGGGAAATGCAAATCGAAACCACAATGAGATAACACTTCATATCCACAAAAAATGGCTACAATTAAAGTTACTAATAATAACAAGTGTTGACAAGGGTGTGGAGAAATTGGAACCCTTGATATTGCTAATGGTAATGAAAAAGAGTGCAGCTACTTTGGAAAACAATCTGGCAGTTCTTCAAAAATTTAAACATAGAATTACCATATGACTCCTAAATAGATATGCAAGAAAAATAAAAACAAACGTGTGCACAAAAACTTGTACATAAATGTTCACAGAAGCATTGTTCATAATAGCACACAACCAAACATCCATCCATCAACTGATGAATGGATAAATAAAATGTGATATATCCGTGCAATAAAATGTTCTTCAGCAATAAAAAGGAATGAAGTACTGATATATCCTACACAGTGAATGAACAAAACATGCCCAGTGAAAGTTGCCAATCCCAAAAGACCACATACTGTATGATTCCATTTATATGACGTGTCCAGATTAGGCAAATCCGTAGAGACAGAAGGTAGATTAGTGGGTGCTTAGAGTTAGGAGGCTTGGGGAGGGAGAGATGGGGAGTGATTGCTAATTGGTACAAGATTTCTTTTATGGGTGATGAAATATTCTCAAATTAATTTTGATGATGGTTGTACAACTCTGAATGCACCAAAAACCATTGGATTGCATACTTTAAATGGGTGATTTGTATGATGCATAAATTATATCTCAGTAAAGCTGTTTAAAAAGAATAATTTCAACCTTGAGCCATTCATCCTTACATTATTTAAAGGATTATTATACTTTTGTATTTCCCACAGTGCTTGGGATACATTGCTAGTGGTTAATAAATGCTAACCAACTGAGTAAAACCTTTAGTGAAACTAGACTAACTGACCGAATGCACAGGGCACTTTAAGATTTCTCCTGAACACACAGACTTAGCCCATCCCACAGGACTGATCTGATGAAGAACAGAGCTCCTTCCTGGGTTAGATGAGAAGAGGAAGAACGCCCGACAACAAGACAACCAAGCTACAAGCCGCATGCTCCTATCTGCATGACTGATAAAGACCATCTGATGCCGCCTGTTATGCAGTGAGGCCATTCTCTCCACAAAGTCACAATATTTATTTTAACACCAGTGACTATTGAGTGTGTGTGTGTATCTATATAGTGATAAAACATTGCTCTAATATGTACACAGGGTCTGAACAAGATCAATTCATCAGGACAGTCATGCCGGCCTGCGTATGAGAGAAGTTGTTTATACAATGGGTTGATAGAGTACTGTGATACAAGCCACAGAGAAGCACTGTCTAATGTTCATAATGCATGATATATATTTCACAATATGGGCATTATATAAATAATTAACAGCAAGGACTAAAGATAGCACTGATAGGAATGAGAGAGATAGCATGCAAGAAAGTCTGCTCAAATACTCTGCTCTTGACGGGTGGCACAGAATTGCACAGTTCAGCCACGCACATCACGTATTTTAGGGGTATTCTTTATCAAGCACTGCCTTGTGGCATGGATTATTTTTCTACGTAATGACTGCTAGTCCTGCAGATACAAATTTGAAGCATTTTATGTATAAGTTAAAAGAAAAGTGGTTCTGCCGTCTTTTTGTATGAAAGTCAATGTGGAAAGAAATTGCCCCATGAAATAGCACACAAGAAGATGCAACTGTTTGAATTGCTCAGATGCCAGTGTTTTTCTCAGAAATGTTCTATTCAGGAATGGAGAAAGCTTAATTGGCAAGATATTGACGAGCCTATATGTAATTTATCTTTCCACAATGCTCAGTGCTTCCCCAAGCACCCTGTTGTCTACCTAGAGAGAAGCATTGTGTTGATATTTAGCTCATGTCCCCAAGGGCCTCTCCTTTCCCTAATACATATGTATTAATTCCCATTAACCTCATTTAGAGTGAGGAGTAATGCAGGCATGAAGAGAGAAGGCCAGACGGCCAGATGGCAGTGAGTGTCTGTTACCGTACATGAGTAAGTCTTCCCATAGACAGCCTTTATTTACCCAGTGAATTGACATTGTGAGTAACTCATCTTTGAGGACTGGTTGGTTCTCCTCCAGGAGCACCAGCAAAGACATGAACTCCCTCATACCCTTTCCTAGAGCTAGAAGTTACAATAGCTGTGAAAGACCCTGAAAAAAAGTAACCCTCCAAATCAACGCAGACATTTGCAGCCAGAAAGTGCACCAGGGACTATTGTGAACGTGCACAGGAGTTGTTTCTCTTCCAGACAGCCCGGCCCAGGGATCATGGCTGCTCCCTGTCAATCAACGCCCCACTCCACCCCCACCCACTTAGACCCCGGTGGAAACTGAAAGAAAACCCGCTAGATTTTTATAAATCTCTTTTTAAAGTCCTGTAATTCAGCAGCGAAATCAATTTGCTTCTCAACTCTCAACCCTTAGAGAGTAATGAAGAAGAATGGGCTGATGGTTATCTCTGAGGCTGACACAGAGGGTTACAGGGACTGCCGGCCTTACCTCTCAGTGTTGTTAGGTCCTCGGGACACACAGCTCGAAGGCTCTAGGATTTGCAGTGACAGTTTATAGGTCCTCTGATTAGAGACAGGGTTGGGAGGGCTCTGTCCAAAATTTGAAGGTGCTTCAATTTACTGAATGGCTTCGTTAAAATCATTGCGTCCTGCTCCTACGAAAAGTGTTATTATTGTCCTTTGAACAAGAAAAAACTCTAATTTTATTTTAAACAATAAAGCGAAGAACATTAAGGTATAAGTTGAAGCCAAGAAGAGGGTGGCCAACTGGGTCAAATGGCACCATGAGTGTTAGGGGGAAGAGGAGGCAAAGTGTTCTGTGGCCCTGTCTGTGTGAATGATTTCTCCGCCCACTTGGTGGGAGAGTTAGGGTGAAACCGGGAACAGTGCCGTGGTGGGTCCATCTTAGGCTGGAGGTCTTCCAGGCCAGTACAATGAAGAGAAAGAAGAAAAAGAGATTTGAAGATGCTTGTAAAGATGGATCCTGCCAAATCAAGCCAGAAAAGGAAGGATGAGAGAACATGGGGGCCTGTGGAGAATGAGAAGTTAGGGAAGGAAGGAATTGGCCATCAGTGGTTGCATTTCATCTTCACAATAACCCTACAAGGTAACGGGGATTAAAGAGATTAATTAACTTGCCCGAAGTCACATAGCTAACAAGAAGCAGATGAGAGATTCCAACTTGCTCTGTTTGTCTCCTGATCTAGCACATTAGCTACCACCATACACTGTCCACAGACACGTCCCTTCCGCCTATGGGTAAAGTGCCAACCCCTGCCAACTGCAGCTGGCACCAGCAGGGGAGAGTTCCAGTTCTAGACAGGGCGGAACTGATCAGACTAAGAGACTTGGTCTCCTTTTGGGGTGCCCTGATCCCACCGTGGGGTATGGTCCTCTTACCCAGAGCACGTTTACAAAACATCCAGTAACAGGATAATTTAGAAGGTCCACATCTCATCTCAAGCTTTTCTTTTTTTTCTCTTTCAATACTATGTACATTCAATCATTTTTTAGTTATAGTTTTTAGATCCTAAAAACTATAAATACACATATATGCTTTGGAATTATAACGATCTGCTCAAAGTCTCACAATATAGTCCAGATTTAAAAAAAAAAAAAGTAACAGAAACACTTAAAGTCAAGTCAGAATCCCTATTTGCATAAAAAGTCTCCCACTTGCTTGATGAATGACTGCAAATTGTAGTTATTCAACATCTTCACCTAGATGTGTTTTTTCTAGTTACCAATCTTGGATCATTTCAATGATGATGTTATTTTTCTCTTGCTTTGGATATTTAAAGCAAGATTTGCAAAGGTTTTGGGTTTGTTTTGCAGTTACATACTTTTTAGTTTTTGAGATGCACCTCAGGGGCAGAGTGGTATATTAATAGAATAATCTTCTCTATGTAATTATAAATGCATAAGCTTATAACATCTCAGACTTAGCACCAAATCAGAAATCTGGTCGGCATCCCAGCGGGTGCAGGAAGCTTCCACGCAGGGTCCCTGACAGGCAGTCGCCAAATCCTTCTCAGTCACTTCTGACAACACACGGCGGAGGCTCAGCCCAGCTTTTAACTGCTCTGATTACAGCTCCTGGGGAGAAAAGAAACCTTCAGGATGAGAACATGAGGTCCCCCTTAACTAAGTGTCCCCATTACACATCTCTTCAAGAAACAACCGAACCTAAATTATTAACTGAATATCTAATGGTTTTTCTGCACTCCCAGTCCCCCTCCAAGAAATGGGTTGACTTGGAGCTAACGCAAGAAAGAAAACTCAGGAACGCTGGTGGCGCCTTCTCACCGACGCCATCGGAGCGCGGACAGGCTGTGCGCTCTGGGGCTGATGTGGACAGGAACACCAGGTTCTCCCTGGTTTTTTCGTTATCTGTAGTTCACGTTTTGCTGCCATGGACTTTTTATTATTCTAAACTGTGGGTGAGATAATAGTTGGTTTCTCAAAGTGCAAAGGCTAAACCTACTGATAAACTTCAGCTGCTACCAAAGGATAAATGCCACCCAAACTGCCAAAACAACCATGACCTCACTTCCTGCATGGCGTCCCAAATGCATCGCCAGAAACTCGGAAAACGCAGCAGGCCAGGCTCTGGCTGGGGCCACAGGAGGAGATCAATGAGTCATTCCCTTAAGGAAGAAAGACATGGAGATTGTTCTTTTTCTCCATGTCCCCGTATCACCGCTCGTATCTCAGGGGACTTTGCTATCATCAAGTTTTTAAAAGAGATGAGTTTGAGACTCCCTGCTCCTATCAGTAAAATTTACTTGTGGGCTTTTTAAAAAGCCACAACCAAACATCAAACGACTCAGACATCCACCTCCTCCACAACTAATAGATTTTCAGATGTGGTGTAAAAACTTCCGTTTGTGGCATAGCTTGACCAAAAAAGCACACATTTAATTTGCAATATACTCATTAGAGTTTTCCAAGGTGGATATTTCAGACTTCCTGAAAACATGGGCTTCGGAGCTTTTGAAGGTCTTAAAAGGAACAAATGTGTGGTTCTTGAAGTTCTAATGGTCCTAAAACAAATAGAACAGAGAGTTTTCAATTCCCAGTGGGCCGAGGAATGTGCCAAATAGCCCCGAGGAAGGGAAACAAATACTATCTGAAAGGCAGGAGTGCAGTTTGTGATGGTTGCCCAAGCCGACTAAAACAATTTTTCTCCCGTGTTACCTGTGTGACCCTCATAGAGAAAATAACTTTAAGTGTCTAAAACTCAGTTTCCCTTTTAAAAAAATAGTGATGATAATACCCATTTCTCAGTGTTGTCAAAAGAATAAATGAGATAATATTTCTATTCCAGACAGAGGAAACGGCATGCCCATGGCCCAGGGATAAGAGAAACTGGTAGCATGCCTAGAATTGAAAATGTCATAGTCTCTCCATCCTAAACACATCTATTGACACTCTTACTCTTTCTGAAGTACAAATATTTGTCACGATTACTGTGTACAGTAATGTGCTAGTGTTGCCGTTTTTCTGGAAGTCTGTTACTTAACATTATTGCCTCTTTAACAAATGGGATCTTAGAATCGGGTATCTGGCAGTGGTTCTGCCTGGAACACGGAGGCAAAGCCAGGCCAGGCTGCAGACATGAGCAGGGATCGCAATTCTTGTGCCCCCTGGGGACCCTGTGAGGGAAGATGCTCAGGAATGGAGGGGGCTGATCCACCACCCCTACTGCCTCTGAGCAAGAAGAGGGACCGGGGAGGGGGAGAAGGGGTCTTCCAGGCTGGGGTTGGGGAGCCCTGCGGAAGCTGGAACTCGAAACACTGCAGCCAGCGTCCAAGAAGCATCGTGGTGACTGGCGAAATGCATGGGCTCTGCAGATGAGGTCACCGGGGAATTCTCAGTGTCCACAAGCACTGGCTTGGTGTGTGACATCCCAAATTTCCTCAGCTCCGTGTTGTAAGATTTTCCACACATTACTTTTCTGAAATTGGACTGTGTCTTGTTGTGATTGTTTTCCTTCTCCCCAAAATGCTGTGTATTCAATCCACAGTGCTACCATCATGGCATCGTAGACTCAAGAAAACACAAAATGTGTCATAATAGTGTTAATTAATGAAAAGAGACCTGCTAGTTAAACGTCTATGTAACTCTGGCATCTGACCTGTAAGGCACGTAGTCTGAAGCATGCTGGGAAAAAGAGCTGCTCTGACCAGCAATACACAATGCAGTTAATTACCTAGAGAAACTTGTGTTCAAATAAATTGATTGAGGGGTCACACACAGAGGGAAATCGGCTCATTGGAGGTGATAACAGCTGAGGCCCCCACTGCCTGGCCAGCGGGAGTGGACGTCACCCTGCTCCCAGCCCAGGGCGGCTTTTCCAGTAAGCCCTTCTGAATATCTGCAAGTTTAGTGCTCATAAGCTTTCCTCGTTCATCCTGAAGCCTTGACAAATGTGCCTTTGCTTACTGGGACTTCCAAAAGAAAAGGTTAAATGAAATCTGAATGGAATACAAATAGTTTTTCCTTTCAGGGACTTCATTCTCTGGGAACTCGTGCCAGAAAATGAGCTTCCCCCACGACCACTAGGGAGCTCCCATTGGTGTTTGGTGTTCTAATGGCTGGAGACATCTCCCAGGTTCCCTCTATCAATTCATGTGATTGCATATATATTTAATCAGTTTCCACCATGTTCCTGGAAAGGCATTTAGCGGGCTGCCAGCAGACTCCTCCTCCTGCTCCCCTGCACCATGAAGTCAGCTGGCAGAGCCCTCCATGCAGCCCCCCGGCTCGGTCACCCTCCCTGCATTGTCTCCTGGGCAAGCCTGGCTTCTCCTCGTGCGTTAGCCCCTTGTGCGGAGGGGGCTTGCTACCTTCCAAAGCTCATCCACATGAGGTCACCCACACCCTCTTCACATATAGGCCAACCAAGCCAAACATTTAAGAAGAAAAAAAATATATCCATAGAGGCTAGCACCATTCAGGAAAAAGAAGACGCTGGGTAGAAATGAATCAAAACACAATGAATCCTGGCTGAGTCTGCAAATGGTTTTGTGGTGCGGCAGAGAGATGCAGCCCTACAAAGAAGGAAAATCAATTTTCATTAATGATTTTGAATGTGCCATTGGCCTTGGGTTAATTATTTATTTGCATGAGGGTTTAGAGTTATCTCACAGATATGCCAGATTATTTGAAAGGGTTTTAGTGCCTATGACTTATACTCAATGAATCTTTCTGACCCATATTTCATTTCACCTGCAAAAATAGTGGGAAGCGTATTGGTCATTTTTTCCTAGTTTAGTTATTATTTCATCAACTAATAATTAATGAGGCTTACTACATGCTGGACACTATTCTAGGTTCTGGGGACAAAGCTGTGAGCAGAATGATGTTCTACTTTCATGGGACTTAACATTCTAACAGTGAGAGAGACAGGTGAGCAACTAACAAATATAAAAAGCAGGTAAACCCTTGATGGGATGCAATGAAATGGCACTTTGCCTCCGTGCTCTGTCTCTCCAAACCCCAGAGCTGCAGTTTAACCATGAGAAGAACATCAGACAAATTCCAGTAGAGGAGCATCGCACAAAATACTTACTCAAAACTGCCAAGGTCACCAAAAACAAAGAGAGTTTGAGAAACTGTCATAGACATGGCAACTAGAAATAATGTGGCACCCTGGATGGATCCTAAAAAAGAAAAGGACATCAGGCAAAAACCAAGGAAAGCTGAATAAACTATGAACTTGTGTTAATTTTTTAAAAAATGGATGTGAGCTCCATAATTTCAGGCAGTGTTACATGTGGTAAGAGAAGTAAAAGGACTGATGCCGCCGTGGTCAGGAAGTCCTCACAGAGAGAGAACAGCAGAGGTGCGATTTGGAGGGTTAGAAGGTGTCCCTCTGCCGGGTAGGAAAGAGCATCTGGGGACGGGGACCAGTGAGAAAGGCCCGGAAGGGGTGTGTTCATGAAACACAGAGAAGTCTTGTGTGGCCAAAGCTAGCAAGCAAGGGGGAGAATGGTACGAGATGAAACTGGAGAGGCAGACAGGGCTTCCGTCCTAAATGATCTTCTAGGTCAGGCTAAGGACTTTAAATGTTATTCAAGGTCATTGGAGGGTTTTAAGCAGGGAGGTGGCATGCTCTGATTTATCTTTGACAAATACCACTCCTGCTGCTGTGCTCAGAATAGATTGTATTTGTGGCTGGAGAGAAGAGGAGAGGGGACATGACCATTAACTGGGTATGGGGTTTCTTTCTGGGGTGACAAGAATGTACTAGAAGTAGACAGTGATTATGGCTGCACAACATTGGCAATATACTAAAAACCATTGAATTATACACATTAAAATATGAATTTTATGTAAATTTTATCTTAATTTAGAAAAAGAATAGATGGTAGGAGAGAGGGCAAACACAAGGGCAGGTAGTTTAGCTACGGGGCTATCGGTGTAGTACAGAAGGGAACGATGGTGGCTTTGTCTTGAGTGATGGCAGTAGAGATGGGGTGAAGTGTTTAGATTTAGGCATTTTGGAAGTAGAGCTGATAGGATGACTTTAGAGTTGATGTGAATGGAGGTGGTTATTGAGGGAAATGAAGGGTAATGTTAGAACCATAAAAGAGACACTCCTAACTTCTTCCAGCTTATTTTAAAACAAGGTAATGTGAATTTTATATGCCATGTGTTAGTACACTTTTGGCTATAAGTGATAGAAAACCCCAACTCAGGCTGACTTTAACAGTTGGAAATTTGTGATCTCATGTGAGAATCAGTCTAGTGGCAGCACAGGCTTCATGCTGGCGGGATCTGTGGCTCAGCATGCCATTGAGGACCCAGGTTCGTGACATCCTCCCTCTATGCCACGCTCGCTGTGCCAGCTTTGTCCTCACAGTTTCAAGATGGCAACAGCAGTTGTAGGTGTCACATGCAAGCAAGACAAAGAAATGGCATCCCTTCCAATGCATCTTTCTTAGGAGTGAAGAAAGTAGAAGATCGCCAATGACTGCTCAGCATGCTACATGCCTGTTTCTAAGCTAAATAATCAGCATGGAAAGTGGAATTTCCCTGGCTAGCTTAAACTACCCAGGATCCACCCCTCCAATCAAGGATGAGGTTCAGTTTCCCCTGAAGTCCATGGCAACGGGAGGATGACCGGGGGTCCCATTAAGAAGGACGTAGAGATTGGATGCATGTTGGGATAGGCAACTGACAGTATCTACTGCATGGTGGGTGAACTGAACATTTTTTTTCATTCTAAAGTTTGTTCTTCATAAATAGGGAGGGGTTCTGAGAACATAAGGTGTATTGTTGAAGCACCAAAGTCAAGTCCGATGAACTTCACTATCTTTACACATTCGCTAGAACTAGAGCTGGGCGTGGTGGTGCGCACCTGTAGTCCCAGCTACTCAGGAGGCCAAGGCAGGAGGGTCAGGTGAGCCCAGGGGTTCTGGGCCATAGAGCACTGTGCCTACTGGGTGTCTGCACTAAGTCTGACATCAATACTGACCTCCCGGAGCGGGCCACCACCAGGTTGACTAAGGAGGGGTGAACCGGCCTATGCTGGACACGGAGCAGGTCGAACACTCCTGCTGGTCAGTCGTGTGTGTGACTGTGCCTGAGAATAGCCACTGCATGCCAGCCTGGGCAACACAGTGAGAAATGAGACCCTATCTCTGGAAAGAAAAACCTAGAGAAAATAAGAACTTGAAGTGCCAAGAACTTGAAGTTCCTAGAAAGATTTACTAGAACAAGGAAAAAGTAAGAAATCAAAGAATGGTGTTTTAAAATAATAGCTACAAGCATTGAGCATTTCCTATGTGTCCAACACTTTTCTACTTAACATAAATTATATCATTTAATTCCCAGGACACCTTATAATGAGATCTTATTACAACATCTCTACTTTACAAATGAGGAAATGGAGGTTTAGAAAGTTTAAGGCAATTTGCCAATGTCACAGACGCTAGAGCCAGGATTTGAACCCAGACAGTCTGGCTCCAAAGCGTGCATGCCTAATCTCTGAGCTTCCTACACACCAAGTATTCAATCTAGACATAAAAGTTTAAACTTTATAGCAATATTCCTCAAATCAGCAACTACTCCTTTTGAAAAAACAAAAATGTCCTGCTATCCTCAAAGTGATTTTGATTTTGATTACTTATCTTTATGCATGAAGTCAACAGGCATTTTCTTTCTTTTTTTCATATATAAAATTGCATGATGAAATCTAGTTGCATTTTCAAATTTCCCCCCCTTCCTTTAGATTCTGATATGCCTTGTTCCCATAGTGAGTGGTCTTCTGGAATGCAAATCACTCTTCTAGAGCATTTAGAGGGATACCTAGGAATTCAGGTTTCAGGGGAATTCTGGTCCCAATGACCCACACTGGCTGTCTAGGTAGTACCAAAGTGAGCTGGATCATTGCTCAACCTTCCGCATAACTTTAGCTGAATAGGTGTGGTCTTGAGGTCAAAGACCTTCTAGAATTGACTTTCTATTATGTAAGTGAGGTCAAACCACTAAGCCTCTCATTTGTTAAGTGGGGAAAACACATACTATTTAACATCCCCCAAAATAAATAGGACTAATTATGGGTCAACTCATATTTGTAAATAGAGTTTTTGTTTCTCAGAAGATGACCCCCAATGGATAGAAAATACATTCCTGTTTTCTCCAAGGAGACAGGTGAGACGGAAAGAGTACTTTTGCTTCCTTCTCTCTCTTTTTGCATAGTTATTTCTTCAGGGCAAGGAGCATACTGCTAATAGTCAGCACTTGTGTGGGGTTGAGTCATAAATACAGTAGATAAGATCCGCAGCATTAGGACTGACCGGTGTCCCCCACTCGGTCGTAGAAGCACCACACGTACCCACAGGCCTGACCCCTGCTTTGAGATCAGCAATTTATCTGTGTTCCAGTTAAGATCACTCAGCACTGCCATCCAGGCTGCAAGTGTTAAATGGGGCAATAAATATTAATACCACGGCCACTTGTTGGCCCGCACAGACGGGGACCTAGCACAGGCCTCTGTCGGGCCGAGAGTGTGTCACTGCAGTCACACGTCAGAAACTCAGGGTCATCATTTCTCCCACTCCCACCCCCAACCTCCACAGGGCCACCATGGATGACTTCGGCTGTGTAGGGCTTGGAGCAGGGTTTGTGTGCTAATAAGAGAATGTGGCCAAATTTTAAAAATTATGCTGGTATTTGCAGATGGAGTTCTTGCTTCCAGCAATGCTGCCCGAGGTATGAATTATTGCTTCATTCTGTCACATTGACTGCTATCTCTACGTCAGCACCACAGGAATTAAATGAGTTTATAGAACTGTTTCCAACACTGCTTGGCACATACAGGCAGTGTGTAGGTATTAGCTGTTACTGTGGCTGCTGCTGCTGTGACTGTTGTCATTGCCATTGTTGTTGGGCCAAGGACCTGGGAGGTAGCACTAGACTGTCCATCAAACATCCCTGAGGGGCGCCCACCCGTGGAGGCCATTCCACAGTCGCCCCCGGACACCGGCTCTTGGCAGGAGGCGTCCACCACCCCCTCCAGCTCTCTCCCGGGTGAGCCGTGGGGAGTGGGTGCTTTGGAAATGGTGTTTACCAAGCCATGGCCACCCGAGAAAAACATCAGCTGTAACATTCCCCTTTTCCCTTCTGAGGAGAGCCTGTCTGGCTGTTTTCCTCCTTGGTCGGGCTGTGTAATTGGCAGGGAATCATGGGAATTTCCGCAGTTTGCTTTGTGGAATTTTTCCAGCTTTAATGTTTGTCAAACTCTCTGTACGGGCCAAAGACTGCCAGACTCGACCGGAGCAGTAGCGTGAGCTTTGAAGACACCTCCGGCTGGATATAAGTCCAGGTTCTTTGCTCTGGTCAGATTCGTGACCTTGGGCAAATTGCTTAACCTCTTCTATCCTCAGTTTCATTTTCAGTTTATCCATGTAAAAATGGAGGGAATAGCAATTTATAGGAGAGTGGTGAGATTTAGGAATACTGTCTGAAGTACACCTAGGACACTAACCTGGCAAATAGTAGGTGCTCAATAAATGGCAGGTATTGTTATAATCTCTTTTCAGCTTTTATACACTGGAATAATGCTTACTTTAATTTTCTGAAAATATTGCATTGAAAATTACACACACATACACACACAGAGGTTAAAATATGCACACAAAAAAATCAAAAGAAAAATATCAACATATTAATAGTCACTGTTTTTGGATGAACCACTTGTACAATCGAAAAATATAATAAACTTTAAAAGTAACTACAGGGTCATATTGATTTTTGACACCCAATGAAAACCTGATAAATATATTCTCCTCTTGTTCCCCTCTTGTTCTGACCAGATGTGAACATGATTAGGGTTTGTGTGAAGTGTTTATACCTTTGATTTTAATATCTTTATATTCATATATATTTACCTAAAGAAAACTCTATTGCTTCATGTGCTTGCTTTAAAAGTAGTATTCTCATATGTGTCATTCTATAACTTGCTTGTTTTCATATAATCCTATGTTGTTGAAACCTCATCATGCTGTTGCAAATGGAGCTAATTAATTCTTTTTAACTGCTATATTTGTATGTTTTTAAAAATTTTTCTTCAGGAAAAGGTAGCATATTTTGTATGTTAATATACCATAATTTGCTTAACTATTCCACTTTTAAGGGACATTTAGACTGTCCTTATTTTTTCACTTTTACAAGCAATGCTGTGATGAATATTGTTGTACATCACTCTCTGGTGCACATGGGTGTTCCTTTAGATGAAACACCTGGAATCCCTTAGAAGATTGTGCAGATGTTGAATTGGAATGGACACTATCAACTGGTCTTCAAAATGACTACTGTCCCTGTTCTCTAGAATTTTGCCAAAACTTAATAGAATAAAATTGTTAAGGGTTTTCCAATTTGATAAATAAATAATCATACTCCAATGGTGTTTTACTTGCTTTTTATTTTGAAATAATTATTGATTCATAGGAAGTTTAAAGGTAGTACAGAGAGGTCCCATATACCCTTCACCCAGTTTCTTTCAATGGTTACATCTTATATAGTAACATATCTCAACTAGAAAATTGCCATTGGTATAAAGTGTGTGTAGTTCTATGTCATTTTACCATATGCCCAGATTCACATAACCATAACCATAGTCAAGATACAGAACTGTCTCATCCCCACAAAGATCTCCCTCCTGTACCCCTTGATAATCAGGCCTGCCCTCCCCCACCAACCCTGACTCTTGACAACTACTTATCTGTTCCCCATCTCTATAACTGTGCCATCTGGAAAATGTTATATAAACGTATTCATGTAGTATGTGACCTTTTGAGATTGGCTTTTTTTCACTCAGCGTAATGCCCTTGAGATCCATGCACGTTGTTGCATTTATCAGTTCCATAGTAGGAGTTCAGCGGTTTGTTTAATCATTCGCTTATCCTAAGACATTTTGGTTGTTTCTGGTTTGGGAAACAATATACAAGTTTTGTGGGAACATAAACTTTCATTTCTCTGGGATAAATGCCAGGAGTGCCATTGCTGAGTCAAACTGTAAGTGTATGTCTAGTTTTTTAAGAAACTGCCACATTATTTTCCAGAGTGGTTGTACCATTTTACATTCCCTCCAGTGATGTACGAGAGATCCAGTTTCTCCAAATACTCACCACCATTTGATGTTGTCACTGTGTTTTATTTTAGCTGTTCTAATTAGTGTGTAGTGGTATTGTTTCCTGGGCTTAATTTTCATTTCCCTAAAGGCTGGTGATGTTGAATAGCCTTTAATCCACTCTTTTGCCCTCTGTATATACATTTCCATGGAGTGTCTTCTCATGTCTTTCACCCATTTTCTAATTGGATTGTTTGATTTTTTCTAGTTGAGCTTTGAATGTCCTTTATATATTTTATTCTAGATATGAGTCTTTACATGGAGTTTGGAAGATTCAGGCTCTCCAGGTTGCCCCCAGGACAGGGATGCGAGTGGCTCATTTCCACCAGGAGGGGATGAAAGTCTGGACTCCCTCACTTGGCCTTCTCTGACGCCACCCCAATAGGGGGAGAAGCTGTGGGGTACAGAGGGGTGCTCATTAGAGCTTTTAGGAGTAGAAGTTTAAGCTCCCCTCTTGGACTTTGCCAGCAGAGCTGGGAGTGAGCCACAGTTTTTTTCTCTGGTGTCTGACTCAGGCAGATCAGTTAATACCTGAGAGTTTTCTGTCTTGTGAGGCTGCCTTTCTTGTGGTCTTTTGACTAGAGAGAACAGGCTTTCCTTGGGCCTTTCTTGGTTTGTGGCTATGGTATTTCTTGGTTTTTCACTTCTCTATCACCTGGTCTGGGATATATGAGGCAAAAAGAAAACCCAGGACACACACAGCACTATTGTTTCTCAGGTTCTGAGATCTCTAGCTGGTCTGCATTCTTCTCTCCACCTTTCAGAGTCCTCTTATGTGGTTTAAGATATACTGACCAGGATTTTCAGCTGTACTTAGCAGGAGGAATAACAAGTACTTCTACTTCAGCTTTGCAGAAGCAGAATGCATACCTCATGGTTCCAATTTGCTTGTTTTTTATTAATGAGGTTGATTATCATTTCATATGTTCACTGGACATTTGATTTTCCTCTTCTAAAATTGCCTGCCTCTTCATGCACACCTCTTGTCTGTTTTCTTACTAGATTGATTATATTTTTCTTAATGATTTGTAGGACTTCTTTATATACTCCGAATTTCATTCCTTTGTCAGTTTATATATGTTGCATATATTTTCCAAGTCTGTTACTTTTTTGTCTTTGTTTATGATAGTTTTCTTGCACAGAGTCCTTTAACTTTTAATGCAGTCTGCATATTATCTTTTAATTACAAAAAAATATGGGAACTGTATAAATATGCATCCATGGGAAAGTAGAACACTATGTAACTGTTAAGGAGAATGTTTCACTCTAAATTGAGAATGATCCAGATACATTTGGAGCCCTTATCTTATAGATTTTGAATCCTCTTTCAGTACTTTCAGAGTGTAAAACATTTGTAGCAGAAAGTATTCCTGTTCCCTCTGTGTTTCTCGAGAACTGTTTCTTAATCTTCCCTTCAAAGCTATACTAATATGCTAATTTCTTCCTTTTTTGCTGTCCTATCATGGCATAATTGTGGTGTCATTTCTTTTATTTTATTCTTATTTGCAGGGACAGTTTTATCCAGATCTTTTCTTGCCCAAATATTATATAGGTAGATTTTCCCTGACTCCCTCCCCAGCCCTCACCTCTGTTGGTGTCCTAACAGTTTCAGTTCTGCTTTCTGCTTTTCTCTTGCCAGGGCAAGGGGAAGGAGTAAATATGGGATTATGTGTAATTGTAGTTGGTGAATTTAATCTCTGGTTCAACTCTTTTCTCTGGAATTCTGTTAAAAGTTCAAACGTGTCTTGTTCCCCTGAGAGAGGCCCTCAAATTTTGGATTATTCTTCCAATTCAAGCTGAGCCACCAAGCCACTGCTTCTCTTGGGGACAGTCTCCTCTAGTTTTTAAAAGATCTTCTCATTCATATGCCTCTTGCCAGCTGTTAATGCCACTCCCATCTCAGCTTGAATGTAATAAAAAGCAGAGAAAATAAGGGTTTGAATATGATGTGCTCTCGTTGGACACTGGGGGCTTCCTATGCATCTTCCCTTGGACCATCACCATCCGTGGTGACTTTGTTTTGTTTATTTTCTCTTTCTGTTCTATTAAAGCTGTGTTTGCTGTTGGAAAAATTTAACTCCTGGTGATTTTTTCACACTATATCTCCTGCCTTCCTTCCAGTCAGAGAAAAATTAAATGGTGAGCCATAGTAGTTTTTCCCTTCCCTGTTGAATACTGTTCCTCCAAGGTGGCAGGGAAGAACTTCCACTTGGAAAAGGCATCCATTGTCTTCTCCCCTGGGTAGCACCTCTCACTCCCAAAATAGAAGAGGGGGGTGGGCAAAGCTAAAGGGATTTTTATGAATTTGTTTTTATTTCAGCATATTACAGGGGTACAAATGTTTAGGTGACATATATTGCCTTCGCCCCATCCGAGTCTCAGCTTCAAGCATGTCCATCCCCCAGACAGTGCACACTGCACTCATTAGATGTGAATATACCCATCCCCCCC
>CM052443.1:37896768-37916522 GCA_028533085.1 Varecia variegata
AGTATGTCCTTACCACGTCCCATGCCTTCCCCTTGTTGACCTAAGCTTGGGCCTTAAGCTAGCAGTTTAGATATCATTTGGAATGATTTCTCTGGGAAGCCTTTCTTACTCCCCAAGACTGGGTTAGGTGCCCTCCTGAGTCCTCCCCCATAGCACACTGTGTTCTGTGACTTGCACTGATCACCCTATATGATGGTTACCTACTTCTTTTTATTTCCCCTTGGATAGTAAATCCAGAAGGGAAGGGACTAAGCACCCAGTTCAGTGCTTTGCACATAACTGCCCCTCAATGAATATGTATTTCAGGACTAAAATTTTTAAAACTTTATTATACGTCTAAAATTTTTAAAGCACTTTGAAGTTCAAAAGCAGTGTAAAGTTTCCAAGTTGGTTCCCATCATCCCATTCTTTGTGGTTTATTGAAAGGGATGCACGCATGCCTTCAATTCACAAAAATATGATCGTGTGGACCAAATTTTTAATGGAATCTGGTAAAACACCAGGGCTAGGTTACATTCTGAACCAGCTGAGAAGCCACAGGTTTCATCACACTATTACTGATGGCTTCATTTTACCATTACGATTTCACCATTCTGCCCTTTGCGCAATTCATCAAAGGCACAATCTCTGCCCTGAGGCTTTGGATTTTATCATTCCACTGCCTGAAGTCATCCTTCAGAGAAGCAAGGCTAATACTCATCTACCTCGTAAGGGTGTTGTACATTAATTAGGCAATGGTCAACTGTCTGCAATAGGAAAACACGTGTAAGCGAACATGTTCCAAGTCCATTCTAATTACACTCCATGTATGAGTGAGTGCCGAAGACCCCAGAGCCTTTCGATTTGCAAGGACTTTGAATGCAGTGCAAAGCCCGTTGTCTCTAAACATAAAGTATCAATTGGAGGCATTAAAATGTCAGCACCTTTTCAGGGATTTTGCTCATTAAAACAGCTGCAAAAGAGTACTTGAATACATAACTGTAGACCCAGTTATAGTCCAAGCATGAGAACAAATAGGATCCTCCAGAGAGTTCCAGAAGTGCAAGGAACAAGCGTTTTAAATGGTGGGGTGACATGGTGGGAAGGGGCCCAGGAGAATCGGAATTTGCCTGGCACTCCCGCCCCCCCAACGCGGCAGTAGATCAACTTGACACTTCCCGGCTCTAATTTACTTCCTCCTCGTTTTTACTTCGCGGCATTCCCAATTATGCAGCTGCCAGGAAAGGAAGCAATGGAATTTCAATACAGAAAAGAGCGGGCCACTTCTTTTCAGGCTAGACATTTCTGCACAAAGAGCCAGTGGGTCACATCTTCTGCCGGTTCGGGGATGCTTCCAGGCCAACCCAGCAAGGGCGTGCGACAGCACCAGCCTTTTTGGCTTTCCTCTTTCCTTAGTGGCCACACGATTTCTCAGCTGCCCAGGGGGATCATCTATAACAGGCCATTTTATTTGGTAAATGTTTCCCTACTTACTGAAGAGTGTTCATTATTAATGACCAGAAAGGGAACTCCTGCCTCCCGTGGCAGAAGTTGATACATTTGCTTTGTATAATTGCCGTGTATAGTTAGCCATGTGGTCGTGCAGCTAAAATAAATGGCCTTCTTCCCATAAGAGCCTCCCCAAGTGTCACGGGAGAGCTACAGGGAAGCTGGCTGCAGAGACTAATCTCTTTGCTAACGCCATAGACAAGTCCAGAAGCCGAAGGCAGATGGCAAGTTTGAGATGAATAGCGTTTTTTAATGGCTTCAAAATAGCTCTGTCTGTAAACCAGCTTTGCTGAATGACAGCATGTAGTGTGCTTTAATTTATCTACTGCTGCTGTTGTTAGATCTTCTGAGAACTTTTCTGCAGTTCCTCTATTAGGAAAAAAAATTGATCTCACTTCAAAGGATGGGGGGAAACTAGAACAGGAGAGGTCTCAAAGACAAGTAGAACGAAAGGGTAAGAAGAAACTCGACCTACAAATAAATGACAGGTATCTTTCAAACGCAGGAGTCTCTCGTAGTCTGGCATTTGAAGAAAACCGCTCCATGTTGAGATTTAAGAGCAGAAACTGAACTCTGAACTCTGAAATGAAATAGGCGCAAGGTCTAGGAGAAACGATCATGATAAAAACAGCATACCTTGTTCTGCCTCCGATCAGTGAGAATTCATATTCCACTGGTGAGATTAATCCTTCCTCAGCCAAGCAAATGACTTGGGAAGCGCTACCACTGATGGGAATACGGGCATTCTCTATATGCTAACAGGAAAAAAAAATGAATATAAAAGGCAATCAGTGTTAAGGTTGAATGAAGAAATAAGTTCATACCTCTAATTTCCAACTTCTAGAAATGTCTATAAAAAGATATATTTCCCATAAGAAGCACGTTTAGGGGAGCATAATACAGTAGTTAATAGAAAATTCTAGAAATAGAAGATTTGTTACAGCAGAAATACCAAGCCAGAAATAAAAGGTGAGAATTAAATGGAGGGGAAATTCGGTGGAAGCAATAATTTTAAGGAAAGAAAATACAATCACAGATCAGTTGCAGAAAAAGTTAGATCATGTTCAGATTTTTTTCCCTCTGTTCCAATGCTGGAAGTAAAATGATGCAGAAAGCTGTTCTTTCTCATTCTGTATTGGATCATTCTTTTAAAACATACACAAGTGCTAATAATTAGTGACCACTTGAAATTTATGATTGTTGTTTTAATAAACTCATTGTATTTGGATTGGGATCTCTCTCCTTCTCCCTCTCCCTCTCTCTCATTCAAATCTGAAATAAGCCTGGCTTGTTTTCCCATATTCTTCAATTCATTTTTATAGATATTTATTAATTGCCTGCAATGTCCAAAGAACTTGTAACACTGACTACACCTTCCAAGCTCCAAATTGGGTCAAGAGTACTTACTCGTATAGGGGGATAAAATATTGGAAATTGAGACTGTCTCCAAAATTCAAATTAGGAGCTTGGTGCCAGGAGCTGAAAGGAAAACTAAGAAAGTTTGTCAAAAGTTTGTGTACAAAGGAATTAAATAAATACAAAAATAACTCTAGCAGAAGGTAGAGTAAGACAGGTGGCCCAAGAAGGCACAAACAGTGCTGTGTGGTCACCTTGTATTCAGAGTCCCAGGGCCATCACTTCCAGACCATGTGACCCCAGGCAGGTCCCTGGTTCTCTGTGAAGCCTGCTTGCCCCTGTAAGTGGAGAGAACACTGCCCAGTCCACAGGTATTGGTGGGGATATAATGAGACTTGGGACCTCGTGTGTCACATAGAACTATTCAAAAGGAAAATGTTTAAATTACATTGTGGATTCAAAAGATGAAGTCACACTAGATTGAGGAAAGGTGGCCAGGAAAGGATACATTATTTTTTAAAGGGTGTATTTGCGAGGTCCGACGGTTAAGTTTCTGTGGGTGAGGGTACGCTGGGCAGAGAGAAGCCGTGTCTGCCTAGAGAAGGAAAGAGCCGGTAACGCTCATGTTCCAACATGACTGTGGGTTCTGGGGACAAACACCTGCTTAGTGGAGGAAAGCAATTGGAAAGACAAAGAGAAGAAGGCCAAGGGCAAAATCCTGGGCAATGCTGACATTTAAGAGGAGGAAGTATAGGCAGCAAAGATAGAAAGTGATCTGAGAGGAGACCAGTGTCCCAGGAGCCAAGAGACGAAGGAGTGTTAAAGGGAGCAGAGGTGCCCGATGCTTCAGTGAGACAGGCGAGAATGAAAACCAGGAGGATGCCAGGAAATTCAGCAACCAGGGGTCAACGGTGGTCTGCAACAGTAATTCTATAACAAAATTATACCGTGGCACTATGCGTGTGTCTCTTAAAGGGGCTGGGTTTATCATGCTGTGTTCTGAAGGGCTTGGCCCAGTCGGGCCATGGGTCAGGGCCTTACTCATGTCTTTAGGAACAGGGTGGACACTTGGGTGTCAGGAAGGCTGGCTATTCAGTGAGGTCACTGCCACGCAGAAGGCGAGCTGGAGGGGACCTCTCTGGGTCTCACGTTCTTGCGTCTGGACTTCGGCAGGAGTTTAAGAACCCGGAGAAGCTTCTACGTAGAGAGGAAAGATGTCCTCACCACAGGGAACCAGGCAGGGAGGTGACTTCCCACTGGGAGCTCTAGGAGAAAGCTCTGCGACATTGGGTACATAATTTGGTTTCAGATTATTCCTTTAATTTGTTTTCCCCACGTCTTTAGTCCCGTCTTGTTTAAAAGTCTCTGACTGGTCTCAGTTGTGCTGGGTGGAATTAACATAAAGCATGGTCTGCCCTCACCAGGACTGGGGTGTTTAAGAGGGTACAGCACCCCTCGAGGCCCACGTGGGGGTGATGGACCCCTGGACGGCAGCCCCCACTGGGAGCCAGGGGCGGGGGAGGCCAGAAGGAGAGATTGGCAAATGGGCAGCGGGTTTAATGCGTTGAGAGAGGAAGAGAAGGTGAGAGACTGCAGCAGTCCTGTTCCCTCCTCTCCTAACCAGCGTGTGGTCACATGGGGGCGAGGAAGAGTGTGGGGAGTGATGGGGGCTGGGGTTCCTCACTGAGTAAGGCCCTGCTGGTGTCCTCAAGGAGCCTAAGGAAGAGCAGGGAGGGTCTAGGGAACAGCCTCAGATGCGTGGGGAAGGGGCACGTTTGCAAACAAAGCGGGCGTCTGTCAGTGAGGGAGACGGAACAGGCATCACAAGAAGGGGACAGGGAAGGAGCTGGGAGAAGTGGGGTCCAGGGCTCAGGTGGTCGCCCTTCCAGTTTCCTCTCCTGCAGCACAAGCAGACACACACACACACACACACAGGAAACCACTGATTTTTGAGGGAGAGAAAAAAGAAGTGAAAATGGATGGCCTTGGCCGTTTATGAAGTAGAAAGTGAGATCCGTGCAGGGCGGGGCCGGGGCTGTGAGTGCAGCTTGGAAAGAGTAGGAAGGAAAGGGATGCCATGCAGTCCCAAAGGCCGCTGTCATCAGTCATAGCCTGGTGACAGCTGCCAGAATTGTAGGTGCCAGGCCTGCAAGGGAAGACATCAGGGGCCTCGGGCATGCCCACTGGCTGAGGGACAACTGTCATCAGATGTGGCCTTGGAAACCAACGGTCAGGTGCAAGAGAGAGTGGGGTAACCATGCCAAGAAAAGCTCACTGGACCACGGCACTAGCAGGTCGCTGCCTGACGGCCTCTCAGGGGCTTCTCTGCCTAACAAGCTCCTATTTAACCATGAAACCAAAGTCAAAGCCCCAGTTCCATGGTCAGTGACACCTTCCTGAACTTCCCAGGCAGAACTGGTGTCTTCCTCCCTGCCCGACTCCCACCTGTATTCGTGTGCACTGCCGTTTTGTGAGGCTGGCATGCCTGTGTCCCATCCGGATCCTCCGACTCAGAGTCTGTGGACCTGTGTGCACATTTGGAATTGAGAAGCCTTGACATTGGTGATGAAGAACTGATAAAAGTCATTTCCTATTATGAAAGATGCAATCTTCTATTCTGTCTATTCTGTTTCTTTTTTTTTAAATGCTGGTCCTGACCCACTGCATTTACTTTGTATGTCAATAAAGGTTATGAGCAGAAGTTTGGAAAACACAACATTAGTTCAGAGCTTGATCCCTTGATTATAATGTTCCCATCAACCCAGTTTGTGCTTCTCAGACCTCTTGAACCACCTCTAATGACAGACGATAGCAAATGTGTGCCCACAGGTGCCTGAGGGGTGAGGAGCAGCTGCTGAAAGTTTGGAAATTTTTTTCAAGTGTTTTGTTTTGCTTTGAGATTTTATACAAATTTTTCATGCAAATTTGATGTATAATATCTGCTTGCTTTGGCATAAGAACATGACTTTTTGGTGGAAAATTTCAAACCTAAAAGCATAGAGAGAATAGTATAATGAATTCCCTTTTATTCATCACCCAGCTCTAAAAATTATCAACGTTCTATCATTCTCTTTCATCTCTCTGCCCCCCAACACACCCAGACACACACACACACACACACACACACACACTTATTTTTACTGGAGCATTTTAAAGTAACTCTCAGACAACATGTCATTTCATCTCAAAATTTGCAAATAGCTGAGGACTCTTTTTTAATTAACCATAGCTCGATATCATTATCACACCTAGCAGAAATACCATAGCTCTTTAATATCTTCTTATTCTCAATAATCAGTCTTTGGATTTTCCTAGTTGTCTTAAAAATGTCTTTTTGGCCAGACATGGTGGCTCATGCCTGTAATCCAAGCACTTTGGGAGGCCAAGGCGGGAGGATTGCTTGAGGCCAGGAGTTCAAGACCAGCCTGGGCAACATAGCAAGACTCTGCCTCTACAAAAAAAAAATTTTTTTAAATACCCAGGCATGGTGCTGCACGCCTATAGTCCCAGCTACTCGGGAGGCTGAGGCAGGAGAATCACTTGAGCCCAGGAGTTTGAGGCTGCAGTGAGCTTTGATTGTGCACTTTTTATGGCTGAATTGTTTGAATCAGAATCCTAAAAATATCCATATATTGCATATGGTTGATATATCCTTGAAAATATTTCCCCCATTTTCCTCTTTATTTTTAAAGCCATTTATTTGTGGAATAAAACAAGTAATCTCTCCTATAAGACTCCCTTTATTACATGTTTGGCTAATGGTACCCTCATAGTGTCATTAGCATGTTCCTCTACCCTCCGTATTTCCTTAACCTGGTAGGTAGGGGCTTAACTAGAATCAGGTTCAAGTTCTGGCAGGTGGTGCTCTGCACTTTCTATTGCATGCCATCAGGATGCACATACTGAGTGCTTGCTCCACTTTGGGGGTGTTAAGATTGGCCAGTGGGTTCAGGAGGTGCCAATCTTATTCATGGATTACAAAGTTCCCATTAGCATTTCACCTAATGGTATTAGTGACCACTGAGGATTGTTGCCTGGAATCACAATCTCTCCAGAGGTGACAAACAGTGATTTGCTAATTCTATCATCCTTCTACATTTATGTGCTATACTATAAGAAATAATTTTCTCTTATCAGCTATTTTATTACTCTGAAATACCCCAAAGGAAAACCAATGTAAATGCCAGATTCTTTTCTGTTATTTGCCAATTTCCAAAATGATTAGAGACCCTCTCAAGATCCCTCTGAGGGCAGTGTTATTTAAAGCCCCATTTTACAGCCAGGGAAGCTCAGACAGTGAGAGGTTACATGAGTCCCAAGATCACATGGCTGCTGGAGGACAGAGCAGGGATGCACGTTTTGGTGGGACTGACTCTAGAGTCCCTTTAGATAACTTTCTCAAGCTTCCACTTCATATTTATAAATATATAAATATGGCAACATAATAGGTTCATAAGTGGGAATTACTTTCTTCATTAAAGTTATCTATCCTACTGACCTGGAAATACCCTTCCACATTGTGATATCACCTCATACCTGTTAGGATGGCTATTATCAAAAGACAAAAGACAGTAAGTGTTGGTGAGAATGAAAAATGGTGCAGCCTCTATGGAAAACAGTATGGAGATTCCTCAAAAAATTAAAAGTAGGACTACCATATGATCTAGCAACCCCATTTCTGGATATTTATCCAAAGGAGTCGCAGTCAAGATCTCGAAGAGACAGGAGCACTCCCATATTCACTGCAGCATTGTTTACAGTAGCCAAGATGTGGAAATGAATGACGTGTCCAGTCATGGATGAATGGATAAAGAAAATGTGGTATATACATACAATGAAATGTTATTCAGCCTTAAAAAGGAAAGAAATTATACAATATGTGATCACATGGATGAAGCTTGAGGATATTATGCTAAGTAAAACAAGCCAGTCACAGAAGGACAAATAACTGCTTGTTTTCACTCATATGAAGTATCTAAAATAGTCAAATTCATAAAAGCAGAGAATAGAATGGGAGTTGTCAGGGGCTGTGGAGATGGGGAAATTGGGAGTTGCTAATCAAAGGGTATGAAATTTCAGTTATGCAACATGAATAAGTTCTAGAAGATCTACTGTACAAAACTGGCCCTATAAACAACACCGCCATATTGTATCCTTAAAAATACATTAGGAGGGTGGATCTCATGTTAAGTGCTCTTACCACAATAAAATTTTAAAACAAAAAATAAAAGAAATACTGTCACATGAAGGGAAATCTGAGTGGAAGACTAAATATAAGGAGCTATTTTCTTTTCCATCAAGCTTTGGAAAAGTATCAAGTGCATTGTTACTGACAATAATGAAACATCTGCGCTAATGAATCAGGAGAAGTTATCACTATGACCAACTGTAAGCTGATGGCTTTTTCAGATGATACTTAATTAACTGGTATGACATCAACAAAACCCCTCCCTCAAACTTCCACGGAACAAGCTAAGAATTGCCTAGGGAAGTTGCCAACCAGAATAAATCTAGGGGTTATCACCTGAAATACAGATATTTGGTGGATGAGTAGACATTAGAAAGGGGTGTGCACACTCTTACACACACCCACAAACTCCTGGAGAGGTAGCAGACAGTAAGTTAGAAAAGACTCTGCCATGGTGCTTGAGGAGTTGAGCCAACACTGGCGTCAAATGCTTAGGAAGAGCTTCTAGGTCATGGAATTAGAAGTCATTGACTGTCATTTTAGAATTTTGTGAGCTAACCTGGTATACTCTGGGTGTTTTCTGTAAACAACTAATAGCAAGAAAGAAGTGATGAAGTTGGAGGAAAGCCAGAGGTCAACATAAACAACAAAGATCAATAGAAATGCTAAAAATGCTCTGAGTTCACAAAGGGGGGAGGCTGGTGAGAACAGAGTTTGGATATCTGAAGGCTAGCAAACCCAAGGAATGGGAGAAACTGTGTTAGTTTAGAATGCAAAAATACCGCTAGATGCAAAAAAGCTTCTATGCTTTGGTTCCTATCTGCCTCTCCTAGTGTATTTCCTGACACTCCTGTGGTGGAGGTTGCTCTTTGCCCAGGGAAAGACTGGTTTCACCAGAACACAAGCTCCACGGGGCCGAGATTTGCTCTGCATCCTTCACTACTGTGTCCTCAGTCCTGGGAACAGTGTCTGGCGCTCAGTAAGAGGAACTGAATGTATTTTTATTGAATGAATTTAGAGATTTTCCTTAATTATTTCCCAGTCAAATTTAACCCAATCCTCCTTCTTGAAGAAATTATAATTCCTCCAGCCAATAACATGTTCTTTATAGTTATATTGTAGTTTGTACCTTGTTTTAGTTTTTCTTTTTAATACATCAATTTTTTTTTGCCACTAGATCATTAGTTCTTGCTAGATTTTGTAAAAACATAAGGCAAAGATTTTCTGCATCAATTTTACCTATGGTGCTTAATTTAAAATGTTGTATGCCTGGCTCAACCCCAGAACTACTAAATCAGAATCTCTGGAGTTTGTGCGCAGGAATCAAGCCATTTTACTAGTTCCCCAGATGATTCGACACTGAGGTCTGAAAAGCAACTGGGGAAGCCTTATTCATCTTTATGTTTTCCATTGTGCTTTGAGTTCAAAAGAAATGTTTATTATTTTAAATGGAACTGAACTGAATTGAACTAAGTGATGATGCAACCCATTTGCCTGTTAATTTTGAAATGCATCCACCTTCACAGAGGAAACAATAGGTGGAATTGAAGTTACCTGGGTTTCTCAATAGGAAAACAGAACACAAATTTTAAAACAAACAAACAAAAAAACCCATGAAAATTATGCATGTCAGTCAATGATTTTAATGTAAACTTCATTGACATAAGCACATGTGGAGAAAACTGTGCAAAACACAAATATACATCGTAATGAACATTTTCAAAATGAACACAACCATCTGACTAGTACCCAGACAAGAAATAGAACATGACTCACACCCCAGAAACCCCTCCTGTCCCCATCCGGTCACTAGCCTTCTTTTAGGGGAGCTACTGGCCTAACTTCTAACACCGTAGATTTGTTTGACTATTTGTTTGCTCATATATATTTTTATCCACCTGTCTATCTGCATATTTTTAAAGTTCATTCATTTTCACTGCTGTATAATGTTCTGTTGTGTGAATATAACACGTTTGCTTATCCACACTACCCTAGAGGGATATTTGGGTTGTTTTCAGCTTGAGGCTATTATGAATAGTGTCACTATGAATATTCTTGGATATGTTTCTTAGTGAACACATGCATACCTTTCTGTTGGGTGTATACTAAGGGTAAAAGTGCTGGGTAGCAGGGTATGCACATGTCTGTCCAGCTTGAGTAATTACTGGCCAAATTTTTCATGCCTCTCTGTATTCATGCCATTATAATGCCCCCCCCCCCCCCACAAAACACACACAACACACGCGCACAAACTCTGAATGTGGTCGTTGTCTTGGTTTGGCCAATGGAACAGTGGAAAACTTGCTATCAGTAGAGCCCATGAAAGTGCTCACCTGTTTTCATGCTCTTTCTTGCTTCTCCATGAGCCCTGTCCAGGCGAGCCTGCTAAGGACGTGAAGGACATCAGGAGAGCAGAATGATCCTGGACAAAGCCATCCTGCCAGCCAGCCCCAGCCCACAGATTTGTATAGAATAGGAAATGTTTGCTTTTTCAAGTCACCAAGCTTTAGTGTAGTTTGTTACACAGCAGTGGCTACCTGCCACATTACCAAACAGATCCCCAAAGGGTGGTGACAACCAACATTCCACCAGTAGGGTCTGAACTTCGGAAGTTCCCCATCCTCATCGACACTTAGTATAGATTAAACTACATGATATGTGATTATTTCCAACACAGAAAAATTGCAATTTCATATGTTCCAACATAATTTCTTTTCATTTTATTTGTTCTTTGGAGTATGTGACAGTATCAAATTGTGAATTTAATTTGTGTTTTCCTAATAATCAATAATATTGAGCACCCTTGCATACATTTATTAGCTAGTAGTATACCCTCTTAAACAGGTGAAGTATGTGTTTAAGTCTTTTGTCCATTTTTCTATTGGATTAACTGCATTTTCTGCCACTGATTTGTAGGAACTAATACACACACACACACACAGACATACTGGGTAAGACAACTTTGCCAAACATATGTGTACAGATATCTCTTCCTACTCTGTTACTTTCCTTTTCACTTTCTTAATTTGGGCAACTCTCCTCAATTTACCCATTTTAACCTTTATGGTTGTCAACACTTCTCTGCCTACCCCAAGGTCATGAAGCTATTTTCCCATTTTCTTCTAAAAGCTTTGTTCTTTTGCCCTTTATATTTAGACCAATGATCCACTGAAATTGATTTTTTGAGTATGGTGTGAGGTAGGGGTCAAGCTCTGTCTTGGTCCCCAGTGAGTACCCAGCTGACCTGACATTTGTGGAAAGGGCAGCGAGTTGCACTGTGGCTTGCCCAGCTCTTACTGCGAGACAGCGTGGTGTCATAAGAAGAGTTTCCAACTGGTCTGTTGTCCCAACTCTGCTACCAGCTTGCTGGTTCTGGGACCTTGGGCAGGTCACTATAGCTGTCTCTGTTTGCCCATAAGTAAAATCAGGAGATTAAATTAGATAATCTTCATTGTTCCTTCCAGAAGTGTAGGATCAGGCAGAAATGACATCATACCCCAACTATGACATTATTAGTTCTGGGACCTCAGGGAAAGTATTTAACATCTCTGAGTCCCAATTTCCTTACCTATAAGAAGGGAACAATCATACCCATTATGCTGTTGTCACATAGTAAGAAAAAATGTATATGAAGTTCTGCACTTGGTGCATTATATTGTTCAACAAAAGGTAGCACTTGTTAATAGTCATGCTGGAGATATCAAAGAGAATTTGCCTTTATTTAATTTCACTAAAAATATAATTGATACCTCTAAACATAATTAGTAATATAACTTTGCAGCCAAGTAGCCCCATGATAAGAATCTTAATTTTGCCTTATTCTCTTCAGTCTTAAGAGATGTTGTTTTGTAAAGAAAGCTAGAAATAGGGAAGTTACACAGATATAAAATCAGCTTTCTTGACCTTGCTATCTATTATTCTTGAATTGAAAAGTATATCCTAAACATTTTCAGAGTCCAGGAAGGGACAGCATGTCACAGTTATACAGCCTTGGTGACACTAGTCCATGTTGAATTAAGACATCTTAAATCATTAAATTTCTACAAAGAGACTTACCCAGTTATTCCTGATTTCCTGACCACCCCATCTAAAGTAATGCCCCTCCCTCATTCTCACCTCACTCTGGTTTTCTTCCCAGCAATTACAACTACCTGACACATTCCCTGTCTTTTTGTGAATTATCTGTTTCTCCTTTAATTACAATGTAAACTCCAGAGGTGCAAGAGTTTTCTTTAATGTATCTTCAGCACCTAGAAGAATCCCTGGTACATAGTAGACATTTGGTAAATATTGTCAAGGAAATGAATGAAGGTAAAATAAGAACCACATAAAATATGTATCAAAAGTAGTAATGACATTCAGTTAGGTCCGTGCTATACCTAACAAGACACAGAAATAAATAATGTATTTGGGCTGCAACACCTCTGTCAACCCCATACTCCAATTATTGTAGAGGTTCAGTAATAACATTACCACAAAAATATTAGCTCTGTTAATAGGCAACACATTTTTCACAAATGCACATTTGGGAACTATGAGAAGGAAATTGATATTTCCCACATACATATGCTGTCATTGTTTTTTTTTTTAAAGAGAAACTGTTTAATAAATACAATTACTGGAACAGAAAATTATTCAAAAAGCTGTTTTTCTCTTTTTTAAATAAAAGCAGACATGGAAATCATGTTTTTTATTATAAACAAATATTAAGTTTTGCATGTTGACTATTCGAAGACTGCTCAATTTTTCCTTTACCAACATAAATTGTTAATTAAGATGGACAAACACCAGGAAACATTGAAGTTAGTCATTTAATTTCCTCACTTATTCAGAGCTGCCTGGAGTCATTTCCTGCAGGAATTCCATGTCTTCCCATTGAACTGTTTCAGCAGCTGGTGACGAAATCATCCACTCAGGCAGTGGGTGATACTCCAGTCTCTAATTACAAATCAGGTTTTTTATACTCACCATGGAGCCAGATCAACTTTAGAAATAAAGATAAATACCTTCTAGAATGCTGTTTCTGCATTGCTCTAAGAGGCAATTTGGTCTAGTGGGATAAACTAACTATAGGCAAAGAAACCTGACTTCTAAATTTGGGTAGCCACTAGTTTTGTGACCTTAGATTTGACCTCCTCTGTCCTAATAGCATTATCTATGTGAGGGTAATAACACGAATTTTATCTAACCAAGTTGTTTTTAAAAAGATGGAAGGAATAGCCAAACTCAGAATGTAGCTATTTTTGTAGATGTGCATGACTCCAATACATATTAATAAGCCTGTAATAGTCTTAAGAATCGAGATTTTGTCCAAATAGTCTTTTTGTTTGTTTGGTTGTTTGTTTGTTTTTTAGAGTTGGGGTCTTGCTCCGTCACCCAGGCTGGAGTGCAGTGGCACAATCATAGCTCACTGCAGCCTCAATCTCCTGAGCTCAAACAATCCTCACATCTCAGCCTATCCTATAGTCTCAAGGACAGAGACCTTCATCAGCTCAGACCTTGGCCAAAGCCGTGTGTTGGGTATACAGCAGATGACTGATAAATCAGAAAAATCAACATCTTTTGTATATGATAACAAGGTGGATCATTGTTTTTTACAGATCTGAAATGCATACGCTTTTTTCTCATTCCTAAGTTGCCTATTGGGAAACAGAAGTCCATGAATTAATCTTGCTATTTTTTTTTTTTTTTTGAAGACTAGCAAGGGATTTGACCAAACATGTATAATGTATCTAAATTTGGGGTGGGGATGGTGGGAGGATGAAACTAGGGTGCCTAGATTGAATGTTTGCGTGCCCCAAAACTCGCATGTTGAAATCCTAACCCTCACTGTGATGGCGCTGGGAGGTGAGGCCTGTGGGAGGTGATCATGTTATGAGGGTGGAGCCCTCATGAATAGGATTAGCGCCCTTATAAAAGAGACACTGGGGAGCTTCCCTCCCTTTTCCACCACATGAGGACACAGTGAGAAGGCACCACCCACGAACCAGGAAGCGAGCCCTCACCAGACACCGAATGTGCCAATGCCTTGATCTTAGACTTCCAGCCTCCAGAACTACGAGAAGTATAAACTTCTGTTGTTTGTTAGCCACCCAGTTTATAGTATTTTTGTTATAGTAGCCCAAATAGACTATGACAGAAAAGTACATTCTTTTCTTGTCCAAACGTTGTCCTTACTGGACCAGTCAACTGGACAAGGAAGAATACCAATAATAACTCATATTTTTAAGAGTTTAAGTGTTTGGTTTGGTAATCAGAAGGAATAACGAAGTACTTATTTCCCAAATTAGGTGAGAACATACTGAATTTTAGAGTACTTGAATCAATAAGGTGAATAAAGTCCAAACTCCAATTTCAGAAACGTCTGGCTTCTGCAGATTAAGCAGTGGGTCCCCTCTCCCTCATGGGACAACTCCATTCTCTGCTGTCCTCAACAGCGTCCACTGAAGCTAATTATTGGGAGAGTCAATGAACTGAGTGAAGACATTGTTTAGACAGTATAATAGAAGAGAGTGTGAAATATGTGTTGTTCAACTCTTTTGAATATAGTACATTTATTGAGAACTATTTTTATCAATAAAGCACTTCATGGATTGTGGAAATGAAGCTGAGTTCTTTCATATTTTGACAGCCATACTACACCTGTACTTAGTGTTTAAAAAAAATATACAGGCATGATTACTGAGCATATAATGAATTGGGGATATATGGGAATGTCTCTTAAATATTGGGGTGTGTTGCTTTTCTGTAACACTTTTGACTTTGTGTTCATTCTAATGATAAGCTAAACAAACTGATAAGCATAGCATTCATATTCTGGTTCAGACTTTATGGGTTCAAATTCTCTGTGAGTGACATGGATTTGAGAATGCTATTGAATTCCGAGCCGCTATTCCCTCATCTATAAAATGGTGATGATAGCGCCTTTCTTAGAGTTACTGTGAGAATTACATGAGATAATCTAGATATAGAAAAGTGCTTAGCACATAGAAACTAGTCTGTAAATAACAGCTATTAATATTACTACCATCATTATCATTTGGATGACCACCTATAACAAAGTACTGCCACATCATTCATACCATCTGTATTTAAGGTCACGTTGATGCCAAATAGTACACTCATTGTTATAGGTAAATGAGAAAAGAAGAGACGTTGGAATTAACACAAAAATGATGTATTTGTGCCAAGTGAAGTTCAAATGATTTGGTGTCTTATAACACAAATGATGGTTTCATAGGGTTCAAATAGGGAAAACAGATGAAAAGTTGGAATAGTTATCCAGCAAACCATCGTGTGGGCATGATGAATTGTAAGAAGCTGGCAGTATAGCAGTCATGACCCTATTCACATTCTGAACAGCAATTTGTTTTCAGCAAAACAGCATCATCTGTCATATTAAATTAATAGTAGTTTTAATGTATTGGATTTATTTGTATTTAATTATAAACTGTTTTGGTTTTATGGTTATATTAGAGCTATAAGCAGAAGGAGCTTATGTTTTGTTTTATACATTAACATATTTAACTAATATTTAAAATTTTGAAGTCAATACTAGGATCACACAAATTTCATTTCCTTTAAGGGATCTCTACATTATTCAATTTTGAGAAACACTGATGTTTGGTAGAGTGGAGCTGTACATGATGTTGGGAGCTGTGCCTGATTACAGATTCTAACATATTTGCAAGTGCCCACTGTGTAGGGGCATTTGCTGGGTACAGTGACAAAATGTAAAACTTGTCTAGTGTGTGGGTGGGTGTGTGTGAGAGTGAAAGAGAGAGAGAGGAAGAGAGAGAGAAAATATAGGGTGGCACTAAGTAACAAATGAGCAGTATAGAAAATACCATAAGAACTCAAGAGAGAGCCCAGCAGCAGATGGCTGAGCTGGCCAGGTATGGTTTTGAGCTAGGCTTTATGTAAGGATGGTAGAAGACATTCCAGTCTTAGAAAATAGCTGTGTGGAAGTAAGGACTAGTGTAAGCAAAGCAAAGAAGGCAAGTGTATTAGTTACATTCAGTTGTTTACTGACTGATTTAAGAGCAAGATGGTAAAATAAATAAAGCTTTCCTAATAAAGACCCCCATGGATGCCTGAAACTGCGGATAGTACTAAACCCTACATATACTATGTTTTTCCTGTACATGCATACCTATGATAAAGTTTAATTTATAAATTAGGCACAGTAAGAGATTAACAACAATAACTGATAATAAAATAGAACAATTATAACAAGTATAACAATATATTGTAATAAAAGTTATGTGACTGTGGTGTCTCTTTCTCTCTCAAAATATCTTATTGCACTGTGCTCACCTGTTTTCAGACTGAGGTTGGCGGCCGGTAACTGCAACAGTGCAAAGCAAAACCGTGCATAAGGGCAACTATTTACATTCATAGCTCTAATTTCAAGTGACTCAAGAGAATAGTCAAGAGTGTAGCCAGAGGCTCACATTTTGCTCTTACAGCAGCCAGAAGGTAGGATCTACATGATCTGCCACTCTCAGGAACTTCCAAGTAGCCTAGAATCGTGGGATTTTCCTCATTTTGATTAGTCAACATTGCCCCAAATTGGCATTGCAATGATTTAACTGACCTTTTAAATTGGTTCTCAAATGCCAGCACTTTATAAATTAAGTAGAAGTGTTTTGTTTCTGAAAGGGAAGGAGGGATTCTTCTTCTCAGATTAGTGTAAAAATGGGTAAAAAATGTCTAATGTTTCTCTTCACATATTTTTCTTATACCTGTGGTGCTTACTGCTGCTTATCTGCTGGAAAATTCCAGCACATAACAAGTGAACGCTGAATTAGCAAATATTAGTAGAAACTCATATAGAGCCAATCACATTCAATTCATGTGTGCATGCATGTGTGTGTCAGCATGTCCGTGTTAATAGTTTCATAATATGGTCATATTTCTTGGAATCACTTTTTTTTTAGCATTACCACACCCAGAGCACTCATTACACCACTGATGGTTCATGACATTATATTAAGCCTTGACAATAATGAAATGTCTTCTCACAATGGCATCTGGTATATTGTGAGTTCTCAAATGATAAGAAATGTACTTCAATATGAAGAAAACCGAGAATGTTGTGTTGGGCTGTGTTGAACATTATTTCTTTGTAAATGAATGTTGCAGAAATGGAGACTTTGGTTGATACAATATTGACTTTCTTCATCACCACAGCATTTCTCTGACTAGCAATGTGATGATGTAACTAATGAGATTTTCTCATTGAATAATAAAAAGTTGTGTAATGTTTAAAAAAAAAGAAATATACTATCTACTTTTAGAATTCTTCTGCAGTCTGAACTAACATTGGAGATTGGGCATAATCAGAAATAAACAACAAGGAAAGCTATCCAAATATATATCAAATGTGATCAGAAACATCTTTTCCAATTTTAAAAGAGCTATGGTTATTTTGATCTAACACATTTTAAGTTATATTTCTTGTAGTATAATTTACATATGGTTAAAATCACCTTTTTAAAAAGTATACAGTTCAATGAATTTTGCCAGATGAGTATGGTAGTGAAACCATATCACAATCAAAATATATTTCTGTCACCCAAAAGTTCCAACTTGTACTTTGTAGTCTATCTCTTCCCAAGCCCCTGGAAATCACTGATCTGATTTCCAACTGTATGGTTTTGTCTTTTCCAGAATATTATACAAATGCCATCATAAAACATGCAGCACTCTAAATCTGGCTTCTTTCACTAAGCAAAATGCTTTAGTGATCCATCCACATTGTTGCATACATCAGTGCTTCATTCCTTTTGAAAACTGAGAACTATTCCATTGTATAGAGGCACCACAATTTGTTTATCCATTTATATATTGATGGACATTTGGATCGTTTCCAGTTTTGAGTAATTATGAATAAAATGGCCATAATTATTTGTGTACAAGTATTTACACAGACATACCTTTTCATTTCTCTTGGGTAAATACCTAGGAGTGGAATTGTTGTGTTCCAACCTGGGTAAATACCTAGAAGTGTTATATGTTCAGTGTATAGTCATCTTTATAAGAAACTGCCAAACTGTTTTCCAAAGTGCTGAACCATACAGCAACCACTTTTTAAAATTTATGTTTTAGAATTAAATATATCAGAATTCTGTGAAGTTCTGCAATGAGTGTGGCACTCTCTGTAAAGAGTACCATGATTTCCAGAAGCTCCTTTACTTAAATGTTGAGAACTGGAGTCTAAGAGATAACCTACGTCAACTTGAAATGGAATGATAAATACACTAATTTAAGTTTAGTGCCATAGATGTGCTTACCATGCCAAAACATTTTGCAACATAATCATACCCTTCCATCAGTTAATGGAGAAGGAACCGGCAAAGCCAACTGCAGTGGCACCATGGCTCTGCCCAGCCAAGGAGAACACCAGCTAATGGAGACAGTTGTCTTACTTATAACAACAAAAAATGTTTTATAAGCAAAAAGGTGACACATACATAAAACCTAATTCAAGATTGCATTTATGTGATTGCAACAGACTCTGTATAAATGCAGTGCCCCCTGCCCCATGCTCTTTGAAGTATATTCTACCCAGTCCTTTGGAGGGTCCCAAGATTGTGTTCAGTTGCCCACAGAGATGCGTTTATTGGTTTTTCCCTGACTCACCCCCTACTGCATTTCCTGGGATCACCTTCCAAACAAACACTGTGCACACGAATTCTTGTCTCAGACTCTGCTTTTGAGAAATTCAAAGCAAGATATGAATATAACTACCTAATATCTCATTCATCCCTGAAGTCATCCAAGGAAAAATAATAATAATGACCATGCACTTATTAAAATAATAGGCATCACTAAGTGCTTACTATGTGCCAGATATTTTACTAAAAGCTCTACTTACAGTATCTTATTTAACCCTCACAATAATTATATGAATATTACTCCCATTTTACAGATAATAGAACTAATGCGCAGAAAAGTAAGATCATTTGCTCAAGGTGGTGAGTCAATGACAGGGCTGGGATTCAAACCCAAATCCTTTGTGCTTTATTTTTTTTATAAGCTCATGCAAAAGTGTGGTTTAGTCATTCATGCCTCTATTTCAGTTATAATAACTTTAAAAAAAACAAATTACCAACCCGCAAGAAACACCTTTGTAGTAAGTACGAACATAAGAAGGGAAAGAAAGAACCTGTCTGATGACTTCTGTCCTCCAGATAAGCTGCTGTCGACATGTGTCTTTTCAATCTCAAAGGAAATAAAAGTAAAGCAAGATCAAAAGTAGGCTGGTATAGATTTTATTTTTTATCCCAGACACCTTGATTCTTTAGTTTGGATCACAAAGATTAGTCATTAAGAATTCGTTTGTTTTCTTAAGTACACAAGTTCTTAAGAACTAGTCTGGAATCCAAGACGCTCCTGTGTTGGCTGAGCCTCTGGGCTTCTCTGCCCTCAGGTAGCTCTGCCGACTGGTCACACCCGTCCGTGCATATGCCCAGAGGCTCAGGGACTGCAGTGGACACCTCAAGAGAGACACTTGCTGGTCCCCACCACCTTCAGGTGCCCTCCATGCTTTGCTTCCTCCTCCGCAAAAAAGGGGGGGTTCTATGCGCCCTGATTTTGCTAAACTTCTCTTAGAGATCCCAGACGGTTTTTTTCTCTTTTCCTTATTGCACAAGACAGGAACACATTTTTATTTGAAGCAATACACAAGTATATAGAATAAAGTGTGACAAGTCCCTGA
>CM052443.1:37917022-37940487 GCA_028533085.1 Varecia variegata
TTTGGGGAAAATGGAGCCTGTAGCAAAAGAGAAAGTGAGTTTCTAATTGGATTTATGGCCATGACTCCCAGAGTAGCCCTCTGCCCCCAGTAATCTCCATAGCGGTTCAGATAGAATCTCTCTCTGCAAAAGGTCCAGAAGACTCTGTAAGGAGAAAGCTGCTCCATCTCCTGCTCACCCAATAAAAAGTCAGATTGTTATTAAACTGTCCCTGAAGCTACTGTGATTTACATTCACGTTAATGGTTCTCTTTGTAGAGCAGTCCCTTTAATGGGGGATGCCCTCCCATTCCTATTGGTTGCGTGTAAAATAAATATTACACCATCTCCAGCTGTCCGGCTCTCCTTGCATGCTTTGACTCGCCACTGAAAGCACAGACACTAGACATTTCCCCTGTGAAACGCTCACATATTCAAAGATGCCAACACCACATTATTTGTACAGCAAAGAGATAGAGGTAACCCAGTTGTCCATCACTGGGAGAATATATGTATACTATGGGATAAGATGCAACAAGCAGAAGCAATGAACTAGATGGATATAAAGCAATGTATGGAGAACTTAAAATCATTTAGTAAAAAGAAAGAAATAGAATCAAATGCGCAGCACAATGCTATGCATACAATTTAGCCACACACCTATGTAAAATAATGCTATATGTGGTTTCAAGGATGTATGTATACCCAAGGACATACACCGAACAGAGTAATGTGGCGCCTTTTGGGGGAGAAAGAAATGAGAATGGAAGACTAAAGAAAAAAATTATGAACTAAAGCAGGAGCAGCTCTGACAAGGAATGATGAACTGAAGATGATGCTGAAACGTAATGCTTTGCTCCTGAGAGACGGTGAATAAATACCAAGTGAATAAAAGCACGAAGTCACCTGTCTTTTACTTTTCTTTCCCTTCAACTACAGCTTCATTACCTATAAGCATTTAAATAGACCACCTTCTATATATGTGAAATGATTCCAGTTCTGCTCTGTGATCTTGGACAAGTCGCTTCACCTCTCTGAGCCTCAGTTTCTTTAATGGTAAAAATAACAAAACAAAAGGAAGACGATGATAGTATGACGCACATCACAATGCTACAAGATTTTGTAAGATTGAAACAAGGTAATATCTTAGGCCCAGCACACAGTGGGCACTGGGTAAGCCAACTATTTTTCTCCCTTGTGGAGAATGGGAACACAAACAGGCCCCAGCAGGGAATAGTCAAAGCCCTTTGACATTTAGCCCTAACTTACCTACAGAGCTACAGGAGGCAAACACGTGTGTCTGCCACGTCATGTTCAACTGTTATCTGTTCTCGTATGAGAGCATGAGAGATCTGGCTACAACTGTCACCCCATTGATTACCGGCATCAATCTGGCATAGCTAGCACAGGGACCCTCCCCTCCTCCACCTCCCCTGCAAAGCTGCAGGTTGAGTTGAAGATGACTGGCCGGATCTGAGATGGTCTCGACCTTCAGACATTGAAATAGACCCTTCTAAGATTTGAGGTCCAAGGTCTAACACATAAATAGAAGGCAGCACTGTCACCACCAAGGCTGCTGACCTCAGGTCCCGAGTTCCCTGTATCTGCTCCAATATAAAGAAGCCCTGAAAGTCTTGTCTTACGTGGCTAGAGAGGAAAGCCATGAGCACCTGCCCTTCTTTTTCTTGAACAGAATGAACAGGCTGTACGAGCCTGAGAGAATATTCCTTCCCATGGGCTGAGTAATCTAAGGCTTCCATTGCAAACAAAAAACAACAACCAGGAAAACAAGCAAAGCAGGAAGCTGGACTGGGCAAGAAGTTGGCCCAATCTCCTGGCTTACTCTGAGCAGATGAAAATCAAACTGAGGCTGGGCCCGGTCTCTTCACCTAAAGAGGAACACGGGATTCCTGGACACACTTCAGGGAAGGAGCACCTACACAAAGGGTGGAAATGAGCAGTGATCTCCCACAGGGCTGTTGGCTGTGTCCTGACAAAGGTGTCATCAGCATGAGCACAAGAAGCCCAAGAACTATCTCCGGCCTTGGGGCTGACTTTGTGTGATGTGCTTTAGAAATTCTCTTATGTTTAACTTTAAGTCAAATAAAATTGCTATGGAAAACTGAGCGGACATTAAAGAGAGAACTCAATCACACCGTTTTATTTTCTTTCCTCCTTTAGAAGCGTAGCAATCCCAGAGCTCCCACTGACCACGGTGAGGAGTCTGCATGTACCTGGGGTTTAACTTCCTCCCTCTCACTGTGGCCCTGCGGCTGCCTGTCACAGAGGCCCTTCCGTGCTGGTTTGACCAGTTAGTCCTGTGGTTCAAGAGAAAACCTTTGGTTCTTCGTTTTACGCATGTAGGGAACCCAGAAAGCACAGGGGCAAGCTGCCAGCGAGGTTTAGAGTAAACCCCAGGAAGACGAAGACCAACTTCAAAAGAAGAACGTCTCATTCCTGGCCTCCTGGATTTATTTCCTACTTCCCGATTTCCACCAGGGCATGCAGATTTCAAAGTCATAATAAAAGTCTCATTTCTTTACCCTTTAAGAAAAATAAGGCCAAGCACAGTGGCCTAGAAAAGGTCATTTCAGCTGGCCTATCCCCACCTGGCCTGGGCAAGGATGTAGTTGGGAACCATTTCTTTTCTCTCTTAATTCATCATGGCCTTGCGGCAGCCCCCAACTTTCTTTTGAAAATGTTAACAGACACGAGGCCTCGCTTTTCATAGCCTGCCACTGGGAGAGGGAAGCCAAATAGAAGGTGTGATGTCGAAAGAAACCAACATTTGTTGAGTGTCCATTACACGCCAGGTTTCAGCATTTTTTCAAAGTAGAGAAAAAGAAACCAGAGCATGGGAGGCCCGGGATAGAACCGAATGGGCTCAGCCTCATCTGCTCCCCACTGCCCACCTGCCAGGCCATCAGGGGAACCCAGAATCAGGGGAGGAGAGGAAGAGGGTCATGGCGCGCTCACACTTGGCCAAGAGCTGTACTGTATCAGGAATACTAGACAATTCCAATGTGCTAAAATGCCGAGAGGAAAGAACTGGAAGGATGATGCCACTGAAGAATCCATTAGCTGAGGTCTGTATAGCCTCCTCCACGGCATAGGGTTGTATAACTAGGAAGCCCATTAGGCCACACAGAGGAGCAGTGAGGTGTACCCCAGGACTCCAGAAGAGACACAAGAAAGATACGGCTCTCAAAGATATGGACTCTCATCACAGACGTGTTTGGGGTACCATTAATTAATTCCCTAAATGTTTTTTGAGCATTTACTATGAAATCTTACTTCCTGATTCTGACATTATGCTGCCTACTACCTTAGATTTTTATATTGTCAAGAGTGTGGAGATTTTTCTGCATCTTCATGAGTATCTGGACATGAAAATAAAAGGCTTCGATCGTCAGAAACAATAAACAAGCTAGAAAGCCAATATGTAGCACACCCGGAAACGTTCTCAAATACATGTAGTAGTTCAGTACAGGGAAAAATTTGCAACTCAAGCCAGTGATGAAAGTCTGGGTCATTTGGTAATGGCGGTGAGTACCCCTGGCAAAGATATCCATTTTATAATATAACGATGCATCTTTCCCACCCTACATCAAAATGAATTCCACATAGACTATTAATTTAAATGTTTGTAAAAGAATTCCTCAAATTGCTAGAATAAAACATGGGTGATCATTTATACAACCTGAGTGAAGAAGGATTTCCAAAAGAATCACTAAGAATTAGTCAGCATTAAAGGATAATGCTGATAGGTTTTCTTCCATGTAAAGAAAGAACCTACAGTGTCACTGCCTCGCTTGACTAGAAGCAGAGGGCAAGGACACCATCAGAGAGACACTCTGGGCGGACATTCTGACATTTGGGGGTGTGTGTGTGTGTGTGTGTGTTTGGTATTTTCATTTTGCAACAGTGATTATGCATTATTGTGTAATAAAAAATAAAAGCATGGCCTTTACAAAAATGCCTGGGAACTCAACTTTCAAAGTATTTTTCCCTTGACTGAATTCAAAAAACAAACAAAAACTAAAGTTGATATATTCCAGGTTAATAATGCTCATTTAAATATATTAGGATGCCATTTTTTCAATATCCCAATGAAGTAAATAATTTCATTTTTATCTCCACATTTGGTTAATGTGGATATTAGGACTCAGAGTGGCATAGTGACTTGTCCAACATCACACAGCTAACAAGAAGCAGAACTGCACGGCATCCCCAGATTTCCTGCTGTCTGTGCGGTGCGATTCTCCCACTGCCACAGCTGCTGCTACTGTGCCAACAATTTCTTCTTGTGGGGCTACCTTTTGAAAAAACACTCAATCCTCTCAAAAATCAGTTCTGATTTTTATAGTATTCTCCCTCTATATTCATATACTCAGGCAAGATGCACTGCTCCTAGAAGTCTCATCTCCGACTTTTCCTAAATGATATGCAATGAGAACACATAACCTCAAATAAATAATCATTAAAAAAATAGGTCATTTAAATTTAGACATGGAAAACTGTGCATTTCCCTAACAAGGTACAAAGTCCAAAACCATAATTCTGTATGCTAACTTGTATGTTTATATACCAATCAAAACACTTAACCTCTCAGCCCAATACACCTGTTGTCAACCTTTTCCCCCAGGAAGCCATGGGTAGAAATTAGTTTCACTCTTATATAACTAAAGTACCATGGGATGGTTTTGCCAAATGAAAGGAACAAGATCTCTTAGGAGATACACGAAAATCAGGATCTCGTTAGGTTGAAATTACCATTCTGCCACGAGCCTCCAGCCTGGTAGGCACTCACTACATACAAATGACTAGATGAACAAATGAAAGGATGAATGAAGATCTGGTTCAAAGAGAGAGGCAGGCCTCTTGCTCTTAGGAAGCCAAAAAATGCTTACACCTTTTATTTGGCGTTATTTTCAGAAAGTGACCCTCTTTATGTTACAGTGGCTAAAAATAGAAAACTACCTAAATGTTAAGTCATAGGAGATTAATTAAATATATTACAGTCTAGACATGCTCTACAATTAAAATAACATTACAGAAGTCAACTTGATATATCACTTAGAATGTTTTTAGTTTCAAGTAACATAAAACACTGACTGAAATGGACTTTAAAATAGGGGCTTTTATTATCATACGTATCAGGAAGTCCAGAGGTAGGAGGAGTTTCAGGGTTGGTTGATTGCAAGCCTCAGTAATGTCATCAAGGACTGGGTTCCTTCCATCACTCCACTCTGCCATCTGTCCTTGCGTGATTCTCCCACACTGTGTCCAGATGTCTACAAAGCTCTAGGTACCACAGCCACGTACAGCAGCGTCCAGAGGCCTAAAGGACTGTTTCTTCAGGTCTCTTGCCGAGAATCAGGGAAGCTTTTCTCAGGAGGCCCCGCAGCCCTCCCATTGTATCTCAGAAAAGAGTCATATGTCTCCCACTAAACTAATCACCTGAAAGAAGAACAGGATGGCAATTATTGGCGTAGACCAATGAGGATGAACCCCCTTGATCATGGGTCCAGTCACCCTCATCTGCTGATGAGCAGTAAGCCTCTGAAGAAAAGTGAAGCATAAGTGCCAGATGTATCAGTCAGGGTAGACTAGGTTAGACTGCAGTAACAAACAGCCCCAAAGTCCCAATGGTTTAAAATAACAAAAGTTTATTTCTCTTGTCACACATACACACATTACATCAACAAGGTCTTCTTTGCATCATAGTCTCTCAGAAATCCAGGCAGATGGAGGAGCTTCATTTCCAACACTGCTAGTCACCTTACCACAAGGAAATAGAGAGCTCTCAGAGGTGTCAGATCCGCAATCGAAAGCTCTGGCATGTAAGTTACACGACCTTTCCACTTTCAACTAGCCTCACGGCCCCACCCATCACAAGGATGTCAGGAAGTGCAAACCCACTGCTTGCCTCGAAGTGAGGAGAGACAGAAATACTTGGCAAATAGCATCATATTAGGTAAGCAATGGAAAAATATTCATGAAACTCTACTAAGTTAAAAAAAAAAAGCAGGCCGGGCACGGTGGCTCACGCCTGTAATCCTAGCACTCTGGGAGGCCAAGGTGGGCGGATTGTTTGAGCTCAGGAGTTCGAGACCAGCCTGAGCAAGAGCGAGACCCCGTCTCTACTAAAAATAGAAAGAAATTATAAGGACAGCTAAAAATACATATAGATAAATTAGCCGGGCATAGTGGTGTGTGCCTGTAGTCCCAGCTACTCGGGAGGCTGAGGCAGGAGGATCACTTGAGCCCAGGAGTGTGAGGTTGCTGTGAGCTAAGCTGACGCCACGGCACTCACTCTAGCCCGAGCAACGGAGTGAGACTCTGTCTCAAAAATAAATAAATAAATAAATAAATAAGCATTGTGGCAAAAGACTATGCACTGTATTATTGCAAGTATAACTTGGAGGATGTGGGTATATAATAAACTGAAAACAACTATTATCATAACAAATGGCAATAAAACTCCTCTTAGAGACTACATTTGCTTAGGAAGGTACCTCATTACACCTCTTGGGGTGGGGGTTGAGCCTGAAAGCGTAATCAACTGGGGGATGATAAAACAAGGGAATAGCCACTGGGAATTCCTATTTGTTAGAAATAAACAGGAATTATGGATGAGAAAAAGCAATGAGGAACATAGAAATCTATCAGAGGGAATTGTCCGGCACCATTGTATATGGCCCAGGGACATCTAGATATCTTAAATCAGGGTTTCTCAACAAAGGCATGGTGACATCTGGGGCTGGATGACTCATTGCTGTGACAGGTCTGTCCTGTGCCTTGCAGGATGTTTAGCAGCATCCTTGTTCTCTACTCACTTAGATGCCAGTAGCACTTGTGTCCACTGAAACTGTTGTGACAACCAAAAGTGTCTCCAGTCATTTCCAAATGTTCCCTGGGTGGCAAAATCACCCTCAGTTGAGAACCCCCACTCCCCAAGTGCACAAATCTTCAGTGGAGTCTACCAGACACACTAAAGTTTTATACGAGTTGTTTCTTTTGGGATATTCAAAGAAGGGGTAAATTCCACAATTGGGGTCCGTACAAGCCACAGAGGAGAGAGCAAAGGTCCAGCAGGAGCAGGAAGGGAGAGCCAGAAGTGGTCACCTTCCCTCTCCTCCAAAACCCCAGGAATTCATGTCACTTGCAGAGGGCATTATAGGTTTATCCTGAACATGAAATGGGGCTGAACTAAATTTCCAAGATTCAAAGGGATAGGGAGAAGATAAATAGATACACAAATAGACAGAGACAGTAAGAGGCGCAGAAGGGTGCACATTAAGGCTGCCTCCCCAACATCTCGACGCCTCTCCCATTGGGTGCAGACATGTTGTTTGACGGCATCCTCCCAACCTGAGCTCCAAAGGGATCCTGGTTGTTCAGACAGGATAATCCCAGGTCTGTTGTTTTAGTGATTAGTTCACGAGTGGGCCAATCAGAGCAGAGCTCAGGACTCTTGTTGGAGAGCTATGGGCAGTGGTGCTCTTTCTCCATTGCAGATGGGTATGAAAGACTGTATCCCTGGTCTTGTGGGCATAAGGGAAGCCAGTCTGAGAGTGGAGCCAATCAGTATCCAAGAACATGAAAGTAAGTTCTGACTCGGGGGGATGGGGGTGGGGGAGGGGATGGGTGTATACCTACATGAAGAGGGGATGGGTGTATACCTACATGTGCACTGTCTGGGGAATGGACACGCTTGAAGCTCAGACTCGGGGGGATGGGAGGGGCATGGGCAATATATCTAACCAGAACTTTTGTACCCCCCATAATAAGCTGAAATAAAAAATAAAAAAAAAAAAAAAAAAAGAACATGAGAGAATGGCAGACACCGAGCAGGAGGGCTGATAAAGCCAGGCGTGAAACCCACCCTGCCATTGAGCATTTCCTTTACATAAGCCAAAACATTTCCACTTTATTGCTTAAGCAACTTTGAATTGGGGTTTCTGTTACTTGCTACAGAAGGCCTTCTAACTGATTAACATATGGATACACAGATATGATCTATTAAATATACATTCACATATATGCATAATTTAAAGGTCTAGACAGAAAAACATCAAAAATTCACAGTGTTTTAGACTGCAGGAGCATGGTCACCTTTCACTTCCCCTTTATGCTTATCTACATTTTCTATAATAAATATGCATTAAGTTTTGGTAGCAGAAAGAAATAATTTATAATAATTTAGTATTTATGGGTGAAGTGACATGCTTCTGGGATTTATTTTAAACTGACTCTGCAAAAAAAAGGGTGGAGGGAGATCGATGAAACAAAATTGCCAAAATATTGATATAGATATTGAAGCTATATGACAGGGACATGAGGGTTTATTGTACTATTTTATCTGTTTATATTGTGAAAATTCATATAATAAAATGACAAAATAAGACAGAAGGAAGGGAGGGAGGAAGAATTTGTGGAGGTGATTCTAGTTGCCATTGCTGGCTTCCCGCTGTGGGGCAACTGTCCCAGTGGGTCCTGATGGTGTCCATCCACTGCCTGGAGCCTTCCTGTGGGTGACACACCCTTCATCATTCCTCTGTCCTCCATCTGGGCTGTGCTGCTTCAGAGGTGGCTGTGGTACCTGCTGGACATCAGTATGTTGCTCAGCAACCTCCCCACCCAGCCACCCCCATCACCACCATCAAAATTTGTGCATTTGTATCACCTCTGCCAAAAAAAACCCAAACAATTTCATCTTCAGTGTTGGACTTCTTAACTGATTTTACAACAGTAGTGTCAGATGTTCTTGCTGTGACAGGTAGCTTCTGTGAATTAGATTAATCCCATGAATTGGATGAAACAAGCCCAGAGATTACTGAAATTAACTGATTTTCTTTATAAAGCATCTGAAGACCTTGATGTAAATCTGGCATCATTTAACTGGGTCCTTTCCGGCAAAGGAGCCAATTCATTAAGAGTTACAGCTTCATTTTTTTTTTTTGCATGCAAAGGAAATTTGAAATTGAAAAGGAGTAAAATGAATTTAGAAAAACAAACACTCAAAGAAGTTATGCTACACAGGGTCATATGTAGCCCTCCTCCTATACAGTCATGTACTGAGTCATTATCTTCTTAAGGCTACTTGTATTAGTTTTCTAAGGCTATATAATGAATTGCCGCAAACTTGGTGGCTTAAAACAACAGAATTTATTCTCTTACAGTTCTGGAGGCCAGAAGTCTGCAGGGCTGTGCTCCCTCTGACAGAAGGCTCTACAGAACATTGTTCCCTGCTTCTTCCAGCCTCTGGTGGCCGTCAGCTTTCCTTGTGGCCACAGCACTCCATCTCCGCCTCCATCTCCGTGTCGCCTTCTCTGTGTCTCTGGGTCTCCTCTTTTGTCTCTTATAATGACACTTGTCCCTGGATTTAGGGTGCACCTAATCTCAATCTCTTTAACTCGATTACATCTGCAAAGACTCTTTTTCCCAATTAGGTCACTGTCACAGGTTCTGAGTACACATATCTTTTGGGGGGGGGCCACCATTCAACCCACTATACTATTTAACATTACCAATAATATTATTATAGTAGATGCTAATATTTCTTTGGGAGTTTTGGCAATGTTATCACTATAGTGCTTTGAATGTCAACCGATATTTTGTGAGACTTGCACTTTCATCATCAATTTTTCAAAGAAATTGAAATTCAGCGCTTAATTTTTTTAATCTCCTTGCTACTGAAAGCATGCATTGTAAAATTTTAGAAAAATATTAACCAATAAAAATACACTAATATTTGTGATGTATATCATACAATAAATAACAAGAGTACTTTAACAACAACATTTGGACTATGCCCTACAGAAGGACTGCTAAGCCTCTATTTCCCCCACATTTTTACATGTACAGCCTAAAATGTGCTATATTTCCATTGGCTGATGCAAACTGGTGGTCTACCAGCTTCGTGCATCTCATAGACTGTCGCAGGGGCCACAGCAAAACTAGCTGGCATGCCAAGTGACCAGCAGGAGCAGTAGTGTCCAGTACCACCCCAGGCCAGAGGAATTAGCTGTTCTGAGCTACTCATGGCCCCCTGCTCTTAGTTTTATCACTAAGTACCCTGCATGCTGTCCTTTAAAGGGAGGTGTTAGTTATGTCGCCTCTAGAAAGAACTGGAAAAGAAAGTCGGGAAAGAGAGCAGGATTACTTCTAGTCTTTTTTCAAAATTACTAACATGATAAAGTGAGAATTCCAATCACTGCTGTACAGTTTTGGAAAAAACTCTTATTCTAATGAACAGTTTTACCAAATACTTGCCTTTATTTAACGCAATCAGTAATATTAATACAAATACTCCATTTAAAATTAAAATATTGGGAAAATTGCAAACTAGATGTAAAGGCAGAATAACAGAAATAAATTAGGACTATCCCAGGCAATCATGGACATGAATCATCTTACCCAGAAGCCTCCACCTAGTTTTCCATCTTTATAGTTTAGCCCTTCTAGAACGTCATACATGTGGAATCTTCCAGTAGGCAACCTTTTGAGTCTGACTTCTTTAATTTAGCCTAATGCATTTGGGATTCATTCATGGCATTGCTTGTATCAATAGTTCATTATTTTTATTGCTGAGTAAGTATTTCAGCTGTATGGATGCACCACGATTTGTTTATCCATTCACTCATTAAAGGGCATTTGACTTGCTTTCAGTGTTTTGTGATTATGACTAGTACAGCTATAAATATTCATGTGCAAGTTTTTATGTGAACATAACTTTTCATTTCTCAAGGTTAAATATTTAAGAGTGGAATTTCTGGGTAAATTTAATTTATTTATAAAAAATTGCCAAACTGTTTTTCCAGAATGGCTGTACTAACTTGCACTCCTACCTGCAATACATGAGAACTCCAATTGTCCTGAATACTCACTAGCACTTGGTATTGCCAGGTTTATTTGACTGTTTTTTAGCCATTCTAATAGTAGTAATATCGTTTATGATTTTAATTTGCATCTGCCTAATAACTGATAATGTTGAACTTGCTTCTAGGTACTTATTTGTTGTCCATATATTTTGTTTGGTGAAGTGTTAAAATTTTTTTGCCAATTTATATCATTGTTTGTTTCCTTCTTACTGAGTTATGAGAGCTCTTATCAGATATGTGATTTTCAAATATTTTCAACCAGTCTGTGGCTCATCTTTTTATTCTCTCAGCAGTGACTTGCTCAGAGCAAGAGATTTTAATTTTGGTGAAGTTCATTTATCAATTTTTCCTTTATTGATTATGCTTTTAATATTATAGCTAGAAAATTTTTGTCTAACCCAAGGTCACAAAGATTTTCTTCCTTCTTTTCTTCGAAAAATTGTATGGTTTTGTTTTATGTTTAGGTCCATGACCCCTTTTAATTTTTGTAAAAAGTGTGAGGTTTAGGTCTAGGTTCTTATTTTGCAAATGGATGTCATATTGTTCCAAAACCATTTGTTGAAAAGATGATCCTTTCTCCATTGAATTACTTTCCGCCTTTGTCAAAAATCCATTGACGGTATTTGTGTAGCTCTATTTCCACACTCTCTATTCTGTTCCATTTATATATGTGCTTCTCCTTTTGTTCATACCACACTTTCTTGATGACTATCGTGTTGTATTAAGTCTTTCAATCAGGAAGTGTGAGTCTTCCAGCTTTGTTCTTTTGCAAAACTGTTTTGAATATTGTAATTCCTTTGCTTTTCCATAAAAGTTTTAGAATCAGCTTGTTTATATTTATAAAAATCCTGATATTTTGCTTGGGATTGCATTGAATCTATATCAATATGGGGATAATGGACATCTTGATAATACTGAATCTTTCAACCCATGAGTTTGCAAAGTATATGTTTTCATTTATTTAGGTCTTTGTTGATTTTTTTCACCAACATTTTGTCATTTTTAGCATACCAAACCTGCACATATTTTGCTAGATTTATAACTATTTCCTTTTTTTTTTTTTTGAACTATTGTAACTGGCCATTTTTTTAAAATTTCTGTTTGCAATTGTCCATTGCTAGTATCTAGATATATGATATTTTTGTATATTCACCATGTATCTCACGACATTTCTAAACTCACTAATTCTAGGAGCTTTCTAGAAGATTCCTTGGAATTTTCTATGTAGACGATTATGCTATCTGTAAATGAAGACAGTTTTATTTTTTTCTTTCCAATATAAATGTTTTTCTTTTCTCTTGCCTTATGGTGGCTAGGACTTCCAGCATAATGTTGCCTCATTCCTGACCTTAGGTGGAAAGTATTCAGTCTTTCACCATTAAGTATGTTAGCTGTACGGTTTTTATTAATGGCATTTATCAAATTAAGGAAATTTCTCTCTATTTCCAGTTTGTTTAAATTTTAAAATATGAATAGATGTTGAATTTTGTCAAATGCTCCTCTGCATCTACTAAAATGATCATGTTTTTCTTCTTTACTCTGTTAATGTGGTGGTTACATGGATGGAATTTCAAATGTCGAACAAACCTTCATACCTGAGATAAACCCTACTTAGTAAAAACGTGTTTTCCTTTTTATGTATCACTAGATTCAATTTGCTAATTTTTTTTGTGTGTCTATATTTGTGAGGGTTATTGGTCTTGAGCTGTCTTTTCTTGCTATACCTTTGTGTGGTTTTGATAGCAGGAAAATCCTAGCCTTGTAAGATGAGCATCCTCTTCTATTTTTCTGAAAGACATTACGTAGAACTGATATTATTTCTTTCTCAGATACCTGGTAGAAATTGCCAGTGTATTCATGTGAGTTTTCTTTGTTGGAAGGATTTTACCTATAAATTTAATTTATTTAATAAATATAGTGCTAGTGAAGTTATCTATTTCATCTTGAGTCAGTTTTGGTAGTTGGTGTCTTTTAAGAAATTGGTCCATTTCATCTAAATTGTTAAATTTATTGGTATAAAGTTGTTCTTAATATTTTTATGATCTTTTTAATTTCTATAAGGTCAGTAGTGATGTCACCTCTTTCATTCCTGGTTTTGGAAATTTGTATATAAAACAAATCTCTCTTTTTCTTGGTAAATTTAGCTAAAGGTTTTTCTTTTTTCTTTAAATCTTTTCAAGAAACAACTTTTGGGTACATTGATTTTCTCTATTGTTTTTCTCTTTTCTATTTCATCGATTTCTGCTATAATCTCTTTTTTCCTTTATTGTGCTTGCTTTGGGCTTAGTTTGCTTTCCTTTTGCTAGTTTTCTTAGAGTGAAAACTCTCTTATAGTTACTCTTTGCATGGTGTATGCTTCTTCTATCCTTTTATTTTCAACCTTTTTGTATCTTTGAAGCTAAGGTGTGTCTCTTACAGACAGCATATTGTTAGATATTGCTTTTTATCCAGTATTTTAATCCACTGATTCTTCTGCCATCTCAATTCTGATGTTGAGCCCTTCTCATTAATTTTAATTTGGTTATTGAACTTTTCAATTCTGAATTTCCATTTCATCCATTTTTATAATTTCTGTCTCATTTAAATTCTCTATTCATGGAATCATTCTAGTCATGCTTTCATTTAATTCTTTAAATATAATTTCCTTTAATTCTTTGGACATATTTGTGATACCTGCCTTGAAGTCTTTGTCCTCTAAATCCAACATTTGACATTAAGAGACAGTTTCTAATGACTGCTTTTTTTTTTTTTCCTGAGCTTGAGCACACTTTCCTCTTTCTTTGGAGGTCTCATAATTTTTTGTTGAAAAATGAACATTATATATATTTTAACTGTGGATTCTGATTTTTTTCCCCTCTGGAAGGTTGTTCTTGCAGCTGCTATTTTTTGTTTGCTTATTTATCACTTTGTTTGGTAATTTACCTGTACTAACTCTATGAAATCTGTTTCCCTTGAAATGTTCAGCTGTCAATGTCTTTATCGTCTTTTGCTGTTGTTTGTCTTAAGCCTGGCGTGCTATGATCATCCCTGTGTCTGCATAATGTAATAATAAGCCAAAGATTGAAGAAAGGTTGTGCTTAGCCACCTCAAGCCAGTAAGCTTTCTGTCCTATGTCAGTTGATCTGTGTGTGGGCAGAGAAAAAAATTCAGAGATCAAGCAATTGTCATGTCTTCCCAGCCACTGCTTTCCACTGGGCCCTTTCGTATCTCCTCTCCACACAGCTTCAGAATCCATAAGGGCTGTGGCTGGCTGCAGCACTCTCCTGTCTTGTGTGCATTCGTGCAGCCTCAGCCAGGAACATATTTGCCCCAACCACCCCTGCAACCTCAGACCGAAGTCACTGGCATGTTCACGCACCTGCCTCTGAGACTGTCACTTCCAGCACCCGCACCAGTGCGCGTGGGCACTGTCTACTGCTCCAGATCCAAATCAGGTGAGCCCCCTTTGACTATGATAGAGAAGCTGCCAGTCCCCATCTGGCAAAACCTGCCCCTGGCAGAACCTCAGTGTGGATTGATCTTGTGGGGTGGGGGAGAATTGGAGCACCCACAGACCAGAACACCTCAGATTCACCTGTTTCTTACCCAGTGTTTACCAGATTTTCAAGGACAGATGCTTCTCAGATTATTAGATGCCTTTAGTCTATTTCCAGAGTGCTAAATGGTTCTTTTTTCAATTTTCCCAGTTTACAGTTGCTTTTAAAGGACAGAATTTGCCACTCTCCTCACTCGGCCATAGCCAGAGTGAGCCACTAACTTTGTTTTGAAAGATACAGAAAGAACCTACTAAACTTGAGGTTCTTAATTACATCTCTATAAGTTCTTCTATTTTCTACATACAGCTATTTTACATAATTGCAAGTAGTGTGTACATATTGTTTTTAATTCTGTTTTTCTTTTCTTTAACTTGTTGTTTTGTATATTTATTTTGATGCATTAGCATAACTCACACTGCCACCATATCCACATTCTCTGGAAAACAGCATACTTTTAAAAAGTCTATGAACACAGGAGCCTTTCAATTTTGTATGTTGGTTTGGAAAGTAACTTTGTTCTTTCCGGGTGGCTCAGAGATCTATTCATAAGCTTTGTGATATTTCACTCTTGTCACTATCTCAGTGGCTTCTTATAGAGTCAATGAGAATAATCTCTGACAGATTGTGAAGAAATTCTGCCATTCAGAATATATTATTGATAGGCTTAAAACCTAAACATTTATTATGCTAGTGAGTAATTGCAATACTTATAAAGCCACTTTACAAAATGTAACTGTGATTTATAATGGTTTGGATACCAAGTGTCTTAGTCTGTTTTCTGCTGCTATAGCAGTATATCACAAGCAGGGTAGTTTATAAAGAAAAGAAGTTTATTTGGCTCATGGATCTGCAGGCTGGGAAGCTCAAGGGCATGGTGCTGGAATCTAACAGGGGTCTTCATGCTGCATCATGACATGGTGGAAGGCCCAGTAAGCATGTGAGACAGAGAGGGAAATGGGATTGAACTCATCTTTCTTATCAGGAACCACTCCTGTGATAATGGCATTAACCTAATCACCTCTTAAAGGTGCCACCTCTAAATACTGTTATAATGGCAATTAAATTTCAATGTGAGTCTCCAAAATAAGATACCCTGTGCTATGGTTGGAATTTCACATTTCCAATAATTTCTATATGTCATCTATTTACATAGCTTTACCTATATCTATTCATCTCTATATAAAATGAATTGAAATCATTTATTTTGATAATATTTTATGACAACCCTAGAAATGGTTGGATACATACTGGGTATCACAAAACCAAATGTGATCATTTTATAGCATAACTGTTAACACTTCAACTTTTCAAGAAATACTAATCCTATATTGGATAAAAATGCTTTCAACAAAAAAAAAAAAAAAAAAAAAAAAAAAAATCACCCTAGAACCAGAATTCCATATTTCCTAAAATGTTATTAAAGAGTGTATTTCCAAAAGTATTAGCTCTCCATTACACACTTAATACTGAGAATACTAAAGTCATTGTGCCTTACTTTCTATTTTCTACTCTATTACAGCATAAATCAAATTGATTTGGTGTGGCCTAGTGGTAGCACACAATAATATGCCAGAAAAAAAGTGTTTTAGGAAAAGCAAAAAGAAACATAAAGAGGTGACAGTTTTTCTTTTAAATCCATGTGCAGTAATAAATATATCATTGCTACCTATGGACTTTACAGAATTTTAAAAAGGCTCTTTATGAAATTCATGTCTTAGTCCTCTAAACATACTACATTAGTGAACAGCTGTTTAAGGTTAACCAAACTATGTCCTTACTGTATGTTAGTACATTGGTTTCCCCAAATCAGCACGTTGCAGGCCTCGTTTAGGTTTTTTTTTTTTTAAAAAAATCACTTACACAGATGCTGGATAGGAGATATGACTTACGGGCAGTTCCTGTGAAACTGAAGAATTGCTCACAGGCTCTGTAAGAGCCAGCCCATGACATGATGGCCACAAAGCCAACAATGTGGTTAAAAATGCAGAGCCCGACCACAAGAGCACAGTCCTACTGCACTACACACGGGCACCAGGCACATGGGAAGACTGGATTTGGCTCCAGGCACACGCTAGAGCCACACGCAGGAAGCCAGCCAAGATAGGTAGAAAGGAGAATTGGGTAAAGAAATTGAATGTATTTTAGCATCGAGGAGAGAAAACCAAAGGGAGATGTGAAAGCAATCTGAATATTTGAAGTGTGATTGTGGCAGGTTCTGTTCCGCGGCTTCCCACCGTCCAGCCTCTCCACCCCACCCCCTTCCTCCTTGCTGACCAGACAGATTTGTTTAGGTTGCCACAGAGAACCCTTGATCTCAGGAGGAAGAGGCCCTACCCAAATCCCAGGCAAAGAATCACGATGCATCTAAAGCAATCATAGTAACCTCATTCTCATGGCCAGTGATTGGTCTAAAGGTGACCAAGTGACCCAGTTTTGGCTAAAGAGAAGTCAGATGAATCAGGCCTTCATGAAAGTTTTTACCTCCCTTATAAGAAGGGAAGAGTTGTGTGGCATGCCCATCCCTCCCTGGTTCTTTCTCTTTCTTGCTACCTGAGGACACAGCAGCCTTCTCATGACTAAGAGATGTCAAACATAAGCAGCAAAGCCAGCACACTAAGAGTAGCAATGCAGAAAGGTAGAAAGTCCCTGTATCCTTGAGAGCTGTACCTGCTGGACTGTCTATCTGCAGGTGTTTTGCTTTGTGAGAAAAGCAAGCTCCTGTTTGTTTAACCACTTAAGTAAGGTATTCTGTTCATTGCAGCCAAACACACTCCTAGCAGATGCCATCATCATGGGAAGAAAAACACATTTGGTCCTCAGACATTCTAGAAGGTGAAACCTTAACAAAGAGTGGGAGTTACAAGGAGATGTTGGATTAATATCAGAAATCATTTTCTAACAAATAGAATTGCTAAAAAAGAGGTTGCCTCTGGAGTCAGTGATCTCCCACCATAAGCACATTCAGGTAGGAGGTGGCTGACCACCTAAAGGAGAAATTTCTGCCCAAGTTAAGAGGTTACAAAGTTCCTTTCAACTCTAACTGCTATACCAGGCCTTTATATTTGAAAAAGGCATTACTGATATTTGCTAGTCATATATGAGAAAACTGGCTTTAAAAGAGTGACAGATGACCAGTTTAGAACTAGACTGCTTGGGATTAACAACTATGCCTTTCTGATATCAACTATCTCAATATTTGGAAATTTACAGATTTTTTTCTGCGTTTCTTTCACCTTGGCATTTATGTTGAACCAATCCAAGTCCCATGATTTGTTGCTACAGGTTGTATTTAAATTACAGCCTGACAGTTTGACTGAAGACTGTCCTAGTCAAATTTCCATTTAGAGAACAATGCTTTGCTCTGAATGAGTCACCTCATTTCTGATTGCTGAATGCCAGAAGAGCTCATCTGCTGTCGTGGCATCCTCTCACCAGCCCCAGATATACTGTATATTATCATGCTGTGCTCTGAAGGGATTATTAAATTCTTCTTTTAATCATGCTCAAGGATACCCAATCAGCAGTTACTCCCACATATGACGGACCAGGTTCTACAGGTAGTCAACATAATGGAGGCAGCATTTCAATGGCCACATTCTGGCTCTTTTTTGGAAATTCATTGTAGATGTGTTTAAAATTAAGCTTGGATGTGGCACAGAGGAAATTACTCCTGAATTTGTAATTTTGACTGCATGTCCACACTCAAATCTTAACAATGTTTATTGAACACCAGCTATGGACAAGGTAGTTCTTTGCAGAGACTCAAAAGCAACTAAAACACAAAGCATACTAGCAACAATAACAATGCCTTTTATTTGTTTGCAACACTTTTCAGTTCATAAATAGTGCAGGTCGAAATAGACAGTATTGCTCTAACTTTATAGATGAGGAAGCTGAGGCTCAGAAACATACCAATAACCAGCTACAAATAGCCAAAATGAAACAGTGTCCTTGTAGAGGTAGGTACAGGTCTACTATCCTTTATCTGAAACTCTCAGGGGCGTTTGCATGTAGCAATTCTTCAGATTCTAGGCAGATAATGCAGTGCATGTGTCATTTATTAACTAACACCCACATCAGAGTCTGGGCATCCCTCTTGCTGCATAAATATATTAATGTCATCAAAATATTTATGCAGCAAGACTGTATGAATATTCATACTTCATGAGATAAATAAAGACTAGAAAGGGTTTCAAGGTCAGGCTAAAGGTCAAGTTTAGCAGCCAAGTAAGTGATGCAAAAGCTTTCCACTGTCAGAGCTTTTGGATTTCAAAAGTACAGAGAAGGTACCATGGGCCTGTTCCAGCAGTAGAGAATTAATCTATCCGAATTGGAGACCTGAATCGAGGGAGATGTCACAAAGAAAGTGACATTCTTAGCCAGACCTTGACAAACCAGTAGGATTTCAAAAACCAGAGAAGTAATATACATCTTCTATAAAGGAAATTAAAAACAAAACAGGAGACGTGGTGCAAGGAAGGTTATCACAAATTGGTTCCATGTGCGGTTTGCCACAATCCCAAAGGCACAGCAGTCTACCAGGTGACCAACTCTCCTGGTTTTCTTCATTGAAAGTCCTGTGCTCTGGGAAACCCCCCAGTCCCAGATAAACTGGGACAGCTGGTCACCTAGCAGCCCCATGTTCCATTTTCTTTGTTGATGTGTGTCTCACTCGGCAGAGCTCCGAGCTGCAGCCTGGGTTTGTGCTGTCGATACACGCCCTCGGCTGTGCCCAGAGTTTCCGAGGCGCAGACTTTATACGAGCTGGGCTGTGCTGCCGGTGCGGAGGGCTCTGCAGTCCAGGCATGGGGGCTCATCCCAGTTGTGCACTTGGAGCCTGCCCAGAGCTCACAAATGAGCATCGTGAGGATTTCCAATGCAAAACGTGGAAAGTGAACATTTTAGGTCACTTTTTTTCCTGTACAAATAACTCATTCTTTGTAAAGAGATTCTGAGTTTGAATAACACCTTTATGGATTATTTAGGGAGCTTTTTGCTGATGGCTGTTATTAAAAAGTGGTTGGCAAGGAAGGTCGGCAAACCCATACCCACAAATGAAAATTTCAGCCAGAAAACTGAATGTTCGTGAATATCCAGATGTTTAGTGTCCTGCAGTCTCAGCCTTGATATTGATCATTTGGAATTAAGCTTAGCGTATGAGGCAATGTTCTTAGAGCATGTCACACACAAAACTGTAAAGCTGGATCTAATAGAGCAAAATGATAAAAGCCAAGTCCAGATAACATCTTCTCCAGAAGAAGCAAACACGCTGGAACAACATGGCTGACACCTATTTTTAGTCAAGAAGATTATATTAATTACCACCAAGTGGCTTTGTGCTTTGTTAATAGGACATTGCATAGTGTCTTTCCTGTCTCTGGGTTCCCAAGGATGGAATGAGAACTGTCACTACCTTCTACACAAACCTGCCTGCAGCCTGGACTTGGGCAGCCTCACGAGGGTTCGTCTGGTGTAAGCCTGGACCCAACAGAGCCCAGCTGAGCACCTCCCTAATCCTAACAGCCTCCCGGAAGGTGTTGATAGGAACTGTTTTAATTCCAACAGTTACCAAGCTGTACATACTCTTTAAGTGACACAACCATTATTTACAAACGTGGGTGTGTCTGCCTTGAGACATTTTTGTAGTTTTCAGAAATAATTACAACCACATCCTTGGGCAACATACATAAGAAAAACTGAAAGAAGATACAATATGCACTAACCAAGCAGGCTTTACAAAATCTGATGTATTTGGCACATTTTGTTTTTAAGCAGAGAATTGGTGTCATGGAGCCAATGGAATGAGAAGAGGAGGAAATTAGGAACTAAAGACCTAACATATTACAAAATAATGAAGATATTCAAAATAGTTGGAATAAAAAATAAAATAAAATTGACATCTAAATAATGTCCATGTAATTCTTTATCAACTTCAAGAAAACACACACACACACACACACACACACACACATGCACACACACAAACATACACACTGGTAAAACAGTAAACGTCAAAGCATGACTTACTATCTTGTCCATTCATTTATCCATTTATTCATTTATTCATTTAAATATCTATCTACATATCTATCTATTCAGAACCTACTATGTATCAGACACTAGAGTGTGGAAAATCAATTAATTCCTGCCCTCAACAAGCTTACACTCTACCAGGGGAGACAAAGAAAGATTATCAAAGAATAACATGGTCAGTAGTGTGACTTAAATAACCATTCTTTCCATTCAGAAAAAATGTTATAATTTATACCTTTTATATCTTTTTGTGTTTTTCTGAGTCATTATGTTTAAGGTTCACAAAGAGAATATAGTTGGGTATATTTTCCAACACCATCTGAGATTTTCTATCTTTTAAATGAAGAATTTGTTTAATGATACTTCAACTTATTTCTAACATTTTATTTTGTTTTTTATTGCCATATTTCTTTTTTTTAATTTCCGTTATAAAGCAAAAGAGCTTTATTCATTCATTCATTTCTTTTCGTCCACCTCCCCCATAATTTGTGACATACCGCTACATTTCTTGATCCTTTTTCTCCATGTTCTTATCTTCTATGAGATCAAGCTTTCTTTATTCTCTTTTGTTTCCTTTTCCTGATTTGAAGTTATAAATTATATTTCTATTCCTTTAGTAGGTTACCATTTAAAAATTTAACCTGGGCACATAATAAAGTAAAAAGTCACCAATGACTCTATCCTCCTCCCAAACGAAGTGAGGGGCACTCACCCCTCCTTCCACCCCTGTGATTAGCTAGTGTTTTAATTCCACATCATTTTTACCTTCTCCCAATACTCAGTACTATTGTTACTTTTTGTTTATTTGTTTTATATCAATGTTTATTTACATTACTTATATGTTTACCAATTTTTTGTTCTCCATTGTTTCAATCTCCTTCTTACTAAAGGCACCCATACCCTGAAAACTGATTCTCAGATTAACATTTTCTGGTTTTTAATTCTCAGACTTCATAAAAAAAACTTGTGTATTTCTGAATACAATGTGTTTTTTGGCTGATGTATTTCTAGAAAAAATTTAAGTACATCTCCAAATTTTATCAATACTTTAAACAAAACAAGGTGCAAGAAGAGTCTAAAGTTTTATTTCAGATGCAACTGGCAGAATGTCAGAATCAGGAGAAGACATATTGGAAAGCCGGCGGGGAGTCAGCAAAGTGTACATCTCCTACGCTGGTGGTGCTAAGAGAAGCGTCACAGCATTACTCCAGACAAGGGTTTGTTAATAACCACATCCACTGTTTTCTGCTCAGAAAATGATGCTTTAAGCATTTATTTATTTAAGCATTTGATGATTGTCACTTACATGTCAATGTTTTGCTATACTTAGCTGCATTTTAGGAAAGTAGTTAGTGGTTTGGATTTATATGCAATGAATTAGAATATTTCCCATTTGAAATAATAAAAAATAGGCTTGGCAGTGTTTCATTTAGAATGTCTGGGCTGGGCGAGGTGGCTCACGCCTATAATCCTAGCACTCTGGGAGGCCAAGGCGGGAGGTCAGGAGTTTAAGACCAGTCTGAGCAAGAGCGAGACCCCCGTCTCTGCTAAAAATAGAAAGAAATGATTTGGACAGCTAAAAATATATATAGAAAAAAATTAGCCGGGCATGGTGGCACATGCCTGTAGTCCCAGCTACTTGGGAGGCTGAGACAGAAGGATTGCTTAAGCCCAGGAGTTTGAGGTTGCTGTGAGCTAGGCTGATGCCACAGCACTCTAGCCCCGGGCAACAGAGTGAGACTTTGTCTCAAAAAAAAAAAAAAAAGAATGTCTGATTTTAGGGGAGGAATTACTGGACTTAGTGAGCAATGCATGTATATTTTTAAGTAGCTCTTTCATGGATTTCAAGTTATCATTGGCAATGTCTTCATTCTAGTTATACTCCTGAATAAGTTAGCTTGGTACTCATTCTAAGTGAACTAATTTTTGCTTTCTACAATGTACTGATATTCCACCATCTTTTGGTGTTATTTTTAAGAATTCTGTTCTCAGTCTAATTATTATTCCTTTTTAGATAATCTGTCTTTCTTCTCAGTATTCTTTTAATATTTTAGTTCTGAATATTTGCAAACTATCCACCCAGCAAGGAATTAATAACCTGAATACATAAGGAACTCAAACAACTCAATTGCAAAAAAACAAATAATCCCATTAAAAAATAGGCCGAAATACCTGAATAGACATTTCTTAAATAAGACATATGGCCAACAAGTATATGAAAAAATGCTCACTATCACTAATTATCAAGGAAATGCAAATCAAAACCACAATGAGACATCATATTACCCTAGTTAGAATGGCTATTATCAAAAGGACAAAAAAAATAATGCTGGAGAGGATGCAGAGAAAGAATACCCTATTGGTACTAATGTAAACTAGTATGGCCATTATGGAAAACAATACGGAGGTTTCTCAAAAAACTAAAAATAGAACTACCATATAATCCAGCAATCCAACTGCTGAGTATATATCCAAAAGAAAGGAAACCAGTATATCAAAGAGATATCTGCACTCCCATGTTTACTGCAGCACTATTCACAATAGCCAAGATATGAAATCAACCTAAGTGTCTATCAACAGATGAATGGAAAAAGAATATGTGGTACATATACCCAATGAAATATTATTTAGTCATAAAAAGTGAAATCCTGCCATTTTCAGCAACATGGATAAAACGGAAGTCATTACATTAATTGAAACAAGCCAGGCACAGAAAGACAAATATTGCATGTTCTTACTCATATGTGGGAGCTAAAAAAGTGAATCTCATGGAAATGGAGAATAGAATGGTGGTTACCAGAGGCTGGGAAGAGAAGAGGGGAGGAGGGGTTAAAGAGAAGTTGACTAATGGGTAAAAAAATACAGTTATAAGGAATAAATTGTAGTATTCTCCAGTATAGTAGAGAACTTAGAATTAACAATAATTTACTGTATATTTTAAAATAGAAGAGAAGAACTGTAATGTTCCCAACACAAAGAAAAGAGAAACATTTGAGGTGATGGATATCCCAAGTACCCTGATTTGATCAATG
>CM052443.1:37940987-37952404 GCA_028533085.1 Varecia variegata
AACTGTCATTACAGAATGAAAAAGGAGAGCTCAAAATTATACTTTCTCACTATTGCAACCACATAAAACCTACATTTAAGTATAAATAAGTAGAAATACAATTTCTTTGGAGATGGAATTATAATGCATTTTAATAAAACTGTTGTAATAATAAAAATTCTTCTTATACAAGAAAATAAATCAAAATGGTAATGGTGTTACTCTATGGACTTTTTTCCTTTTTTGACTTACCTGCTTTTCCTATATTTTCTTTCATAGCATTAATCATTCAAAAACTTTTTTCTATTTAAAAGTGCCTACTTGAAATAGAGGATGTCTGTACCATTTTTGGACTTATTCAAAGTAAGTGGTTTGTCTTTACATATTGTTGTCTTCCTGCACGTCCTGATGTTGTACCTGCGACTCACAGCTGGACACAGCTCTGTTAGGAAGAGTCCTCATCTGCAGGAAGCAGCGTGGCACACGGTCTTCTCCAAACTCTGTTCCTTCGTTCCCTGCACACAGCCAGATGGCTCCCCAGCACACACAAAGGGAGGTGTGAAGCTTGACCGAATTCCAGTCCATGGCATGTGAGCGGGAGTAGCACGTGCCACTTCCACAGGGCCCCTGCAACGGCCTTCCCAAGGGCAGTGCCACAGTCTCTTTCACTTCTGCCGGCTGTGTGCTGGTGAGCACCATGACCCAGGAGGCTATGATGGTGATGGTGAGCCCAGACACGGCAGAGTCCGAGCATGGAGAGCCTGTCCCTCCTCACTGCTTGGAGCAGAGGTGCCCACAGATCAGAAATACCCATTTTGGATTTGATGTGAGCAAGACATTACCTTCTAAGCTACTGAGATTTGGGTGTTTGCAAAAAAAGAGAAAAGAAAAGAAAGAAAGAGAGAAGAAAAGAAACTCTTAAAGAAAAGAAAAGAACAGAGATGTGGAATGACAACAAATTTGGTTTGAAAGTACAATAAAAGTCAACTTTGAATAATTGGTTTTCTACAGCTATTCAACATCAGTGGTGTTTACATAAGAGTAGTTTCCTCCACAGTCTTTAGCAACTCATGAATCACAGTCCTTATCCTCACTCAGAGACAGCCATGGGGACACACGAAACGAACATGCCATGGGAGTGAACGACCTGAACTCTCCTCTCGCTGGTCGGCGGACTCCCACGGGCCCCGTGGTTACATAAACCTTTATCCTCGCTGTGAGAGCTTCTGGGCTAGCACAATATCATTTCCAGGTGTGAGGGGCTATCCCGCTATCTTTACTTCACCCCGATATTCAGATATTACCAGGATCCCCATCATTCTCAGGCACATTTTATATTAAATGTACTGACAAACTGGAACTGCCTGTGTTGTGCACATGTGGGGGAGACATATCCACCCGGAAGTGGGGAGTCCTGGGTCCCAGGCCCAACTCTCTAAGTAAACAACCCTGAAGCTTGATAGATGTCAAGGAGATTATGGTCCACCTACCTCACAGAGCTGCTGTGAAGCGCAAAGTGAGATCACAGGCTTGAAGTGAAGATGCAAGGTATTGTATTTATTTCTAGAACTGGCAGAAATACAAAGCGTTCTGACTTCCTAGCACTGAGGAAATTGCCTCAATACGTTTCATATCACTTTTATGCCAAGGATTTGGAAAAATCTCTCAGTTTCTTGCTTTGCCTAAATGAGCCTACCTATGGTCCATCTCTTCAGCTAATGAAGGGTTAATATAAATCTGGGACAACTTTAAACAGCTACAAGTTCCTATACTCATCTTGACTAATCCACCAATACATAGGATTGGACTACTCAATAGTTACTATGTGAGTAAGTCTCCTGCAAAGTATTTCCTGTTCTCACTGAATGTCCAGGAAACTTCAGGAACTTATCAGAGGACGTTTTCAACATTAGAATGACACATCCCTTTCCCTGGATCATCTTGTGGCTGCTACATGTCATTCTTCTCTATCACGTTTTTTTTGTCTCAACTTTAACACAATGTTCCCAAATCCTAAAAATGTTCAGCTCACCAACGTCACTGAGAGGCCAGATCTGCAAGGATGCTTGCAGGGGGATGCAGGAAGTTCAAATTTGGCTGTGCTATTAAGTACATTTAGAGGAACACAGGTTCATGGTCACATTCAGGACAGCTGCTTGATATATTAACTTTCATTCAGGAGTCCAAAATTTCATCTGTAGCCACTTCCTGTTTCCATTTTTGAAGGAACCAGTCAGGTCTCTCTCCTACTGCACAATCAGCTTGAGGTGACAAAACTGGTCAGTAACTCCCTCTATTACTTGAAGATTGGAACAGGACACTTATTCACCCTGAGAGTTTCTGCAAGACTCTGACCAGCAGACAGGAAAGCAGAAGAGTGTGGCAGAGCTCTCCTGGGCGTTTTTACGTCCTTCACAGCATGGTTAGGACGCTGAATTTAGGGCTGATTCCCACAGGGCCTGTGTCAGTAAAAATAGCTTCATAATGGTCAAGACCTAAAGCTACACACTGCTGTCTATGGGAATTTCAAAGGGCATAGTCAGATGCCTAAACTTGGTGCTATTCCACGATGATTAAGAATAAGAAGAATTGGCAGGGCGCAGTGGCTCACACCTGTAATCCTAGCACTTTGGGAAGCCGAGGCTGGAGGATCGCTTGAGCTCAGGTGTTCGAGACCAGCCTGAGCAAGAGTGCGGACCTGTCTCTATTAAAAACAGAAAAATTAGCTGGGTGTCATGGTGCGCACCTGTAGTCCCAGCTATTCAGGAGGCAGAGGCAGGAGGATTGCTTGAGCTCAGGAGTTTGAGGTTGCAGTGAGCTATGATGATGCCACTGCACTCTAGCCGGGTGACAGAGCAAGACTCTGTCTCAAAAAAAAAAAAAAAAAAGAGTAAGAAGAATAAAAAATTCCAAGAAAGCTGAAAGGCAAGAAAGCGGGAAGGGGAGAGAGAAAGGAAGTGTGTGGGAGGGAGAGTCAGCACATCTCAGAACTGATTAAGGCTAGAAGTTTTGACCTTGACTTGTTTAACCTGGAGGTTAGAATTACACACATCAAAGAGATGGTGTGTGAGGCTTGGGTGGACCAATGTTCAGCTACTTTTAAAAGGCAGTATGGTGTAAATGGTTAAGACTGCAGGCACTGAAGCCAGACCACCTGAGTTGAAGTCAAGCTCAGTCCATAATTTGCACAGTTACCTTAAGCAGATTGTTAAGCTCTGGGCCTCATTTTCCTCATCTGTAAGAAGAGGATCATAAGCAGGCTTACTTCACAGAGGCCTAAATAAATTCATGCGTATAAAGTGCTGAGAACAATGGCTGGCACACAGAGAGAGCTATGTGCACATTCACAAGTCTCATCGTCATCACTTTCCTTATCAGGGAGGTGGCCAATGGGCCCTGCCATTTCCCCATTTAAAAATGTTTCTTTAATGCCCAAAGTGATCCAAATTCAATGGAATTCCTGTCAAAATATCAATGACGTTCTTCACAGAAATAAAAAAACAATTCTAAAATGTATATGAAACCACAAAAGACCCTGAATACTCAAAGCAATCTGGGGCAAAAAGAACAAAGCTGGAGGCATCACAGTACCTGACTTCAAAATACACTACAAAACTACAATAACCAAAACAGCATGGTACTGACATAAAAACAGACACATAGACCAGTGGAACAGAATAGAGAGCCCAGAAACAAATGCACACATCTACAGCCAACTGATTTTCAACAAAGGGGCCAAGAACACATGTCGTGGAAAGGACAACCTCTTTAATAAATGGTGCTGGGAAAAATGAATGTCTACATGCAGAATAATGAAACTAGACCCTATCTCTCCCCATACAAAAAATCAAAATGGATTAAAGACTTAGATCTAAGACCACAAACTATGAAACTACCAGAAGAAAACATAGGAGAAACACAACATGACATTGGTCTGGGTAAGGATTTTTTGGATAAGACTCAAAAACACAAGCGACAAAAGCAAAGACAGACAAATTGGATTATGTCAAACTAAGAAGCTTCTGCACAGCCAAGGATACAATCAACAGAGTGAAGAAACAAGCTATAGAATGGGAGAAAATACATGCAAACTATACATCTGACAAGGGATCAATAACAAGAAGAGGTAAGCAACTCAACTCAATGGCAAAAAACTAAATAATCTGGTTAAAAAATGGGCAAAGGATCTGAATAGGCTTTTCTCGAAAAAAGATATACAAATGGTCAACAGGTATAGGAAAATATGCTCAATATCACTAATCATCAGACAAATGCAAATCAAAACCACAGTGAGATATCACCTCACTCCAGTTAGAATGCCTAGTATCAAAAAGACAAAAGATAAGAAGTGTTGGCAAGGATGTGGAGAAACATGAACTCTTATGCACCGTTGGTGAGAATGTAAATTAGTACAGCCACTATGGAAAACTGCATGGAGGTTCCTGAAAAAAATCGAACATGGAATTACCATATGATCCAGAAATGCCACCATTGTGTGTGTCTGTGTGTGTGTGTGTGTGTATATATATAATATATATATACACATGTTCAAAGGAAATGAAATAAAGATGAAATCAGAATGTCAAAGAGATATCTGCACTCCCATGTTTACTTCAGCACTATTCACAAGAGCCAAGATATGGAATCAACCTAAGTGTCTATCAGTGGATGAATGGATAAAGAAAATAGGGTATATACACACAATCGAATATTATTCTGCCATAGAAAATAATGAAATCCTATCATTTGTGACAACATGAATGAACCTAGAGGACATTATGTTAAGTGAAATAAGCCAGGCACAGAAAGACAAACATTCACTCGGATATGGAAACTAAAAAAGTTGATCTCATGGAAGTAGCAGAAAAGTGGTTACCAGGGGCTGGGGAGGGTAGAGGGGAGGAGGAAATGGAGAGAAATTGATAAACAAAGCTAAAGCTAGATAGGAGGAACAAGTTCTGGTATCCTACTCTGCACAGTAGGATGACTACAGTTAACAATAATGTATTGTATATTTTTAAATAGCTAGAAAATAGGATTCTGAATGTTCTCACCACAAAGAAATGATAAATGTTTGAGGTGGTAAATATGCTAACTACCCTGACTTGATCACTTAACAATGTATACAGTATCAAAACATCACGGCCAGGCACAGTGGTTGACCTTGTAATCTCAGTACTTTGGGAGGCCAAGGTGGGAGGATCGCTTGAGACCAGGGGTTCAAGACCAGCCTGGGCAACCTAGTGAGACCCTGTGTATACCAAAAATAAAAAAAATTAGCCTGGTGTGGTGGTGTGACCTGTAGTGCCAGCTACCTAAGAGGCTGAAGAAGGAGGATCGCTTAAGCCCAGGAGTTTAAGGCTGCAGTGAGCTATAATCATGCCACTGTACTCCAGCCTGGGTAATAGAACAAGATGCTGTCTCAAAAAAGAAAAAGTCACACTGGACCCCATAAATATATACAATTACTACACATGAATAGGATAAGATGCCACACTCAGCTACAGCCCTTGAACCAAATCCCAGGTCAGGCAGACTCCTCCCTCACTGCCATGCCCATTTCCACCTCTGCCTCTTTGCAAGCTGGGGCCCCTTTGTCTCCCTCCATGCAAGCCTTACCTGTCCTTCAAGGTCAATCCTCAGAGCACCCGTCTCCTGAAACTTGCAACACTCACCCTGCCTGCCCTGATCTCTCCATTGTCAGGGCCACCACAGCAATTATAGTCACTTGATATGATGTGAAGAAGGATAACAGGTTATTAGAGAAAAGATTTCATTTCTTGCTACTCACCCTAAGTGGACTTGTCTGTCTCCCTCCCTCCAAGACACACACACACACACACACACACACACACATGCCAGGGAGCAGAGTACACCACATATGGCAGCAAGGTTAAAAGCCCAGGCCCAGCAGTAAACAGATTTGGGTTCAAACACCAGCTCTGCCACCTCATGATCTTCAGAAAGTCATTCTGCTACTTTGAGCATCTGTGTCCCCATCCTCAAATTGGGGGTGATACTGCAACCTATCTCAAGAAGTAGTGCATACTAAGTGCTCCATTAATGGCAACTATTCTTAGAATCAAACATTTAATAGATCTTATTTCATCTCTAGATTGACTTTTCAGCATTAAAATCATATGGGAAGCAGAAGAGTGTAGGGGTTAAAAGTGATACTCTAAATTCATTTCTGTTTCCTCACTGTGTGGCCTTGGGCAAGTTACATAAACTCTTTCTGACTTCATTTCCTCACCTATAAAATCGGGATAATAGAGGCCAACTTCACTGAAGACTTGTGAGGATTAAATAAGATCATGTAGGCAGGGGTTTAGCACGGGGTGTGGCAAATTGTAAATATTCAGTAAATGTGAGCAGTTATTATTATTATCACTACTACCATTGTTATTATGGTTGAGCAAAATTGAAAGCACCAAACAGAGATGTGCTTGGAGAACCTTTGTTTGCTCAGGCAAATCCTCATTTTCTTTCCATTTCTCATCGTGTATAATCCCCAACACTGCCCAGTGGGCAGTCAGAATCATCTGCAAAATGCCCCAGACCTCTACCTCCTGGACCATTTATTCCACGAAGCACTTACTCTGGGTGCCGAACAGACAGTAATCTCAGCTCCCTCCTTTTGTAGAACATCAAGAGGAAAATACTGTATGGTGTGTGAATAACAATATCATGATTTCTTTCTAAACCTGAGAGGGAAGATAACAGAATGTTTAATGCAAGCTTGTTGTGTAGCTGTCCAAAGAGAGGGTTCCAGATCATAAAACCAACACCATTTACCCACTGCCTTTGAAGCAAAGTAGCTGTTAAACATAAAGCGGAAAGAATCTTTGGGATAACTTTATCACTGTGATCAGCCTGTTAGTCTAACATACTGTAATCCTTCCCTGGCCTATTTACTCAGGCACACTAAGTGCCTCTCGGTTAACCCCCGCCAGCACTGACAGTCTCCAACTGGGGCTACATGTTCTTTGTGAGCTGTTCTTGCATAGAACGTGAAGGATACACAATTACCTTGTGCAAAGGACAAAAAGAACATGTCTGTCCCAACAGCTTTCCCTGTGTTTTCATTTCCCCGTTTCACCAGCTCCTGTAGGGGGATGAACAAAATGTTCTGACATGAGCTTTTTTCAAAATGTCTACTAGGGAAGCAGTTGAGGGATTCGGTGGGAGACACTGTGAGTGTGTTATTCTAGTCACGGCTAAGAAACTTGGAAACCAGAATCAGAAAACGGGGAGAAAAGTTGCTGCAAGAGATAACTTGGCAGTAAAACAAAAGCGAACCAACAAAAACAACACAACCTAAAAGGGCATTGAGGAGGCTCGTGGAGAAGAGGGGCATCAAATTGACAACTTGGCCAGAAATCTGGACACTGTAAGAGACAATTTAGTGCTGGGTCATGCCCCGGGCTGAATTTATTGCTGCTTTCCTTGTTAACTCGCCTCATGTTTGAAGTCAGAACTGCCATGGGCTCTGAGGGATTTTTATCTTTGTCGTTTGCACGATTTCCTCAAAATCCATACTCCCAAGTAAGGAGAATGATCCCTCCCCATCCCCACCCCCCCACCAGAGTGAGGGAAGCAGAGGATTTAGGGATGCTGAAATAGATTTTTTTAAAGGTTGTGGGTTTGAGGAGGTTCTTTCTGAATGAGGCTGGTGCTGAGAGAGGGCGGGGGAGGTGGGGAAGGGACACAGGTGAGGAGGACAGAGAAGCGCACCGACCTGGGCGCAGAGGGGACCGGCCCTACTACTGTCATGGCTTGCGGCTGCTCTCTGCCCCCGCCCCGGGAGGTTCAGAGTAAACCTTAATATGAAGCCACTTTGGCCAGTTCCAGGTGAATGGGGAAGACAGACTCCCGAGCCAAAGATAACGTTACAAATGAGGTGCGTTAAGAATCCGGCACTCACATCACCCCGGAGTCGCGCTCCTCTCCCTTTCGCGTCTAGGAAGGCGGGAGCCCAGGAATGCACCAGAAAGGCGGGGAGTCAAGGTCTCCATCCGCTCCTCAAACGCCAGGAGGCCGCAATTTGTAAGGCGAAATTAAAAACGCACAACGTGTCGGCTGGGAGGCTAATGATGTTTATACAGACATACCACACCGATGGAACCGGCCCAACATTCCGCCCGGAGCGCACAGGAGAGGGGGTGGGGGCGCGGCCGGCCCGCCCCTCCCCCGCCGCCTTCCTGCGCTGCAACCTGGACTTGACCCCCGCGAGCCTGGCGCGGCGCGGCCGGGCCGCCCCGACGGAGCCGGCGCTGAGACCGGCCGCCCGGGCGCCTGCAGACGCGGCCGGCGAGACGTGCCCACCGCCCCGCCGCGGAGCCCCGATGCCGCAGAGTGGGCGACCGGGGCCGCTCCGGGCCTGGAAATATTTGAAATGCCTGGACCTTTTGTTCGATGTGGAGGGATGTGGGTGCGGGACCTGGGGGGTTTGTCTCAAAGTGTTGAGTTGTAAGAGGAGACAAGGGTAGCACAGTCCCAGGGCCAGGGTAGAGAGCAGGGAATTGCAGTTGTGCAAGCCCCATGTCGCAGCTGGGTGGTGCAGGGCGAGTGGCTGCAGCTCTCCCGGCCTCAAGATCTCAAACGGGGGCCGGCACGCTGCTAGGACGTTTCCAAGGTCCTGTCCAGCCCTAACATTTTGTGATTCTCTAAACCTGTTTGATCTGTCTCATGTATATCAAGACTCCTGGCAAGAGGAAAAAATAATCCGTAACTAGGAATTGGCTAAAGGACAGCTCTAGAGAAACACAAAGTTTCAGATAACTCCAAACACTAGAACCCAGTGAATTTTACCTTTATTATACTTTGGAGATTATTTGTTTATTTCTTTAGTAACAAAGGTAATTGATTAAAGTTAGTGCTGAAAAAAAAACCAACCCACGTGCTTGGGTCATTTGTCTTAGGGAGGAAACATAAATCCATAAATCCTGTCTAAGAAATAAAACTCTCTTCGTTTCCAAAGTATGCAGGTCTTCCAAACAAGTCTTCTTTCTTAATCATTGCTCTTAGCCACCTAAAATCAGTAACTTTCTTTTCCTAAAATTCATATAATCTTTAAATAAAGGGAGAAAAGAAAGCCCTATTCTGCAGTCTCAGCCTGGGAAAGCTACCCAGGAAGAGATGTTTAGATTTTATTTTGAAAGGGTTTTTAATCTGAAACAAAATGATTTCTCATCTCCTAAAAATGTATGTAAAATAATGTATAAACTGTTACATAAATTTACAATATGATTCTTAAAGTATCTCTGATTGGGAAGAGGAACATAAAATCTTCTAGTTACAACATGGAATGCCCTGCATGTGGATGAGTCAGAGGCTACCCAATCTCGCTTTCCCCACGTCCCCATCCCCTAAAACAGTAACAACAAGGATCGTATTTCTGACATTTGTAGTTTTAAAAATAATGAGTGGAAAGGGGATTGATTTGAACTATGATTGTTACCAAACCAAGGTAACAAAGTGTTCTGTGATTATGAAGCTGTTCCAGGTGCAAAAGCTCATTCCAATTAACAGCCTCCTGCGTGAGCTTCCAGAATGCCCAAAGGAAGTCTTCTGCCTAGCTCAACTACCTGACATCACGCCTGCCCTCCCCCAAAGCTCCCTCTCTAATCAGCTGCCATCCCATGTGGCCTCGGACAGGCAGGAATCAGGGGAGACGCAGAAGCACCAGCCTGCTCCTCCCCCAGCTTCCCAGGGACGATCCTTGCAGCGGGTGAGTTTGTTGTGCTGACCTTGTGAGCGACTGACCCACAGAGAAGGACACTGTGTGCGGTCACTGGAGTTTTCTGACCTCATTTATCTGCATCAGTATCAATGAGTTGGCCAGGGGGAGGGGAGAGAGGAAGTAGAAAAGGACGATTATGAGGACATGCAGGAGAAGAGACTGCCGCTGCTTTGGTGACAAAGAATGATGGAAGTTGTGTTTCATTGAAGAAAGTGTTTTAAAGCGAAGGTGGGCCTGGTATTCACGGCACTCCGAGCAACCTCTCCTCTTACTTCCCGGAATAATCCCAGCCTCCTCTCTCCTGGAAAGTTCCTATTCAAGGACAATGCCATGTGCTCAGGACACAGACTGCAGGGCCAGATGACCTGGGTTCGAATCCCACTTCTACTCAACTTCTCCAGACCAATTTCATCACCTGCAAAATAGGAATAATAGTTCCAGCTTTTAAGAGTGTTGTGAAGTTGAACTAAGTTATGACATGCTGAGAACGGTTCCCAGCACTGCGAGCTACCTTTCCAGTGCTTCCTTCCCTGGTTTTGGTTGGGTTTCCTCTCCCAGCGGGAAGGCTGCCTGCTTTACTCACGCTGTTTCGTGCCATCCTGAACAAGGACCAAACCTTGTCTTCTCCAGGGAGTAGAGAAGCATTATCAGATTGAGTTTGAAAAGATGTCACGGATAGTCTAAGAAGGTGTAGAAGAGTTCCAAAAAACCCTTCCTGGGAAGGCTGCCATTTGTTTTTTTGTTTGTTTTTTTTGTTTGTTTTTTGAGACAGAGTCTCGCTCTGTTGCCTGGGCTAGAGTGAGTGCCGTGGCGTCCTCCTAGCTCACAGCAACCTCAAACTCCTGGGCTCAAGCAATCCTACTGCCTCAGCCTCCCGAGTAGCTGGGACTACAGGCATGCGCCACCATGCCTGGCTAATTTTTTTTCTATATATTTTTAGTTGTCCAGATAATTTCTTTCTATTTTTAGTAGAGACGGGGGTCTGGCTCTTGCTCAGGCTGGTCTTGAACTCCTGAGCTCAAACAACCCGCCCGCCTCGGCCTCCCAAGTGCTAGGATTACAGGCGTGAGCCACCGCGCCCGGCCGGAAGGCTGCCATTTGTTGAACCCCACTCAGTAAACACCAGTTTGCACACTATTCCACTGACACTTTACAGTGGCCCAAAGAAAATACTTTTACTCCATTTTGTAAGGAAGAAACGAAGACTAAAAGAGGTTAATAACCTTCCCCTGGTTGCACGACTAGGATGAGAACACAACAGTGATAAATAACATTTGCGAATAGGTGACATGTGCAAGGCATTGACTATATTGCATGTCTTCACTCATTTAGTGCTCACAGCAATGCTGTGAAGTAGATACTATTGTTATTCCCATTTTACAGCTGGGGAACTGAGGCAGCAAGGATGAATTACCCAAAGCCCCACACATAGGACGTGGCAGAGCTGTGTTTGAGTGCAGGTCTGCTGGCTCCCAGCCCAGAGGCCCACCCGCAGCCCGGGCTCGCTCTGCTTGTCTGCCCACCAGTGATGGGAAAGGCCCAGCCACGCCAACCCCCCCACACTGGCTGCAGTCACCATCCAGAAAGTCCTTGAGAACTGCAGATCTATTAAGAGTCACTCCCGTGAGAACCAAAAATCGCCATACATCATTGCCTTGTGCCTACTTGAATTTTTGAGACAGGACAATGTTGATTT